>JABTTQ020000500.1:0-208007 GCA_016081115.2 Rehmannia glutinosa
CAATTCAAAACTACTCAAAAATTCAAGTGTGATAACGGAATAAGTGGTCCAATACCCATTTAAAAGTCATGCCAATCAATTCTACCACACAAAGCTCGAGAATCTTCCAATAAACCTAAATTTGTATTAATCCTTGTATTAACTCCATGGACCAGTATCGTCCATCTTGCCCGGTGTGTTTCATTTGGCAAGATGACATTTGAAGCTTCGGGCTCCTCGAGGGCGAAAATTGGTTGAGGCTCGGGTTCGAGCTCAAGTCATCTCTCCTTCTTCTTGTCTTTCTCCTAGTTCCTCTTTCATCTCTAGAAGCCATGGATTTCTAGATTTTAAAGAGAAAAACCGAAAATTTTGAGTTTTTGGAGTACCCCAAACTTGGTGTAGAATTTGGAGAAGTTGAAAATGAAAGGTATTTGAAATGGTTTCTTGAGAGGATGAAGGATTTGTGTTTTTGATTTGAAATTTGTGGTGAATTTGGAGAGATTTGAAGAGTAGTTTGAGAATTTTCGTGGGTTAGGGTTTGTGTAGGAGAAAGTGGAGAAAAGTGAGAATTTTGGTTTAAAATAGGGGTTTATAACCGCCAATTTTTGGGTTGGGCCACATGGCCATGTGAGGTCACACGAGCCGGCCGTGTGGCCATGCTCTTGCGGTGGTGTATGTTATCTTGGCCCTTTTGTCACACGGCCGTGTGGTGCCGAGGAGTTCGCCCTCTCCACGGCGAGTGTCGTGTGATCTCACACGCCCGTGTGGGATTAGTTCCATACTTTTTTCCATAAGCAGGAGTTTTTTGTGATGCCATCTACACAACAACTCAAGAAAAACTAAACAAAACTAAAAATTAAGTCAATAAAAAAAATAAAAATTAAAATAGAAATTAAAATTTGAGGCGATGAACAATGTACGAAAATATGAAATAAATTGGGTTGCCTCCCATAAAGCGCTTAAGTTTTCGTCTTATTGACTTTAGATTTCTAATCATTCGCTCAATCGTGTCCTTTGAAATTCGTGGCATCACATCCTTGTCATCCTCGACGAATGGCGTTGCATTGTTCTCGCGATTCAACTCGATTGCTTGAAACTTGCCTTTTTGATCTTGGTCTCCCACAAAAAGTAGTTGCGATCTAGAGCTATTTGTTTTTCGAGATTTAGGTCTTGCATTCAACAAAAACGATGTTAGAAACGAAGAGAAAAATGAAATAAAATAATCGAAAAAAAAAAAAAAACTTATTTACAAAAAAAATGCTTCAATTAAGATTGAACTACTTATTACTATATCTAAGTAGAATCTAATCAATCCCCAAAGAACGACGCCAAAAAATAAAATATTTGGATCATATAAGCGCAAGTGTACATTGTAGTTTATAGAATAATGGCAAGAAAGGTCAGTATTCCTCAAGGATTGATATTCGAAAAGTTAGGCTATAATAACATCGCATTCCAATTTTATTGAAGCGACCAAAAATCAAGTATTTTTAACTAAAAAATTGAAAATAAAAGAAAAACAAAAATAAATTTGCGAACCAAGAACAAGTATTTTCACCATCTATAGAAACAACCTTCAAGCACATAATCTAAACATGTTTCTTCAATATTAAATGCAATTAGAGTTTTAAAAACCAATTCATGAAATTCTATGGGTTCAATTCCTAAAATAGTTTATTCTCCCTCCCGATGGCGATAAATAGTAGATTAATAATAATTGAGGTCTCCAGATCCATCACAACTATTATTAACTCCCAAAGATCTTTGAATCGAAATACTCCCCATAAAACAAGTAGTCTCCGATACATAAGAATGAGCACTGAATTCATAAAATAGAAAGCATGAATTAATTAAGAAAACAAATAATCATATTTAATATGAATCCACGCTTCGATTATGCCCCCTAAGATTCAAAAGATATGCCAAACATTGATTACAAACTCATAGACAAATTGAATCAATATTATGACATCGTTTAACACGACAAGAGTTCTAAGGTATAGAAAGAAAACACCTTCTTGTCATGATGGATTCCCCTTCCAAGCCCTCAAGCTCTTTGTGTTCCACAGATGCGAAAGCCTTGTGGTGTTCTTCGCGACCTAGACTTTTGCTCTCGAAGCTCTTCGATTCTTTCTTTCCCGTGTTATTTGGATGTTTTTTTCCCGTATGAACTTCTATTTTTCGTGCAAGCCTTGGGTCCCTTTATAGATGCTTGGAGAGATCACTTGTAGAGTTGGAATAGGAAGCAAACTCTGAAAAACGCGTCGAGACAGAGTCCCACACGGCCTGGCCGTGTGGCACCACACGGCCGTGTGGTGTGTCCTTCCGCCTTTCTTCGCACGCTAGTGTGAGATCACATGGGCAGGTGGTGCGATGCAATCCTTTTCCCACACAGCCGTGTGACTTCACACGATCCAACCGTGTGGGACTGAATCCTTCCTCTATTTTTACCCTTCTTCACACGGTTGTGTGGTTTCACACCGACATTTCCACATGGCCATGTGACACCACACGGTCCGGCCGTGTGAAGTGTTTTTGTCCATTTTGTTTGTCGTTTTGATCTTCTCTTTGCATTCGCCAATCTTAGCGTGGTATTCTAACTAATATTTCTTCATTTTTATGCTCCGTTTCCTGCAAGAATTATAAGAATACGAACTATCATGCCCTTTTAAGGAAACCAAGTAAAAACATAGTAAATATGCATGCAAATGCATTAAATACATATCATTTTAAGCCCCAAAAGGCATGTATTTTACACACATCATTATTGTCTGGAGAAAATTCAAAACCATGACCATAAGGAACGATCATCAATTCAACTAGGATATTGAGGTCTTCAGCTTCTACATGATTATGGAACCTATCTTCATCCTCAGACTCGTCCAAGGGGATTTCTTCACTGAACTCAAAGTTCAACATTCCTAAAGTGTTAATAGGTGTTGTGAAAGGTCCCACTCCATGTCCTAAGGTAATCCTTGCCTCTTGTCCCTGAAAAACAGCTCCTAGTGCCTCAGATGGGTTGGCTTCATTGGCAGGTGCAACTATGTTAGCCTGCTGAGTTGATTGTGCCTCAATTGTGTTAACAACGTCACATGCATCAATATTCTCTTCCATTTGAGTAATCGGTGCATTAGCTGTCTCAACAGCCTCATATGCAGGTGATCTAGTAGGTTGAGGAGGTGGGTCAACCAAAACAAAATCCATTCTTGCAAAGTTCATACCTCCCTCTGGATCATCTTTCTCTTGTTCTGATTCAGTGGATTCACTGATTTCCATCTCTTCAGTTGTGTTTTCTGTATCTGAGTCAGCTGCCCCTGATTCTTTCCTACCCAGCTGACTTGTTACTAAACTCTATTTTTAAAAGCACTAAAATCGAAAATTTGGTAAACTCTATACAAACACCCCCCCCTTCTAGACTTTACACTATCACCCTTTGGGATCTACAACATGGATGTATGCATGTGTTCTTCCATTGGTTGAACGTCTTTTACCTTCATTAATGTCTTGCACTTTTATTGTCAAACATTGCGCTTAGATGATTTTAATGTAAATCCTTCTTGGACTCAGTGTAACAGATCCTTTCCAGTTGACTTAGTCCTTCAGTTATTTTGCCCCTTGGGACTGAATCTTGAGTCTTCTGAGATGTAAGTCTTATGAAAAGACTTTTGACTTGACTCACATGTCGGTCTTCCCGCTTTGACTTAGCTGGTATTACTCGATTGAGAGTCTTTTGAACAAGGTACTCAACCTAAGAGTTTGTTGAATCTTCAAAGACTTTCATTGCGAGTCTCGAAACTCATTCGTAAAGTCTTCCGTATTTATACTTAACTAATTTTAAGTCAAGATCGGCCCTATCTATTACATATGCCGAAACTACATGAAATTGGGGTGCCAACTTTCTAAAACATAATTTTCTAACCATCATCAAAACTATACAATAAATTTCCTAACAAATATATTACATGAAAGAGATTTTATTCTTCACAACTTATATTTTAAATTTTCTTAATTGAATCTGTTATAACATATGTTTCACAAAACATGTAAATCTTGCCACAATTTCTACTCTATAAACCACAATTTCCGAAAAAGTTATAACAACAAAGTATAGCCTTATTTTTCAAGAATAGTACAATCCCAATAATTGAGTAAATGTTATTTACAATACAAGAGAACATGCCAATAAAACACTAGAAAATATAGTCAAAGACTTATATAGGACCATCTCACATGTCTCTATCGTGAGACGAGTCGAGGTTGGTCAAGTCAACGGAAAAACCACGGGTCAATAGAGAGTCCACGAGTCAACAAAAAGTCAATTGTCCACGTAATTCATCGCGGGTAATACTTTTGGAGAAAAAAATAATACTTTAGAGAAATAATACTTTTGAGAAAAATATAATATTTTAATTAGTAGCATGTAATACTTTTGATACAAAAAGTGATACTCATTGTTAAAAATGGTGCTGAAGATGATGGATATTTTGCAGTTCAACAAATACTACTTTTTAACTTAAATACTTTTATACTTAAATGTATAATGCTTTTCACTTAAAATTGAAATACTTTTTAGTTTAACATGTATATTTGTAGTACAACATGTAATAGCTTTCTCTTAAATATGTAATATTTTTTTATTTAAAACTATAATACTTTTCAGTTCGACATGCAATACTTTACTTAAAACTCTATTATTTTTCAATTCAAAATGTAATACTTTTCAATACAAATTTGTAATATTTTTTCATTTAAAACTATAATATTTTTCAGTTAAAATGTAATACTTTTTAGTGGTGATTTTCAGCGAAGTTTTTTTTTTTCCTTTTTTCTTCTTTTTTTCCCCTTCGTAACGCCCTTCGCTTTTCTTTGTATTTCTTCTTATTTTACCTTTATTTCATGGCAAAACCAGAGTTCAAGAGAATGGAAAAAGATTCATATTGAAAACTTAAGATCTCCATTAATGGAGTATCATGCCCTCGTGAGCCATTAACTTCTTCTCTACAGTTGAATGTGATTTTCTACTTCCTTCTCAGATCCACAATTACAATTTGCTAATGGGGCCTTAATCCACCCTCTATTGAATGATTACTTTCACCGATGTACAAAGGCCCCAGTTTCAGCACCATATTTAACGTAGTGTATCACTTTTTTATTTCAAAAGTATTACATGTTTCTAATTAAAGTATTACTTTTTTGATGAAAAGTATTATGTGTCTTAAAAGTACTACTTTTTTGTCAAAAAGTATTACCACGCTAATATTGACGGGTTGTTGACTTTTGTTGACATTGGATTCATTGTTAACCCATTGATTTCATAGTGATCTGATTTGACCCGACCTATCTCACGGATAGAAATCCGTGATACGATCTCAGAAGAGACCTTCTCAAAAATACAATATATGTTAGGGCATTTTTTTCTTTGTGGATACATATTTTGCTTCCCTTTTCTATTTGGTGAATCATTCATTTTTTTTGTTAGAATACAATTTACATATCGCATCATAATTTACAAAAAATAACAGTTCATAACAATCCAAATAAGATCCATATTAAACTTTCCTAAATAGAAACACCACATACAAGGGTGAGAATCAACCCACATTCCAGGGAAACGAATCCGAGATCTACTAGATTTAGAGCCTCCACCTAACCACTTGAGCAAGACTTCATCGCCAGTGAATCATTCCAATTAGTAGCGTCAAAAATTATTAAGCAATACAAAATGATTAAAACATAATATTTACTAAAGTGAATTTACAAGTACATTAACTAAACTTTTGAAATGTCACAAGTGTCATCGTGAATCTGTTTAAACGATTTTCATGACACAAGCTAAATTACGAGTCTATTTTGATTTGTATTGGCTTTATCTAAAGCTATGAACTCTGCATTCATCGTCAATCGATTTTAATGATTTCCATGACACAACACCTATAGCAAAACTATAATCAATATAATCAATATATATATTTTTGTAACAAAAATCCTACCATATCTATATGCCACGATTTTTGGGTCAGTTATTTTTCAAAATTGTTGACAAAAGATGACATTTCATTTTCTTCTCAGTCAAACACATGTCTCTTTCTCTTTCTCCGCAAGTTGCGAAAAAGCTTCTCAGTTATTAATGTTGTCTAGTTCTTGTTCTGGTAAAAATACAATTTTGTATATTATATTGTGATACACTTTTAACATACTAAATATGCAAATCTGAAACATTATACATGTAGAATATAGATATGTAGTATGCAATTTATAAATTATAAGGCACAATGCATAACGTATTGAATTATTTTTTTCTTTTTGTTCTAAGTATACAAAAAAAAACCTATATATGCAAATTTCATGTTCTAAATAAGCACATTATTAGAATTTTTGTTACTCAAATTGAATCTTAATGTAATACAGTTTCTATGTACTAAATATACAAATATGGAACACTATACATGCAGAACATAATTATAAGGACCAATGCCTAATATATTTCAATATTTTACTTGTTTTATTCTAAGTATACACAATAACAAACATATATATGCAATTTTCCTATTCTAAATAAGCAAACTATTAAAATTTAATTTAATACACTTTGTTCATACTAAATATGCAAATTTATTAAAACACTATATATGCAGAACATAAATATGTAGTATGCAAGGTATAAATTATAAGGACCAATGCGTAATGTATTTATAAATTATATATGATTCCTATTCTAAATGCCTAATTTATTTCAATATTTACTTATTTTGTAAGGACCAATGCCTAATTTATTTCAATATTTTACTTATTTTGTTCTAAGTATAAACAATAACAAAACTATATATGCAATATTCCTATTATAAATAAACATATTCAGTTAGCTTATCGGGACATTCAATTAGCACATTCCATATATGCAATATTCCTAATATATGCAGGGGAGATGAGGGTTGTTCGCGTGATTATAGGAACATGATCAATAACAGATCACGTCCCTTATTGTTAGCATTAATTAGCTGACAGTTATGTTTTGTGTAATATGCAATAACTATTATACCACCGAGTGGTTTTTTTGCCTATTTTCTAATGCTATAAAAAAAATTTTATTTTTTACATGTGTCATTATTGTAAGTCTACGATAATGAGGGGGTTGAATAGATTATTCCATTATTTTTTTTTATAGTAGTTGAACCCACCGATTTATAGTAGTTGCCTAGGGATCTACTACTACCACCCCAAAGATATCAGGGATGGATTTAAAAAGAAAAAGAATTTTATTAATTACCAAAATTAATACAAATTCAACTTACAACACCTTGAAGAGCACCACACTCTTCTTCAACACCACCTTTGGAGATTACCACAATCTCCCTTTGAAGATTACCACAATCTTCCTTCAACGGTACCTTGTGAAGATTTCCAAAATCTTCAACTTTGAAGAATACCAAATTCTTCAACACCTCAATAAGAAGATCACCACAATCTTCTTGCACCTACCACCTAGATCATCCAAGTGTGCTCTTACCACAAGAACACTCACAAGGATATCTTGTGTTTGAATGATAACCAAAAATCAAGATTACAACTCAATAATGAATATTACAATTTGAGTGCAAAGTGTAATCAAGAATAGCCTAGACCTCAAGGATGTGAAAATGAAAAGCTAGGCAAAATTACAACAAGAATAATAACAATGAAGAACAAATATTTCATTGAAGTGTATCTTGTTGTGTTGTATCTCAATTGTTGTATGGGTTGCTCCAAAACTCCTCTATTTATAGGAGATGATTGATCAAACATAGGCTCCTCTTGGGGATTGAAAATCTACAAGTAAAAATACAATTAAAATCAAGAATATAGTTGTTAGAAATCAATCCAACATTTTAAGGAAATATGTCTCTGTTGTCAAACGGTCATATTTTTCTTTGTCAAAGCACAGATGACGGTCGCGCACAAATAAGAAATTGAAGAACACATTGAAAATTACAACAGGCGGCCGGTCGATAGGCTTCAACGGCCTACCCTTGTCTCAACCGGTCCCCTCAATCATTTTGCAAGGTTTGAAGTTTCGTTTTTTAAAGTTAGTGCGTGCACCGGCCGACCCGGGCACGGTCGACCTGCCCAATTTCACCTTAGGTTCATTTTTCTGTTTCAAACGTACTCTTGGTGCACGGGTTGCCCTATAGGACGATTAATGGTCGACCTTGAGACAGAAATATTGTCCAATTTTTATCGAAAATAAAATTCAAGAAATACTCGAAAATATAGTAAAAACATTTTAAACCAGTCGAGAGTATTTAGACAACTTTTAGGAACCTTGTTTTGAAGTAAGTCCAAGCGGCTACGATAATCTAGAGGGGGGGTGAATAGATTATCTCCATCTTTTTAATTTTGCCCTCCTTTTCAAACCGAATGCTCAAAGACAATAATAAAGGTGCGGAATGTAAACAACACACGCCGATTTAAAGAGGTTCAACCCACCAGGGCCTAATCCTCTACCACCCCAAAGTAAATATCCGGATGGATTTCAAAAAGAAAAAGATTTTATTAATTTACCACAAATTAATACAACACCAACTTACAACGACACTTTGAAGAGCACCACACTCTTCTTCAACACCACCTTTGAGATTACCACAATCTCTCTTGAAGATTACCACAATCTCCAACCGCACCTTGTGAAGATTACCACAATCTTCAACCTTGAAGAATACTAAATTCTTCAACACCTCAACAAGAAGATTACCACAATCTTCTTATACCTAACACCTATATCACACAAGTGTGTTCTTACCACAAGAACACTCACAAGTATATCTTGTGTTGAATGATTACCCAAAAATCCAAGATTACAACTCGATAATGAATTATACAATTGAGTGCAAGTGTAATCAAGAATAGCCTAGACCTCAAGAATGTGAAAGTGAATAGTTAGGCAAATTACAACAAGAAATAAGAGAATGTAAGAACAAGTGTATTCTTGAGTGTATCTTGTTGTGTTGTAGTTTTCTCTCTTATAGTGTTGCTTCAATTCTTCCTCTATTTATAGAAGATGTCTTGTACATGATAAGCTCCTCTTGGGGACATGAATTCTGTAAAAAATTGCAAGACAATTGAAGAAAAGAGCTGTTAGAAATCAATCCCACAAATTAAGGAAAAGATGTCTGATGCACAACGGTTACATTTTTGCTGTCAAACCATGGGGCGACCGGTCGCACAGAAATAGAGTTTGAAATAATCGTATCAACATTTACACAGGGCGACCGGTCGACGTGCACCTCGACCGGTCGACCCTAACCACAACCGGTCGCACTCATCAAAAAAATGAAAGATAGAAGTTTTGTTTCGATTTTTTTCTCCCGGTGCACCGGTCGCCTATAGTAGTGATCGGCCGACGGCACCGGTTTCCCTATAGGGCGACCGGTTGCCCTGACCATTTTCTGCAAACATGAAGTTTTTCTGTTTTCCTCAACTTTTTCAGTGCACGGGTTGTCCTATACGACGACCGGTTGACCTCAAAACAAAAGTGTTATCCAATTTTATATCGAAAATAAACTTCAAGAAATACTCCGAAAAATAGTGAAAATATTTTAGACCGATCGGGAGTATTAGGACAACATTTAGAAACATTGTTTTGGTGTAAAAATACATTAACAGAAAATCATTAAAAGTGTTGTCCAATTTTGTCGAAAATAAAACTTGAAGAAATACTCCGGAAAATATTAAAATCATTTTAAATCATTTAGGAGTATTTGGACAACCTTTAAAACCATTGTTTTGGTGTAAAATCAAAATCATCAAAATCATGATAAAACCATTTATCAAACAATCTCCCCCTTTTTGATGATTACAAACCAAAATAATTTTAACGAGGTCGATTTTGAAAACAAAACAATTTTACCGGTTAAAGAGAACTATCCGTTGTGAGCGACAACATTCCGTGCAATAAACACAAGGATGGGAGTAGAGAGATTCAAACATATATTACAAATGCTCCCCCTATCAATATGCACAACAAGAGTTATATAGAAGCAACTTAAACATAAGCCAAAATCTTAGCTTTTCAATATTGAGCTTAAGTATCAATAACTTAAAAGCTCCCCCTGCCAAAGAGACATCATTAGAAACATAAATACGTTCATACTACAACCAATGGACCAAGAATCATACATAACCATAATAAATCAAGTGGACATAATATGATCCACAACTTATGGCTTTTCATAACCACAACTTATAGCTTCTTTTCGTGACGCTTATCTTAGCTTCTTTGAGCTAAAGAGCTTATAACCTGTTTCTCCCCCTTTGGAATTATCAAAAAGAATGTTAGCAAGATAAATACATCATATATTCATATCAAAGTGCGCAACTAAACCGATGTATCGAGCTATTTGAACATTGAAGCTTATAAACCAAATAGGAGGGAAAAGTCGAATCATACGACTTGTAGAGGTTTATGAAAACTTATTTGATAAGCAAGACATGATCTCTATAAATGTATAAGACTTTTGAAATCGAGAGAATCATGTAGGTGATGAATTTTTCATTGAAACGTTTTATCGAACACTTGGCGGGCGTCAAAATTTGAAAAGAATATATATAGCCCTTGTAAATGAAATCAAGCCAAGTTTTTCATCACCAAATGCAATTTAATAAATAACATTCATCAACAATCAATAAGCTCATCACAAACATATACTAATTTCATCAAGATAGTACATATAGGCCAAGTTCTCAAGGGTTCAACCCAATTGAGATTAAGGAAGTAGAATTCTTACCATTTGATCGGTAAAGATGAGCATCAATGATGATAACCGAGCTAGGTAGTCCCCAAAATATATAATTCATGCATCAAAACTCATTTGAAGTGAATTGTGTGTGAAATTTGCAAAGGGGGCGAAAAATGGACCAAAAAGCAAAAAATGCTAAGTCTGGAAAACTGAACGTTTTTAACATGAAAAATCACCAAGGGCGACGGTCCGGGCGGGCGAGCGGTCGAGCTGGTGGGCGACCGGTCGGCCCCTACCCTCGGCAGCCCACTGCTTTCAATCGTAATCCAAAATTCGAATTTTGATCCAAAATCCGATTTTTCGCCCCTAAGTTTTAAAACGTGCAAAATACAAACTTAGACCTCATTCAATATACATTATGTTATAATCAAGCTCGAAATGAGGTAAAATACTCGGCGGTTAAAAAAATCCATGAGTTATCCTTGAGACGGAATTAAACACATCTCAAGTTTTTGTTAAAAACGCAATCCCTTAGAAAGTTTTTGAATCTCAATATGTTTAGTTCGATTATGACGAACTATATTTTGAATAATTTTCACCGGACTTGTTATCCCGAAAAATAAGAACGTTTTAAAGCTTTGGATAAACAAGTCATAAGAAGAAGTGCCTTACAAATATTTGAAAATTTCTTTTAACGCACTTTAATGAGATTCGTTGGGATAGTTTTTGAAGTCGAGCATATAGACATAAGGCATATGGAATGTCGGGTCTATAGGAATAATGTAAGAAAACATACCTCGAATTTGTTTGTCAACCGGCATGCTTTTCTCAACCTTTGTCAATTTCTTCATTGGTAGCCATAGAGTTTGAGATGATTCTTCCTTCTTCAATGCCTAACTCCTTCAAGAGTTCTTTTGAAATATAACCATCTACTTGGCATTGATTAACTTGAAGTCCAATGATGAAATTTGATCTCCCCATCATGTGATACCATGTTCATCTCAAGTTCACCTACATCAACTTAGGAGAATCTCTTGCACAAAATATTCATTAGTAGCACCAAAAATATTCTCATAAATATGCACAAGCAAACAATCTTGCCCTTTTTCAAAAAACAAGGAGAGTAGTATCAACTTTACCTTTTGTAAAATCATTTAGCAAAAATAGCTAAGTCTATCATACCATACATGGGGTACTTGTTTGAAACCATACAAGGCCTTTTATAAAGATCATTTGGCCTAGAAAATTTAAACCCCGATAGACTTCTACTTGAATAAAACCATTTAGAAAATTGGATTCAACATCCATTTGGTAAAGCTTGAAATTTTCTTAAAGCAAGAATGGGCAAGTAAAATGCAAATAGCTACAAAATGTGCTATGAGTGCAAATGTTACACCAAAATCAATTACCTTCTTCTTGAAAATACCTTCGAGCTACTAACCTCATCTTAGTTCGACCAATGTTGCCTTGGTCATCGAGTTTATTCCGGAATACCCTTTTTGTCTTCTTCATCACTATCATCATAGGGCATCCAATTGATCTAAGGTGTACATAGTAGAATATTTACATCCAAATATTTTGAGGTAACTAATATTTGGAGTACTTCATTTCTCATCTACACAACTTAACAAACTCATTAACGGCATCGCTTATATAAGCAAGAAAAAAAATAGCCCAAGTGTAAAAACATTCCTCAATCATCAATCACAAAATATCTTGCAAAAGAGCATAGTAGGAATATACACTATATATATATAGACCATGAAGCAAGAAACACATACTATGCATTTAGAAGATCATCAAGAGTCTAATAAATTATGCAAGTTCAAATAAGCTTAAGAAAGCTACAAAAGGTCTCTTTTTGAAATATGAAAATCCGATAGCATATAGTTGAGACCTCATTTAAAAGAAGTATTTGAACAAGAGTAGACAAAGCAAATATGTGCAATCAAATATCGAATAGTGCCTTTCAAAAAATCTAAAAATCCTCTTAATGGCACTTGTATGAAATACTATGAAAAACAAGCACATAGGCACATGGCAATACATATATCGAGTCTATAAGAGTAAGAAAAACACAAGTAAACGTACCTCGATAATTAATGCCTTTCTTGACAAATAATGACGTAAATGGCCATATGTGAAAATATGTAGATCCTACACAATTCTTAAAACAAATCTAGCACAAATCATAATGATAAAAGTGTAGGCTAAAAGATATTACAGTAAGCTCATGCCATAAAAATCCATAAGAGATGATAACACACTTTAGTCTACAAAAGTGCACAAGAGTTTTAAAAACATCATATAAGGTCTTCTTTTTCAAAAATATTTTAAAAGCACAAATATATATTGAAGACCTTAATAAAAAAATAAACACTTGAAAACTCATTTTGCACTTAATACACAAATAAGAGCATGCATAATAACAAAATAAAATGCATATTTAACTAGGGAGATACGGGTTACCAATTACGCCATTTCAATGGGTTGTGTCATTCCCATTGTTGATGATATCTTCCCTTTGAGAAGTCACTTTGTTGATGATGACTTCTTTGATTACTCCATTTCCAAGGTTTGTTGCCTTCCCATTGTTGAAAATCTCTTCTTCTTTGAAAATCATCTTGTTGATGATGTCTTTGCCATTTCCAAGGATTGTGTTCTTCCCATTTTTGATTATATCCTCTTCTTGAAATTGGCTTTGTCGAAAAATAGTTTCTCCTTCTTTGATCAAATGAAACGGTCATTTGATGTCTTCTTTGGCGGTATAAATTTTCTTCGATCATTATTTCGCCGGGTACCTAATATGACATTGTTTTGTGGTACCCTCATGTGTTTGGGTCCTTTGGGATTAGTCTTGAGACTTTTAGGTCTCCAACAATAATTAGAGCTATTTCTAGCTCGACAAGAATTAGCCGTATGACCCTTTTTACCGCAATAAAAACAAGTAATTTTCTAGGAGCATAATGGCCAATATGCATAGTGACTTGATCCTTTTTCATATGATTAACAACATTAGGCTTATGATCAAGTCCTTTATCACAATTATGAATATCAACAATATTGGACATTTTATTGGTACTCAAGTTTAATTTTGATAAATCATTTTTCAAGCAATTAATATCCTCAACAAGAGTACTATTTTCTTTTTCAAGGTTTCTAACCTTGTCAAGAGTGGTGGTGTGAGCACATGATAGTGATTCATAGGAAGTAAATAAACTATCCTTATCATTTTTTAAACAAATGAATTCCTTTTTCAAATATTTGTATTTAACAAGTAAGTTTTGGAATTCATCTTGTAGTTCATCAAAATCATTTTGCAAATCACTATAATCATTATCATAGGAAGTAGAGGGTTTAGAACTTACCTCGTTTTCTTCTTCGATGCCTATGAGGCATGGTTCAACTTCTTCATCATGGGAGGTTGTAGAAGGCTCATCCCATGTTGTTGGATTTGATGTTGTATCCATTTGTGAAGTAGATGCTTTTGAGTTGCTCCTTTCATTTGCATACACTTCATAGATTGCTTCTAATTTTTGCCATACTTCATGTGCCGATCGAATACCTACAACATGATCAAATTCCAAAGTAGTAAGTGAACAATACAAAATACTAAGAGCTTTACCATTTAAGGAGATGATTTTCTTCTCTTCATCATTGAGCTCTTTGAAGCTTTTAGAGTTGTGTGGTGTATTCTACGTTGGAATGGATTCTCCATTTATGACGGTGTTCCAAATATCAAACCCGCAACCTTGTAAATAGCATTCCATTCTTTCTTTCCAAAATATAAAATTTTTGGAATCAAACCGAGGTGGCTGGGTGGTGGAGGTGCCGAAAAAGATGAGCTTCGTTCATAGCCGACGACGTTTCTCTTCACTCGCGATGTGAAACGAGGCTTGCCAAAGAGTTTGGCTCGATACCACTTGTAAGTCCAAGCGGCTACGATAATCTAGAGGGGGGGTGAATAGATTATCTCCATATTTTTGATTTTGCCCTCTTTTTCGAACCGAATGCTCAAAGACAATAATAAAGGTGCGGAATGTAAACAACACACGTCGATTTAAAGAGGTTCAACCCACCTAGGGCCTAATCCTCTACCACCCCAAAGATATCCGGGATGGATTTCAAAAAGAAAAAGATTTTATTAATTTACCACAAATTAATACAACACCAACTTACAACAACACCTTGAAGAGCACCACACTCTTCTTCAACACCACCTTTGAGATTGCCACAATCTCTCTTGAAGATTACCACAATCTCCAACGGCACCTTGTGAAGATTACCACAATCTTCAACCTTGAAAGAATACCAAATTCTTCAACACCTCAACAAGAAGATTACCACAATCTTCTTACACCTAACACCTAGATCACCCAAGTGTGTTCTTACCACAAGAACACTCACAAGGATATCTTATGTTGAATGATTACCCAAATTCAAGATTACAACTCGATAATTGATAATACAATAGAGTGCAAGTGTAATTAAGAATAACCTAGACCTCAAGAATGTGAAAGTGAATAGCTAGGCAAATTACAACAAGAAATAAGACAATGTAAGAACAAGTGTATTCTTGAGTGTATCTTGTTGTGTTGTAGTTTTCTCTCTTATAGTGTTGCTTCAATTCTTCCTCTATTTATAGAAGATGTCTTGTACATGATAAGCTCCTCTTGGGGACATGAATTCTGTAAAAAATTGCAAGACAATTGAAGAAAAGAGTTGTTAGAAATCAATCCCACAAATTAAGGAAAAGATGTCTGCTGCACAACGGTTACATTTTTGCTGTCAAACCATGGGGCGACCGGTCGCACAGAAATAGAGTTTGAAATAATCGTATCAGCATTTACAGGGTGGCCGACGCGTGCACCTCGACCGGTCGACCCTAACCACAACCGGTCGCACTCATCAAAAAAATGAAAGATAGAAGTTCTTTCGATTTTTGCTCCCAGTCACGGCCGCCCTATAGTCGACCGGTCGACGGCACCGATTTGCCCTATAGGGCGACCGATTGCCTTGACCATTTTCTCGCAAACATGAAGTTTTATGTTTTCCTCAACTTTCGTGTACGGGTTGCCCTATACGGCGACGGTTGACCTCAAAACAAAAGTGTTATCCAATTTTATATCGAAAATAAACTTCAAGAAATACTCGAAAAATAGTGAAAATATTTTAGACCGATCGGGAGTATTAGGACAACATTTAGAAACATTGTTTTGGTGTAAAAATACATTAACAGAAAATCATTAAAAGTGTTGTCCAATTTTGTCGAAAAATAAAACTTGAAGAAATACTCCGGAAAATATTAAAAAATTTTAAATCATTTAGGAATATTTGGACAACCTTTAAAACCATTGTTTTGGTGTAAAATCAAAATCATCAAAATCATGATAAAACCATTTATCAAACAAAAACATCATTAGACAATTATATAAGTCCATCAAACAACAATTGGACTAAAAATAAGAGAACTTATGGCTTTTATGAGCCATAGCTTATAGCTTTTATAACAAGCTTTTATGAGCTTCTTTGAGCTAATGAGCCAATTACTGTTTCTCCCCTTTGGAATCATCAAAAGAATGTTAGGTTGATAAAAACATCATACAATTATATCAAAGTGCCAAAAGAGACGGTTTATTAACCATTGAGCAATTTATGCTTAAAATCCAAGGAAAATGGGAGAAATGTAACATGAAGAGTTCATACGCTACGTTTTGTTTGCCAAAACATGATCTCAATAAGTATAGAAGACTTTTGAAAGCAAGAGAATCATGTAGAAGTTGAAATTTTCATTGCAACATTTTATCAAACACTTTGTGGGCGTAAAAAATAAAAGAAGTTGTATATAGCCCTTGTAAATGATTCAAGCCAAAAAAATTTATCACCAAATTACATCAAACATCATACAAAACAACATAATAGCAGAGCTCAACAAGATCATATGCAAAATATATCAAGAATTATACAAGAAAGCCATAAACTCAAGGGTGCAACCCAATTGAGCAAAGTAAGGAAAATTCTTACCATTTGATCGGAGAAGATGAGCTATGATGATGATAAACATGCTATATAAGGTCCAAGTTGTGATTAGAATGCATGAAAGTCAATTTTGAGTGAAAATTGTTGAATTTGGCGAAAAGAGGACGAAAAATGGCCAAAATAAGGTAAAATGAAATCAAGCCAAGAACCATTTTAATCCAAAATATATTTAATAAATAACATTCATCAACAATCAATTGCCCTCAACCTATTTATCTAATTGTTTTGTCAAGATAGTACATTTACCAAAATCCGAATTTTCAACCAAAAATCCGATTTTTCGCCCGTAAGTTTTAAAAACGTGCAAAATGCAAACGTAAGCCTCATTCAATATGCATTATGCCTAACCGAGCTCGTATTGATGCAAAAGTCTCGGAAGATAGCGGTTTTGTGAAAATGTTGCTAATTGATCTTGAGATGGTACAAAAGATATCTCAATTTTACGTTTTGAAACACAATCCCTTAGAAAATGATGTCGAATCTCAATATGTTTAATTTTGAGACCCCGACTCTTAATTCATCAATCTCTTCTTCCGTGAGTCGGTTTGAATTATCTCCTTGTGGAATATCAACTTGTTGGGGGTTGGAGGAAGATTAAGCCCCTTTGCCTCCGATTTTCTCCTCTTTTGAGGATTTCACCTCATAGAATTTCTTGGAGGTGTTATATATGTGAAATTCTTGCAAAAAGAAGTGGGTTAGCAAGAAAAATCACAAAGATTGATGAAGAATTGAAGATTATAAGGGAAAGGGGGTGATTAATGTTTGCGAAGGGTTAGGTTTTTTTTAGTTCGATTATGAACTATATTTCAAAACCGAAAAATAAGAAGGTTTAAAACATAAAAATTAGGCCAGCGAAGTGCCGGCCAAATATTTGAAAATTTCTTTTCGGCGACTTTAATGAGCCCGTTTGATAGTTTTTGAAGTCCCAATAGGCAATTTTTCTTTCTCAAAATTTTCCAAAATTCGATTTTTCACCCCAAAGTTTTAAAACTTTGCAAAAAGATAATTTTGGACCAAGTCCAACAAATACGGGTTTCGGGAAAACATATATTTGAGACAATTGAGACTTAATGAATAGTGCCCTTTTAAGAGAAATTTGCAAAATCATTTAGGGGCACTTAAGGGGTTGAAATGAAATATCTTGAAAGATATGTGCATAAACATAATGTCGAGCTCTAAGATAAGTACGAGTGAACATACCTCGATAGTTTAATAAACTTGATGACGAAGTAGCCAATGAATATGATATATATATTCTACACAATTCTTAGACAAAATTTGCACAAAAGCACAAGTGTAGGCAAGTAATAGGAGATATCAAAAAATACTTATGCTATAAAAATTCATAAGAGATAATAAACCACATAAGTCTAATTAAATGCACAAGAGTTTTAGAAATATCATGCAAGGTCTTCTTTTAAAAATTTTGAAAATATAAGTAAGTTTTGAAGACCTTAATTTAAAATTAAATACTTGAAAACTCATTTTGCAATTAAGACACAATTAAAAACATGCATAGAATTAAAATAAAATGCATATATAAATGGGGAGATACGGTTTACCAATTACGCCGTTTCCATGGGTTGTGTCTTTTCCATTGTTGATGATATCTTCCCCTTGAGAAGTCACTTTGTTGATGATGACTTCTTTGATTACTCCATTTCCAAGGTTTGTTACCTTCCCATTGTTGATGGTCCCTTCTTCTTTGAAAATCATCTGGTTGATGATGTCTTTGCCATTTCCAAGGATTGTGTTCTTCCCATTTTTGATTGTATCCTCTTCTTGGAAATTGACTTTGTTGAAAATGTTTTCTCCTTCTTTGATCAAATGAGATGTTCATTTGATGTTTCTTGGTGACATGATTTTCTCCGATGATTATTTTAGCCCGGTACCTAATAAAATATTATTTTGTGGTACCCTCAAGTGTTTGGGTCCTTTAGGATTAGCTTTGAGACTTTTAGGTCTCCAACAATAATTAAAGCTATTTCTAGCTCGACAAGTATTTACCTTATGACCCTTTTTACCACAATAAAAGCAAGTAATAATTCTAGGAGCATAATGACCAACATACTTAGAGACTTGATTCCTTTTCATATGATTGACAACATTAAACTTATGATCAAGTTCTAAATTATCACAATAATAATCAACAATTTTTTTGAAATTAAAATCCTCAACAAGAGTACTATTTTGTTTCTCAGGGTTTCTAATCTTGTCAAGTGTGGTGGTGTGAGCACATGATAGTGATTCATAGGAAGTAAATAAGCTATCCTTTTCATTTTTCAAAATATTGAATTCCTTTTTCAAATTTTTGTACTTAACAAGTAAATTTTGGAATTCATTTTGAAGATCATCAAAATCATTTTGCAAATCACTATAATCATTTTGAATAACAATATCATAAGAAGTAGAGGGTTTAAGACATACCTTGGTTTCTTCTTCAATGCCCATAAAACAATATTCAACTTCTTCATAGTTGGAAGTTGTAAGAGACTTGTTCCTTAGATTTTAACTTGTATCCCTTTGAGAAGTAGATGCTTTTGTTTGACTCCTTTCATTTGCAAATACTCCATAGAGGGCTTCTAATTTTTGCCATACTTTATGTGCCGATCGAATTCCTATAATATGTTCATATTCCAAATTAGTAAATGAACAATACAAGATATTTAGATAATAACAAAATAAAACCGTTTAAAGAGATGATTTTCTTCTCTTCATCATTTAGCTCTTTGAGGCCTTTGGAGGTGTGTGGTGTATCTATCATCGGAATGGGTTCTCCATTTATGATGGTGTTCCAAATATCAAACCCGCAACCTTGTAAATAACATTCCATTCTTTTTTCCAAAATATCTTCTTTTTTTGGAATCAAATAGTGGTGGCTTGGTGGTGGATCATCTGGGATAGATGAGCTTCATTCGTGCCAGCCAACGATCGTTCCTCTTCACTCACGATGTGAAACGAGCTTGCCAAAGAGTTTGGCTCGATACCACTTGTAAGTCCAAGCGGTCACGATAATCTAGAGGGGGTGAATAGATTATCTCCATCTTTCGATTTTCGCCCACTTTTTCGAACCAAATGCTCAAACACGATAATAAAGGTGCGGAATGTAAACAACACACGTCGATTTATAGTAGTTCAACCCACCTAGGGCCTAATCTACTACCACCCCAGTATATCCGGGATGGATTTCAAAAAGAAAAAAAAATTTTATTAATTACCAAAATTAATACAAATTCAACTTACAACACCTTGAAGAGCACCACACTCTTCCTCAACACCACCTTTGGAGATTACCACAATCTCCCTTTGAAGATTACCACAATATTCCTTCAACGGCACCTTGTGAAGATTTCCACAATCTTCAACTTTGAAGAATACCAAATTCTTCAACACCTCAATAAGAAGATCACCACAATCTTCTTGCACCTATCACCTAGATCATCCAAGTGTGCTCTTACCACAAGAACACTCACAAGGATATCTTGTGTTTGAATGATAACCAAAAAATCAAGATTACAACTCAATAATGAATATTACAATTTGAGTGCAAAGTGTAATCAAGAATAATAACAATGAAGAACAAATATTTGCTTGAAGTGTATCTTGTTGTGTTGTATCTCAATTGTTGTATGGGTTGCTCCAAAACTTCCTCTATTTATAGGAGATGATTGATCAAGCATAGGCTCCTCTTGGGGATTGAAAATCTACAGAAAAATACAATTAAAATCAAGAATATAGCTGTTAGAAATCAATCCCACATTTTAAGGAAATATGTCTGCTGTCAAACGGTCATATTTTTTTTGTCAAAGCACAGAATAACGGTCGCGCACAAATAAGAAATTGAAGAACACATTGAAAATTACAACAGGGCGATCGGTCGACATAGGCTTCGACCGGTCTACCCTTGTCTCAACCGGTCCCCCTCAATCATTTTGCAAGGTTTGAAGTTTTACATTTCAAATAAGCAAAGTTGCAGGCACCGGTCGACCCCACAGGCACGGTCGACCGCCAATTTCACCTCGGGTTCATTTTTTGTTTCAAACGTACTCTTCTTGCACGGGTTGCCCTATAGGCGACTGTCGACCTTGAGACAGAAATGTTGTCCAATTTTTATCGAAAATAAAATTCAAGAAATACTCCGAAAATATAGTAAAAACATTTTAAACCAGTCGGGAGTATTTAGACAACTTTTAGGAACCTTGTTTTGAAGTAAAAACTTATAGACATAAAATCATTTTGAAGTGTTGTCCAATTTTGTCGAAAACTAAACTTGAAGAAATACTCCGGAGAATATAAAAACCATTTTAAATCATTTAGTAGTATTTGGACAACTTTTAAAAATATTTTTTTGGTGTAAAAACAAAATCATCAAAATTAAGATAAAAACATATATCAAACACTTACGGTCTCACCTAAAGCTATGGTCTCACATGATCTCCTCCCTATATATATATATATATATATATATATATATAGGGATTGGTTCAAATAAGATCAATCCCTTTAGGTTAGTCCATAAGAACACTTATGGACTCTTGATTTAAAATTTTGGATGGTGTAGATCATTTTAGTTAATTTAGGAACATAAAGGTATAATTGTACTTTTATATTTAATTAGTTATGTTAATTGATTGTTATTAGCTATTTTAAGGAAACATAATCCTACCTTTTCAGTTACCCGATTTTTAGGGAGGAAAAATCATCAACTTCAAGCATTTTTTTCAAAATTGATACTTCTTTCCGCCGTATTTGTGAACAATTGTTTTATTGTATACTTAGTTCAGTAGACTTGTATACTTAGTCATGTTTTATTGTATATTTAGTTCAGTTAATTTGTATACTTGGTTCAATGGAATCGTATTCTTAGTTATATAAGTAGTTTAGTAAGTAGTTTAGTGAATTTCGTATACTTAGTTCTGTGGATTTGTATACTTAGTTCAATGTAATTGTATACTTAGTTATATAAGTAATTCAGTGTAATTGTATACTTAGTTAAATGTTTCTGTATACTTAGTATTATTTTAATGTATAGTTAGTTCAATGTAATTGTATACTTAGTTAAATATTTATGTATACTTAGTAAAGTTTTAATGTACAGGTAGTTTAGTGTAATTGTAACTTAGTTAATTGTTTATGTATACTTATTAATGTTTTAATGTATAGGTAGTTTAGTGTAATTATATACTTTTCATTAATTGTTGCACGATTTTATTGCCATATTTGAATAATTTGCAGGTTCGAGTGGGAAGGGAGAGAAAGGAAAGGTGAATCGCTTGATTATGGGGACGTGATCAATACAAAATCACGTCCCTAATTTTTAGGAAGCGGTTACTATATTTAATTTCATGGATTCCTATTTTATCCCTTATGTTGTATACTTATGAAATATTGTATATATTGTAATATATCTTGGCCATTGATTTACTATTTGGATGGTGTAGATTTAGTCATATGGATTAACCTAGGAGGGTGGTCTCACAAGATCCCCTCCCTATATATATATACGGATTGGTTCAATTGAGACCAATCCCTTTAGGTTAGTCCATAAGAACACTTATGGACTCTTGATTTAAAATTTTGGATGGTGTAGATCATTGGTGGGAAATTATTCTGTAGATTTTGATGAATGCCATGTAAAACTTAGATTAGAATGTTGGCACCCCATTTTTCTTGTAATTCTCATTGTAATAGATAGGGCTGAATGAGCTGAGTCAAGTCATCTATGCCTGGGAATACAAGAAGTCAACTGAAGAAGTGAAGTGAAGACTCCGCTGCGGAACAACTGAGTATGGCCAAGACAAAAGACCAAGGACTCGACTGAAGATGTAACAGCTCAGGGACAACTATGTGAAGAGTCAGTTAAGTCAACTTGAGGAGCCTTGTCATGAGTTGAAGTGACAGATGAGTCTTTCAATAATTGGAGCAGACTCAAGTCACCTGGGGAAAGGCAGCTGCAAAGAGGAGTTAACTGAAAAGAATCCATTGCACAGAAGTCGAGAACATTACTTAAATAAGTAATACACCCATGCTGCCAGGTCTTAAAGTGCTCAGTTCCAGAAGCGTGCAAAAGGAATACGAGGAAAGGTCTACATCTCAAGACTGAAGACCAAGAAAAGACAAGCTAACGAATATAAGTGACTTTTGAAAATCAACATATCTCTTCAACGGGCAGATTTTGGAAAGTTCACTATAAAAGGCTGAGGAATTTCATTGAGAAAAGGTTACCTTGATTACCTGAACCACGAACGAGAAAACATTATTTGAAGTGTAACCTACAAAATATTCTCAAGATATTCAAGCAAAATCCTCAAGCCTAAATCTCGAAGGAAATCGATCCAACACAATGCTGTGAAGGAAAGACAACTTCAAACTGTTGAAGAGTAAACTTTTGAAGAATCAAAGGGGTCTACATTCCAAGGAGGATTGTAGAAATCAAATCTCAAGTTATTGGAGGGCTTGTGATCAAATCCAAGAAGTTGAGAAAGTGAGCAAGTAGCAAGGCAAATTTGCCCTGTAAAGAAGCTGAGTCGGACGAGAAGCCAGCTGTGTGACCAAGGAATCTCCAGACTGAGTCCAAGGAGCAAGTCAGCTGCGTGATCAAGACTCGTCTCTAAACTGATAACCACTTTGTGAACTGATCATTACTTAGTGGATTCCTCTAGGAGTTGGAGAATAGAGGAGTAGAAGAATTACCCCATCTTCGAACCTCTATAAATTTACTTGTGTCATTTACATTTCAGCATATTTACATTTCTGCATACTCATTTCATATCTGCTGATAATTTGCTATCCAACTGATAAATAACTAAGTGCTAAAATCAAGTGTTAAAACAAAGTTAAATCAAATTCAAGGGTGTTAAGTCTTCCGCTGAAAAACTCATCACAACCAAGTTAAAGTTTAGACTAAACAGCTGAGTTATTCTATCAACAGCTCTATCGAGTCTGTTGAGTGGCTAACTCTGCTGATTAACTAACTTAGATGTCCCTCAAGGACTTAGCTGTGTATTAACTCTGTAATAATTTTAAAAGGACTAAAATCGAAAAGTTGGTAAGGTTTATTCAACCCCCCCTTCTAAACCTTACTTACACCCATTGGGACCTACAAGTGGTATCAGAGCGGTTGGTTCATTGATCCTTCCGCACTGGTTACTGAGCTAGATCTCCAATCTTTCAAAGAAACTTTTAACACTTGCTCTTTCAAAAGTTATTTTTATTCAACAAAGTTATTATCATGGAAGCAAATTTGACACGCATTCCCATGTTCACTATTGGGGAATTTGATGACTGAAAAATTTGTATGCAAGCTCATCTATCTACTTTACATGATGAAATGTGGATAGTGATAGAGGATGGGCCACTGCAAATACTGAAAGTGAACACAGCCGTACGGAGAGCAGCTACAGCTGAAGGACAAGAAGTTGTAGCTGAGGCAAGACCAACCATGGTTGAGAAACCAAGGACTGAGTGGACAAACGAGGACAAAAAAAGATACAACTTGGACAATGTAGCCAAGGACATACTGTACAAAACCTTGGACAAAGCAATGTTCAACAAAGTCAAATCTTGCCAAACTGCAAAACAAATCTGGGACAAATTAACTTTAATTTGTTAAGGATCTGAGCAAATTAAAGAAAACAAATTGTCTGTTGCTGTACAGAAATTTGAAAATTTTAAAAGCTTGCAGGTGAAACTTGGATCAGCTAGATGCTAGATTCACTGAAATAACAAATGAGCTATCAGCACTTGGGAAAGAATTTACACAAAAGAAAATGTGTATGAAGATTCTGAGAAGTCTCCCAGCTGAATGGGAAATGAAGGTCATGGCTCTAAGACATTCGATGAACCTATCAAAAACATCCAATCATGAGCTATTCTCAGATCTCAAAGCTTATGAATTTGAGCTGAGAAGAAAATATTAAGAGGAGACAGTTGTACCCAAAACAGCTGCACTTATAGTCAAGGATGGAAAGAAAGTTGAAGTCAAGGAAGTTATAGACCAGGAGGAAATATCCCTGATGGTTAAAAGATTCAACAAGTTCTTTAATAAGAACTACAAGAAAAACAAGGGTCAAACCTCCAGGAGAAATTCAACTCCCTCCAGTCAAGGGAAGATAGGCCAACCAAGAGAGCTGAACATCAAAAAGTT
Organism: Rehmannia glutinosa; assembly: GCA_016081115.2. NCBI lineage: Eukaryota > Viridiplantae > Streptophyta > Magnoliopsida > Lamiales > Orobanchaceae > Rehmannia > Rehmannia glutinosa. Next base: position 24,877 of record JABTTQ020000500.1, read on the forward strand.
GAATATCAGACAGCTGATAATTCAAGGACCGAAAGAAATGACCAAAGAGCTGAGAACCTGTGTTGGAACTGCAGACAACCAGGACACTTTGCTATTGATTGCCCATATCCAATAGTTAATAAATACATGAATGAAGAAGAAAGAAAAGTCTTCAGAGAAAGAAGACAGGAAAAAAAATAGCTATGATAGTTGCTGAGACATCCAAGTCGAAGGAAGCAGCTGATTCAGAGAGTAGTGAAGCTGACTACTCAAGTGATTTGAAGAAGAAACCTTGATTTGTCTAATGGCCAAAGAACAAGATCAACCAGATCAGGAAGATGAGGTACACTCTAACTCATCTCACTCAGATTCTAGTGATTGTGATTGTGATACACACACTTCATCACCCACTGATCTTTATGATTCATTAGGCAAAATGATGAAAGACTTTGAGCACATTAAATCCTCACACACACTACTAAATGAGAAAAACAGCGAGCTCAAAAGCCAAAACTCACAGCTGACAAAGGAGTTGAGTACTCTAAGTCACGTAGCTGGTGAGAACAAAGAGCTGAAGGCTGAAAATGCCAAACTAATAGCAGAGATAGATGCTATTGAAAAGAGAGAAAATGATCTTAAAAATGTGATTGCCTCATTTACAAAGGCATCTAAATCATTGGATGACCTTATCATGAGTCAAAAAGAATGTGGAGATAAAACAGGCATAGGATTCAATTTCTTTGTGCACAGTCAAACTCCCAGAGTGATTTTGGAAAAAGGATCATCAGGTAATGAAGCATCTCAAAAATCCAAAACACCAAATGTTGCACCCACCATTCCAAAGCACAATCACAAACAAACTGGCCTTGGATATTAAGGAAAAGGAAAACAGCCATTTGAGTATGCTGAGAGGACAACTGAGAAGAAATCCAGCAGAGTTCCTCAGCAAACTCCAAATAGAAAGTACTCTGTGAAAAATAAACAGAGCTACCAAAAACCCCAGAAGTATTATCAAACAAACACACATGATGGGAATGGTAGAAATTATCCGAGCCAAGCTGATTGGAATAATGTGAAATATCAGCAAAGACCTATGGAATACAAGCCTAAATGGCAAAGACCTAGACCCCAACAAAGGTCATTCCAAAGGCAAAAGAGCTATCATCAGCACACATATGCACCCAGGCACTACACTCAGAAATATCACAGCTACCCAAAGAAGGCAATTGCTAAAACACACACACAGGCATACAGACAAAAGAGACAGTTGTATGAACCTAAAACCCCCAAGCAATTTGCCAAAGTGAGTTATGATTATGGCACAAATAGATGCAACCTCTTAGAGTCAAGTCATTTGGCTATAGGTTGGTTGGATCATCTTATAGCACTAACCCCTCAGGACCCAGACAAGCATGGGTACCCAAAAACTAATTTCCTTGATTGCAGGTTCAAGGAACAGCTGAGTGCCAAGGAACCTGGTACATGGATAATGGTTGTTCCAGACATATGATAGGAAACAAGAAACATCTGTCAAAATTCAAGGAGATTAGAGGCGCAAAAGTTATATTTGGAGGAAATGAAGCTCCAGGGAAAATAAGAGGCACTGGATCCATCAAGAAAAATGGATTACAAATCACAGATGTTGCATATGTTGAAGGCCTCAACTTCAACCTGTTAAGCATAAGCCAACTCTGTGACAAGGGCTATAATGTTGGATTCAATATGGGAGTATGCCAAATTAAAGATACTGAATCAAATGAAATAGTGCTGCAAGGATCCAGACAGAAGAATATGTATGAGGTAGAATGGTCTACTGCCACACCAAGCACTGTCATGCGGTAGCAAAACCACAGCCGAATCAAGTTGGTTGTGGCACAAGAAGCTGAGTCATCTAAACTTCAAGACAATCAACAATCTTGCAAGGAGTCATCTTGTGGAAGGATTACCAGACTCAGTGTACAAGAAGGAAAGTGTATATGATGCATGCCAGATGGGAAAGCAGATCAAATCTTCATTCAAGGAGAAGCCTAGTCCTTCTTCAACAAGAATATTACATCTGTTGCATATGGACTTATTTGGTCGATTGAACCGGCCCAAAGATAAGTGGGAAGAAATACACCTTAGTGGTGGTAGATGACTATTCAAGATATACATGGACAATCTTCATGTGCAAAAAGAAAGAAACCCTGCAGAAACTACCTCAGCTGATGAAAAGAGTTCAAAATGAAAAAAGCCAAACCATTATAAAAATAAGATCTGATAGAGGAACTGAGTTGGTCAATGGGATAATTACTCAGTATTGTGTTGAAAATGGTATTGCTCATGAGTTATATGCAACAAGAACTCCACAGCAGAATGGAGTAGCTGAAAGAAGGAACAGAACTCTCAAGGAAGCTGCGAGGACCATGTTAGCTGAAGCTGGACTGCCTAAAAGATTTTGGGCTGAAGCCATCAACAATGCATGATATACTCAAAATAGATGCATGATTAATAGACAGCTGACAAAGACTCCCTATGAAATCTGGACAGGGAGAAAGACAAATGTTGGGTACTTCAGAATATTTGGATGTAAATGTTTCATCCACAACAATGGAAAGGATAATCTCAAGGCTTTGGATGCTAAAGTTGATGAAGGTATCTTTTTGGGATACTCAGCTGAGAGCAAAGCCTATAGAGTGTTGAACAAGAGGACATTGGCCACAGAAGAATCTATTCATGTGGTTTTTGATGAGCCCAATGTGAATGAAGAAGACATTGAAGAGTTGGCTGATAAGCTGAATCAGCCAACTATGCAGAAGAGTCCTTATGTTGAAGCTGAAGCAAGAGTAATCAACCAAGATGTAGATGAGATTGTTGAATCTCAAAGACAGTTGGAATATCTGCAGCTGAATGATGATGAAAGAGCTGCTCAAGACAACACAGCTACAAGACGGCTGAACCCAGCTGACTTGCTTCAACCTGATGTGAGATGGCTGAGAAACCATCCACCGGAGCTAGTCATTGGAGATGTGAGAGATGGTGTAACAACCAGATCCAGAGCTCAACATGAAGCAATGTTCACTTGCTTTATTTCCCAAATAGAACCAAAAGATGTGTCTCAAGCATTAGATGACACACATTGGATTCAAGCCATGCAAGAAGAGCTGAATTAGTTTGAAAGAAACAAGTATGGGAATTGGTGCAAATGCCAACACATCAAAATGTTATTGGCGCAAAATGGGTTTTCAGAAACAAAATGAATGAGGAAGGTTCTGTGGTGAGAAACAAAGCAAGATTGGTAGCCAAAGGGTATTGCCAAGAAGAGGGAATAGATTTTGATGAAACATTTGCTCCTGTTGCAAGATTAGAAGCAACAAGGATGTTTCTTGCCTATGCTGCACACAAGAACTTCATTGTATATCAAATGGATGTGAAAAGTGCATTTTTAAATGGACTGTTGGAAGAAGAAGTCTATGTTGAGCAACCTCCAGGATTTGAGTAGAAGACTCTTGGAGATAAAGTGTACAAGCTCAAGAAAGCTCTATATGGACTGAAGCAGGCACCAAGAGCATGGTATGATACATTGTCTCAATTTCTAACTGATAATGGATTTACCAAAGGGAAAGTGGACATAACACTCTTCATAATTCAAGATAGAGAGATTATACTGCTTGTTCAAATATATGTGGATGATATCATTTTTGGATCCCCAAACAAAGAGTTGTGTGACAAGTTCTGAAACCTCATGCAAGGCAAATTTGAAATGAGCATGATGGGAGAGCTGACTTTCTTCCTAGGACTTCAAGTTAAGCAACTGAAGGATGGAACTTTCATAAGTCAAACAAAGTACACCAGAGATTTAATGAAGAAATTTGATATGGAAGAGAAGTCTTCTGTGAAAATACCAATGAACACATCAGTCAAGATGGATATGGATGCAGATGGCAAACCTGTAGATCAAACAAGATACAGAGCACTCATTGGATCACTGCTCAATTTAACAGCCAGCAGACCAGACATCACATTTGCAGTAGGTGTATGTGCAAGATTTCAATCTGCACCAAAGGAGAGCCACATGACTGCAGCTAAAAGAATCTTAAGATATTTGAAGGGATGCCAAGAAGTTGGCTTATGGTATCCAAAGGAAGGTGGATTCAAGCTAACTGGTTACTCAGACTTAGACTATGCTAGATGTAGAGTTTACAGGAAGAGTACTTCGGGTACATGTCAAATGCTTGGAAACAGGTTAGTTTCATGGTTTAGCAAGAAGCAAATCTCAATAACCATATCCACTGCTAAAGCAGAGTATATAGCTGCGGGCAGCTGTTGTGCCCAAGTCATATGGATGAGATAAAAGCTGAGATATTATGAAATTGAAGAAAAAGAAATTCCAATTATGTGTGACAGCACGAGTGCTATTGCAATTACTTAGAATCCTGTGTTGCATTCAAGAACAAAGCACATTGACGTCAGATATCATTTCATAAGAGATCATGTTGAAAAGAAAGATATCGTTTTGGAATACATCTCAACTGATAAACAGTTAGCTGACATTTTCACCAAGCCCTTATGTGAATCAAGATTTGAAGAGCTTAAGCATGAGCTAGGGTTAATTGAGCTGAGTTAATACTCAGAAGACTTAATCAGAAGAGATGGATGATAGAAAGTGAAAAATAAACAAGTTGTTCACATTAGTCAAGTGAAACAGCCATATCGGAAAGTCAACTGTATTGAGTTAGTTGACAGCTGAGTCACTTAATGAAAGGAGAGAAGCTGATTTAAGTCACTTTTGACATAAGTTGAGTTATTTATGAGCTAAGTGACAAAAACGCAGTCGTTTTTAATGAGCGGGAATATTTTTAAGGATGACATCAGCGTAATAATGACGGGTACAGTCAAAAGCTGCACAGTAAGTGTATGATTGAATATAAATGCTGCCGCATTAAATGCGAGGAATTAAATGTGGTTTGGCGTGCTAAATCTGAGGCGTTGATCTCGATCAAAATTCAAAAACCAAAAACACATCCTTTCATAACCCTTATATACTCATTTCTTTCAGTTTTCTCTCTCACACTAAAAACTGTTCATCTTCAAAGCAAGAGAAAAGCAAGTTCATCTCTCTCGCAAACCCTACCAGTCCTCAAGTAAATCTATCAAGTTTTATTCGGTAAAACTCTCTACAAATGGCACCAAAGCTCGATTTTGTAAAGTTATCAAAGCAAATCCACTCTGGATCGACTGTGGGTTTCGAAGGAATGATAAAGCAGGGTTCTGATGAAACCATAGTGAAGAAGATAGCTGATATGCTGGAAAAGTCCGGTCTCAGGCCTTTTATAACGATGGAATACTTGATGACCTACGCTAAAGAGGTGGCGCAGTTCTATGCAAATGCAGAAGTGCAGGACGAAGGTATCAAGTCCTCCGTCCACCGCAAGGACATCTTGATTACTGCTAAGGACCTTGCGGAGCACTGCTTATTGTCGTCGGAGGGCATGACAGAGATAGCTGAAGCTGATGTCAACTTGGCTGATGCATGGAAAGAAGTAGCCAAACCGAAGTGTGCTGCGAAAGTTATCTACACATCTGAGAAGAAGCTGTTGAAGGATGACTATCACAAGTTGATGGACGTCGTTGCAAAATGTGTAGATATGAAGTTTGCAGTTTCAATCAACTGTCAAAGACAAAGCTGATCGTCGTGGCTGCGATCATGGAATGAAAGAAAATCAACTGGGCTGAGTTCGTGTACAGCAGACTCTGATAGAATGTCGGGAACAAATCGTACAAGGAAGATGGATCCTTTGGAGGATCACTTGGCTATGGCCTGGTAATTGGCCACCTAATGGAAGTGAAGGGCATTCCCCTTCAGCATGGAAAGCCTTTCCATGTGAACAAGAAAATGTTCAGGTCTAATCTTTCAGGAGCCCAGAAGAGAGCCCATGCGAAGAGGGCGTATACAAGTGAGGGGGAATCAGCTGAACCCGAGGACACGCTTGTTTTCCTCCTCCCAAGAAGAAAGCTGGCAGTGCAGCAAAGAAACAGAATGGACCTGCCCCTGTAGCCGAGTCACCTGCCCGAGCAGCCGTGTCTCCTGCACCCGTAGCTGAGGCAGAGAAGGAAGCCCAAATACCTTCTCCAGCCATAAGAAAGAAGAGGACTGTCAAGCCCAGAAAGGCAGCTCCATCCAAGAAAGATGCTCCGGCCCTTGCCGCCAAGGAACCTGAAGAAGAGGAATCCGAACCAGAAATACCTCTGGTGAGAACCAAGAGAAGAAGAAGAATCTCCAAGCTTTCAGAGCTTGAGAAGACAGCTGATTCTGCCACTCAGCTGGAGAAAACTTCTGAGATTGCTGAAGAAGTGCAGTCTCCTGAAATAATCGATGAAACCGCCAAGTCTGCTAAAGGTGATCATCAGAGGCTTACAGAAGAAGCAGCTGAGAGAATTGAATCTCCTGTTGAAAAGGTTATCTCTCCACCTGCCACAGATGCTGCTGAAGGCGAAGAGTAGCAGAGTATGCTACCTTCCATCCCTGAAACGGGAGGACAGAAGGAGGATGAGGATGATGATGTCATCATGTACTCTCCTGTATCCAGACATCCAGCGCCGTCTACGTGAATGGTGGGCATGGAAGCTAAGCCACTCAAGGGAGCAGTTCAAACATCCTGAGTTTATCGAGGAAGAAGAAGAGTTGTTGAAATTTCTCGAATTCAACACTGTTCTTCAGGCTCTTGATGAGGATAACTGCCTGAATGTTCTGCACATCTACAAGGAGAAAGAAAAGGCCAGAGCAGCTGAGGAAGCAGAAGCACACGAGAAAGCCAGTATATGTCTCTTACTGGAACTCTAGAACACACTAACCCTCATTTAGATGTGTTCTCGGAGAGTGATGATGATATGGATCTCGTTGCTGCAACAGAGAAGTCGGACATGCAACAAGCTCTAAGGGAATCCAGGATGATGCATGAGCAATCAATGTTCGAAGGACCAGGAGAGTCCTCTAAATCTCTCCTGGAGATAGACCCATTGGGAGTAGTGCAGCAGATTGCCACAACCATAGCTGCAGCTACGTCCCCAGTGGTTTCGGAAGATGGGTCCAAGAGACTTGGCAATGAGACGGGGAATTTGGGCACCCAAGTTGAGCCAACCCCTACTGAAGGTGTTTTACCACCTGCCCCCACGGCTGAGCACTCAACGGAAGCAAAGCAGGAGTGCGGAGAAAGAGTGACCCAATCGTCGATCACTCGGTGGTGTACCGGTGAGGGGAAACTCCTCCACCGCTGCCAGGTCGGAGGATCTTTGCGAGATGACTCCACATTGCAGAAAGGAGGTGAAGTGGAAAAGGAAAGAGAATCACAGCAGACTGACACTGACGAAGCTCGGATAGTTGAGTCTGTCCCAGCTAAAGTGCCAACTGCTCTGCAGGCTGAGGACGCTGTTGGTGCAGTCGAGGCACAGGTTGGAAATGCCCCAGGAGTTAACACTCTAGGCACTGAAAGTGCAATCCAAGTGGTTGAGACTCCTTCGGATGCCACTTTCCAAGACCCTAAGATAGCTGCGCCTATTGAAGGGATTGTAGAAACCTCGCTGCAGTTGAGACTGCTGGAGGTATTGAAGGCCCAAGGGAGGTTGAGACTTCCCTGGGTAAAGTTCAATAAGTTCAGAGCATCCCTCATGTTCTAAATGTTGAATCTGAAAAGGAGATTAGTGCTCTTTATGATTCCCAGGACAACCCTGACATATCCTTTCAGGGATCTGAAGACGAAGTTGAGTCCACTCCTGTTGTTCATCAAAAGGACTCAGCTGAGGATGTTCTTCCACAGACGAGTCAGGCAACTTTTAAAGCTGCTCGTCAAAATTTCAGCATTGATGATGAAACAAGCCCCTAGGCTTCATCATCCTCCGATGACGCTGATGGTGCAACTGAGGACAAGGAAATTCATTTAGTAGAATCTACTGAGGCCGAAGAAGCTGTTAAGACAGCTGAGGCTCAGTCAGCTAGCCAATCCACTCAACAAGGCCCAGGTGAGACCGAGTCATCTGCGCAGGCTCCCAAAGCTGCAGCAGGATCGACTCAACCAAGATCATCAAAGGCACGAACAACTGTACACCCGATCCCATATGTGCGAGATAATGCTTTTGAGGAAACATTCCCTTTCTCAATTGAGTTGCCCGACCTTGAAGAAGAGACAGCTCAAGAGTAGCGACGCTTCAACATCCGACCAGATCCAGTAATTCCCACCGACTCCATTGTTCTAGCAGACTTTGATTTTGATGTTGCATGGCCGCCAGCTGAATCCGAAGTGACAGATGAGATCCGTGAAGTCTTCAAGAAAATCTGTGGAGAGATTGAGAAGATTTAACGGCACCAAGCCTCACTAGATATGCGTCTGGACAATAGAGATGCCACACTCACAGTAGACTTATGAGGGATTTTGGTACGGATCAGGGAGTGGTGTCAGCAGCAGAGTACAATGCGATATGAACAAGCTCGATATTTCAAGGCATTGTTCAACAAGAAGTTAGTTTGGAGTGTTGATAATGATGACATGAAGCAGAGGATGTAGACCAATATTGTCAAAATGCATGCCTCTCACACAACTGAAATGGAGCTGCTGCGTGAATTTCATCGAAAAGAAATTCTACGTGTTGAGGAGAACATGAATACGAAGTTCAGCCTTCTCATGGCTAAAATGAAACTAGTAGCAGCTGAATCAAAAGCCACTCGCTCAGAATTTCGAACAACACATGCCGCAGTAGACTCCAAGCAAAACTCAGCTCTCAGCCGACTGGATTTCATGCTTGCTGGGATGTTTCCAGGGGTTCCTCTCTCCTTCGATGATGCCAAAAAGGGGGAAGAGGAATACCTGAGGAAGTTGAAGGAAGAGACAGCTGTTGAGAAGAAGAAGGAGAAGGAGCAAATAGCTGTTGAGAAGAAGAATGAGAAAGGAAAAGCTGTTGAGGGGGAAAGGTCAAAGGATGTGACCTTAATGCTTGCCGAAACCCCTTAGCAAGGTCATGTCACAGCATCGATAATCAGCAAACTTCCAGTGACTCTGCTGCTCCAACACTCTGTTGTGCCTATGTCTGAGAAGAGAAAACTTGTGGAAGCAGGGATGAAGGAGGTTGAAAGAAAGACGGATGCCCGTGTTCTAGAAGTACTGAAAACGTATGGTGGCATTCCGGCAGGAAAGGACACAGATGCCATTCCAAATGACGGAGACGAGCCAAGATCCGTTAAAGAATTTAAAACGCTCGAATCCGAAGGTTACTTCAAGAACATGTCTATAGCCCAAGCCAGGGATTTGTACTGGGAGAAGGGTTTGAAGTTGTGCGAAGAAGCTGATAGGCAGCAGACTACCAGCTGATTAGTAAGTAGATTAGTGAATTTGTATACTTAGTTCTGTGGTTTTGTATACTTAGTTCAATGGAATTGTATACTTAGGTATATAAGTAATTCAGTGTAATTGTATACTTAGTGAAATGTTTCTGTATACTTAGTATTATTTTAATGTATATTTAGTTTAATGTAATTGTATACTTAGTTAAATATTTCTGTATACTTAGTAAAGTTTTAATGTACATGTGGTTTAGTGTAATTGTATACTTAGTTAATTGTTTATGTATACTTAGTAATGTTTTAATGTAAAGGTAGTTCAGTGTAATTGTATACTTTTCATTAATTGTTGCACGATTTTGTTGCCATATTTGAATAATTTGCAGGTTCGAATGGGAAGCGAGAGAAAGGAAAGATGAATCTCTTGATTATGGGGACGTGATCAATACAAAATCACGTCCCTAATTTTTAGGAAGCGGTTACTATATTTAATTTCTTGGATTCCTATTTATCCCTTATGTTGTATACTTACTTATGAAATATTGTATATATTATAATATATCTTGGCCATTGATTTACTATTTGGATGGTGTAGATTTAGTCCTATGGATTAACCTAGGAGGGTGGTCTCACAGGATGCCCTATATATATATATATATATATATATATATATATAGGGATTGGTTCAAATGAGACCAATCCCTTTAGGTTAGTCCATAAGAACACTTATGGACTCTTGATTTAAAATTTTGGATGGTGTAGATCATTGTTGGGAAATTATTCTGTAGAGTTTGATGAATGCCATGTAAAACATAGATTAGAATGTTGGCACCCCATTTTTCTTGTAATTCTCATTGTAATAGATAGGGCTGAATGAGATGAGTCAAGTCAGCTATGCCTGGGAATACAAGAAGTCAACGGAAGAAGTGAAGTGAAGATTCCGCTGCGGAACAGCTGAGTATGGCCAAGAGAGAAGACCAAGAACTCGACTGAAGATGTAACAGTTGAGGGACAGCTATGTGAAGAGTCAGTTAAGTCAACTTGAGGAGCCTTGTCACGAGTTGAAGTGACAGATGAGTCTTTCAATGATTGGAGCAGACTCAAGTCACCTGGGGAAAAGGCAGCTGCAAAGAGGAGTTAACTGAAAAGAATCCGTTGCACAGAAGTCAAGAACATTACTTAAATAAGTAATACACCCATGTTGCCAGGTCTTAAAGTGCTCAGTCCCAGAAGCGTGCAAAAGGAATAAACTAATGGGAAGCACTGCACCTCGTGTTAGAACCTGAAAAGATGAACATTCATTTAATACGAGGAAAGGTCTACATCTCAATACTGAAGACCAAGAAAAGACAAGCCAACGAATATAAATGGATTTTTGAAAGTTCACTATAAAAGGCTGAGGAATTTCATTGAGAAAAGGTTACCTTGATTACCTGAACCACGAACGAGAAAACATTATTTGAAGTGTAACCTGCAAAATATTCTCAAGATATTCATAAGCCTAAATCTCGAAGGAAATCGATCCAACACAAAGCTGTGAAGGAAAGACAACTTTAAACTGTTGAAGAGGAAACTTTTGAAGAATCAAAGGGGTCTACATTCCAAGAAGGATTGTAGGAAGGTTCAAGGTCGAACCAGTCTCAAGTTATTGGAGGGCTTCATGATCAAATCCAAGAATCTTTAGAAAGTGAGCTAAAGTAGCAAGGCACGTACCCTGTGAAGAAGTTGAGTCGGACGAGAAGCCAGCTGTGTGACCAAGGCATCTCCAGACCGAGTCCAAGGAGCAAGTCAGCCGCGTGATCAAGATTTGTCTCTAGACTGATAACCACTTTGTGAAATGATCATTACTTAGTGGATTCCTCCAGGAGTTGGAGAAGAGAGGAGTAGAAGAATTACCCCATCTTTGAACCTCTATAAATTTTACTTGTGTCATTTAATTTACATTTCAGCATATTTACATTTCTGCATACTCATTTCATATCTGCTGATAATTTGCTATCCAACTGATAAATAACTAAGTGCTAAAATCAAGTGTTAAAACAAAGTTAAATCAAATTCAAGGGTGTTAAGTCTTCCGCTGAAAAACTCATCACATCCAAGTTAAAGTTTAGACTAAACAACTAAGTTATTCTATCAACAACTCTATCGAGTCTGTTGAGTGGCTAACTCTGTTGATTAACTAACTTAGCTGTCCCTCAAGGACTTAGCTGTGTATTAACCCTGTAATAATTTTAAAAGGACTAAAATTGAAAAGTTGGTAAGGTTTATTCAACCCCCCTTCTAAACCTTACTTACACCCCTTGGGACCTACAATAATTTTAGTTAATTTAGGCTTATATGGGTATAATTGTACATATATATTTAATCAGTTTTGTTAATTGGACGGTTATTAGCTATTTTTAAGGAAACATAATCCTACCTTTTTAGTTACCCGATTTTTAGGGAGGAAAAATCATCAACTTCAAGTGTGTTTTTCAAAATTGATACTTCTTTCCACCATATTTGTGAACAGTGGTTTTATTGTATACTTAGTTCAGTGGACTTGTATACTTAGTCATGCTTTATTGTATATTTAGTTCAGTGGATTTGTATACTTGGTTCAGTGGAATCATATTCTTAGTTACATAAGTAGTTTAGTAAGTAGATTAATGAATTTGTATACTTAGTTCTGTGAATTTGTATACTTACTTCAATGGAATTGTATACTTAGTTATATAAGTAATTCAGTGGAATTGTGTATTTAGTTTAGTGTAATTGTATACTTAGTTAAATGTTTATGTATACTTAGTAATATTTTAATGTATAGTTAGTTCAATGTAATTGTATACTTAGTTAAATGTTTCTGTATACTTAGTAATGTTTTATTGTACATGTAGTTTAGTGTAAATATATAGTTAGTTAATTATTTATGTATACTTAGTAATGTTTTAATGTATAGTTAGTTTAGTGTAATTGTATACTTTTCATTAATTGTTGCATGATTTTGTTGCCATGTTTGAATAATTTGCAGGTTCGAATGGGAAGGGAGAGAAAGGAAATGTGAATCGCTTGATTATGGGGACGTGATCAATACAAGATCACGTCCCTAATTTTTAGGAAGCGGTTACTATATATAATTTGCTGGATTCCTATTTTACTCCCTACAATGTATATTTTCATATGAAAAGTTGTATAGATTTATTTAGATCTTGGCCATTAATTTATGTTTTTGATGGTGTAGATTTGGTCCTATGGTCTTACCTAGGAGGGTGGTCTCACAGGATCCCCTCCATATATATAGTGAGACAGTGTGTACTAATCGTGGCCACAAATCTGTAATTTTAGATGGTTGGAATTAATCCAAATTAATAATTATTTTTGATTTATTTTAAACCTGAAAATGGCAGCATTTTAATTGTGTAATTACTTAATATCACTATAGTCATCTTACACATTCTCTCTCTCTATCTCTAACCCACCATTGCTGCGTATGAAAGCTTCGAAAGCTGCCGATTGCGCCGCCGATTGCGCACGCTGGTATCAGTTTAAGGAAAGGCTGAAATCAGCTTAGGATTTCATAATTAGCGGCAATGATGCTTGTTTTGATCAAGATTAGAGTCCAATCTATTATTCATTTTCTTGATTTTTTATCATTCCATAGGCTGACCGAACAGAACCTCTGATTCTTGTCATGATATCAAAATTGTCTGAAGCGCCGGTATCTGGTGGATTCTTTTCGCCGGTGGGAGACCCATTTATGGTGGGGTACAACGTGTTTATTCCGTATTCTGAGCCATTCTCTTCCTCTTTGCCTTTACTTTTGATCTATGGCAACGTGACGGGTAGACGCGGTTACCATGTTTATTTCGAGCCATCGACCTTGGTGAAGAAGACGATGCTAACGTGGAGAAAACGAGGGCCTACGAGGAGGCAGTCAAGATTACTGTATACTTATATGTTTTTCGATGTATACTTATATGTATTTTGCTGTATAAGTAGTTAATTTTTGATGTATGATTTATGTTGTTGTATACTTATATTTTTTTTTTGTATACTTACATGTGTTTTGTTGTATACTTATATGTGTTTTGTTGTACACTTATATTTTTGTTTGACAATTGTAATACGCAGTACAAATATGTTTAATATACAACATAATAGTGTTAAATATACAGTACAATAATGAGCGTTATTTTCTCTCTCTCTCTATAATTGATTTTACTTAATCCATGGTCCCCACATATTAATAAGCGTGATTTTCTCTCTCTCTCTCTCTCTCTCTCTCTCTCTCTCTCTCTATAACTGGTTCCTTGATTCACGGTCCGCACATGTTTTTGTTTGACCATTTTAATATGCAGTAAAATTATGTTCAACATACAGTAAAATAGTGTTAATTAAGTATACAACAAATATATGATAAGTGTACATCATACTGCATGGCAGAGCAAATGCGTGCTTTTCTCTCTCCAGCGCGATTTTCTCGCGATTTTCTCTCTCCCCACGTGATTTTCTCTCTCCTAACAACGATTCCATATTTGGATGGTCCCCCACATGTTTGTTTTGACAATTATACCCTTATTTTGCCTTAATTAAATATTTAATGTAATTTTAACCCTATTTATCTTAGCCATTGATATAGATAATGGAGGGTTGAGATGAGTCCACATTGTCTCACTATAATATGTGGTCTCATATTATAGAAACAAAATGAAACAATATAAACAACATAGAAAACAATCCAAGAGTTAAAATAAGGAAAAAGGCGTAAAATGTCCAAAAAAATGTAGGGCTTAAAAATATCCAAAAAAGAGCGAGGAGAATATTTAGTGCATTTTCTCCATAAATATTGGGTATTTTTATGATTTTATCGTTATCTCAAGAAAATATAATACAAAAGTCAGACATGGGCTACTATTAGCCCATTGGGCTAAGGAAAAAGCGATAACCCAGTGGAACACTAGCGAAACACAAGTCCATGGGTTTTTTATTCAAGTATTTGAATGTTGATGAGAAAAAGTAGAAGAAAAATTAAAATAATAAAAATCATTGAATTCTTTTGATATAAAAAAGTTCCTCTCTGCCAAAAAAAAAAAAAAAAAATCAAAGAATCAAAGACAAAAAAAGAGAGATTTTTTGTTTTTTCGCTATACATAAAGTATGGAATTTAAATTAAATATATAGCTGGATTCAAAAACTAAATAATAAAAATGAAAAAGAAGTTTAAATAGCTCGATTCACAAACTAAATAATAAAAGTGGTTTACATACCCTTACTAATAAGCTATTTGCATATCATATCACAAATAACTCGAATGTCACCTCTCAAATAGAGTTGTCAATGGGTCGGGCTGGGGCGGCCCAAGTCCAACGGGCCAGACCAAGAAATTGGGCTGGGCCGGGCCAACCGAGTTTGTATTGGGCCTCTGTTTTCCTGGCCCAGCCGCGGGCCATCAGGCCAAACCAGCCCAAAAAAATTAAAAAAAAAAGACAAAAATGAGTTGATGTCTTTGGTTGTTGCTTAAGTGTTCCTTGAAGAAAATTGGAGTCTTTATGGGGAATTATACATCACAGGCATTCACAGCAACAATACATCCTCGATCCACAGCAAAAATACATATAGTATATTCACAGCAAAAATATATCCTCAAAAATACACAAGTAGCTATATAAATGACCCTATTATTATATTATTATTTTAAAAAAAAACGTTTCTGCGTGTATCTATTGCAAACTGCAAAGTAAAATTTTGTTTTCAATTTTCACTGCCTTTTCATTATATTTATATAGCTAGTAATTCATAATGATTAACTAGTTATACCAATTACTAACCTAGAAAATTTTAGTTGGTTTAGCCGTTTAGGGGAGACCGGACGAGTTTAAGAGTATTTGTACATGTACCTGTACCACCAACGTCGAAGGTGGGAGGCGGCTGGAGTGGCGTCGACAGCGGCGATGGGAAAGGTGGCCGGAGTAGCGGCGGACGGCGGGAGAGGTGGCAGCGATTTGTATTCGTTCATGAGTAGGGAGGGACTAGGGTTTGTTTGATTGTTAAATTTTGTTCTCAATTGACTCTGTTTTCTCCTCTCGATTCTCAGTTTCTCACTTCTCAGCCTCAATCTCAAATTGACTTTTTTTTTCTATTTTTTGTGTGATGCCCCTGATTTTTCCGAGCGTGTAATTGATCATTTTATCTTCTATGTATTTTATCGACTATTTTACCGCGTCACTTTGATGGGTAAATATTAATAATAAATATATTTTTGCATTTAATTTCATTTTTATTTATTACTTGTGATCATAATCATTTAATAATTCTATTTCACATTAATGATCACTTGATTGATCATTATTACTATTTGTGTATTTATTAGTCACCTTAGAATTTTAAGAGACTATTTATTTTAGAGACTTATACCTTATAGAATTAAGAATTTGATTTGGAATAAGTGATCATGAGACTTATAAGTGATCAAGGAAATCACTAATTATTTTGGAGATTGATATTATTCATCTATTATCATCAAATTTGGGACAAAAAAAATAAAAATACCACAATTACCCTTAAGTGGACGGCAATGATGACCATTTTGGTGTAGAAATATCTTCCAACTCTTGTACATATACACCTTATGTTAGTCATCTTGTGTATAATTACACCATTAATTCAAACATTATACACATTATCTTATACATCAATTCTTTAATATTAATTTTCCCAACTTATTCCCACTCACCCAACATTCTTTCCTTACCCATCCTTTGCCCATACCTTTGACTCCCCTTTTGTCTCCATGCAAGAGACAAATTACAAGACATAGAATTTGATCAAAAATTCCCTCCTCTCCCTCTCACATTGTGGACGGCCATTAGGCCATTTTTACAAAAACATTTGTCAAAAATTTCATCCAACACATTAAACACTCAAGCTAAATCATCTTCCTTCTCTCTAAACATTCTCCTCCATATCTCTACAATTCCTTCACATCTTCAAATCTTCAAGAACAATTCCTTCATATCTTCAAACCTTCAAGAACGATTTCTTCACATCTTCAAATCTTCAAGAACACATCCTTCACATCTTCAAACATTCCTTCATATCTTCAATAACACATTCTTCATATCTTCAAACATTCTTCACATCTTCAAGAACACCTTCTTCATATCATTAAACACTTCTTCTTTCTTCAAACACTTAACAAAAACACAAGAAATCTTTCTACTTCTTCATAGAATTCGAACCCTCCTCTCACAAAGGTAAGAAATTTTATTCTTCAATTCAACTTGATATCATATAACTCATCACATTATCTTCTTAACTTAAGTTTAATTTTGACTTTGGAGGTACACATAGGAGACTACATAAGGACATGCAAGCATTGTGGTCACCTTAGAAGACTTGAAGAGAAATTGTTGGATAATTTGGACTATAAGGTAAGATTTGGACACTAGTGCCCTTTTCTCTTCTTCTTCCTATTTTCTTCAAATTTTAACACCCCTTTTTCATTTTTGAGAAATAGGGGATGACCTTAAGTGGTTTTGAGGGTGAGCCAAAAATTCCAACTTTGAAGCTTCTACTAGTTCCATTTCATCTACTACACAAGGTAAAATGTAGTATTTCCAATTTTTCACCTTCTTCTTTTTCTCCTTAATTTTTCACTCATTTTTCAAAATCTTAATTTTGGTATTTCTTGACTTAGGGGCTGGCCTAGGTGACTGCATAATCAAGTTGTGAAATTAATCCTTTTATTTCACAACTATCCAATTTTAAGGTGGGTGAAATTTTTTTTCCAACTTCTAGGTATTTTTCTTAAATGCATGTAGTATTTTGTTAAGGAGCACTTGAGATATAAATATTATGTATTGCATGTTAACTTCTTGTATCAAGTTGTGAATTTAGGTGCATGCATGTACAATTTATTGTTGTATTTGATGAATTCTTGTATGAAATGGACATGCATGTGTATGATCCTTGAAATCAATATTTTGTATGACTTATAACTTGGGCAAGTCGAGCATAATTGATTAAATTTAAATTTTTTGACGAAAAATGCAAAAAATAGAAAGTTGGTGGACTTAATTGCAAGAAAATAAAACTTAAGGGACCCCTCTATAATTTTCGAATTTTGGGACTGTACTTAGGTTCAAAAATGATGTTTGAACATTTTAATAAAGTTTTAAGAGTTTTAAGATAAATAAAATCAACCTTTAAAAGCCCAAGGACTAGATTGTAAAAGTTTAGAAATTTAAGGGCTACATTGCAATTTTCGAAACTGTACCAGGCCCTATTTTAAAATTTGAAATTTTAACTTCTAAGGGAATGGAAATAACATGTTTTAAGTGTATTCCAAAAATCCAAGTGTTTAGAGCTTGGAAAGTAATTTTATAAACATTGAGGGACCAAATTATAAAAGATTAAAATTGGGGACCCAAATGAAATTTTCAGGACTTATACAGTCCATGTACCTGGAAATACTAATTTAACAATAACTTAATTATATTTTGGACCCAAGGTTCAAATTTCATAACAATTGGACCCCTAAAAGCCTTAAAGGCAATTATTTCAAAATGGGACAAAAATGAGATTTTCAAACGTTAAGGGACCTATATTTATTTATTTGTAAAACTATTTTTGTCCCAATATCCCACTGACCTTAATGACATTTTCCAACTGGAATCACATTAAAATCCCTTCTGGTTTGTGAGTTCCAATTATTTTAAACTTAGGTCCTGAAATGATAATTTTAACAAATTTGGGGCCAATATGAGAATTTTATAAAAACTCGACCTCAAAACTTTAAAAACCTGAATGTCTGAATAATTTAGAGAATTTAAGAACTGACCTCATAATATTTCAAGGTCGGGACACTTATTTATTAAATTTTTAACCCCAAAAGTATTGGTTTTACAAAACGGGGCTAATTGTAAATTTTCTTTTTAACAAGGACCTAACTCAAATTATTTTTCTTTTAATGAAACAGCCATGGACCCTCTGAGTTTAATAATTAATTAAAATATTTTATTTTCTCAAAAATCCCTTGATTTAACGGATCGTCTTGACCGATTAATACACGATCGCGGGGCGATTTCCTCGTCTTGCGATTTCGAATCTATAACGGGACTTAATGTTCCACCTAATCTTTCAAGATATCGAAGATTGCTTATCCTCCCGATAATCATCTTCATCCACATAACTCCGCCAACGCCATAATTGCCACTCGCAATTTTCGAAAGTTTTTCTGCACTGCTTCCCTGAATCAATAATACTCGACTGTCTGGTTGACTACCTGAACTTGTATTTACTTTCCTGCCTGAGTCAACTTGGTGTGTCAAGCTCACAGTCGGAATGGATACGTCGGGGATAGAACCGGGCAGCTCGGCTGCTATTCCACTCTCCGGCCCCATCGTCCTAATCCCGCAACTGAGGGACGGAGTTTGTCTAAGGAAAGTGGGTCATAGTACTTGAGGTATAATCATGATTATGACAATCCGGGCCTAGCTAGCTCTACTGTGGATTTGTCTTTGCCTATGGAGCGATAAGGTGATAGGTCTTGGACCATCTTGCTCGGGGAGTTACAAGGAAGAACGAAGGAATCACTGTCTGATCCACACGATTCTGGAGTTAATCGGACCCATTTGCTTGGCGCTACAAATACGTACGCAACCGCTACTTGTATTGCATTGGTTGGCACTACAAATCCATATGCAACCATTACTTGTTTTGCATAGGATTGGCGCTACAAATCCGTACGCAATCCTACTGTCTTGCCTGAATCACATAGTGCCTGTGTGACCACGAACTGTTTCTTAAACTGTATAAGTATATTACGTAAATATATTTATCACGACGCTTGTGGGACTGTGTGTGAAATCATGCATCATATCTCACGCGTTTTCATACAACTGTTTTTCTCGCATCACTATATATGTCGCCACACTTGCACACGATCACCCCATCCACTGAGATTTCTGTCTCATCCCCTCCTGTTTTCTAACATTTAGATGAGGACTATGTTGAAGATGTCGAACCGGCCACAGATTGATTACCCTCGCCCCGCCTGTCGAACTTGCATCATTTTTCTGATGATTGTACTTATTTCATGTACTTCTACTGATGTTGGACTCCCGTTTATCCTACTACTCTTTTCTCTCTTTGACTGTAATTTAAGGGCGTAGGACCCTTTGACATTTAAGATTTGGATATTGTGTACTTTACATTTTAGTTTTGGCCTCTAAACTTATTCATGTAATTATGTCGGATGTATATGGATGTTGTTAGACCTTAAGATGTAATTCGTACTTATGTTTATTTTTATTTCCGCTGCTTCAGACTCTGTTTCACTTGGGATTGTTGTATCATTTGTCTAGACTGTTGGGTTTATTTCTGTTTAAGTGGTTGATCGTCGCCGCATCCGTGCGGGGCATGGCGTGTTGATTGAAGTGGTATCAGAGATCGGCTAGTAAGATGGAAACTTACACCGAGCTGACCCAGGATAGAACCCTCGGTCTGTGTTGGGTAGTACCACGACTTGACTAATTAAGGGTGAAATCGATTTCAAATTGGTGTAGAACCGTATTACTGATGTTTAGACTAAGTTAGAACGTATATTTGGAGATTCCATAGTCATACTTGTCTTGACTTAGTTCACTTTTGACTGACTTTCTTTATTCATTCTTCCTTATTCCATCCTTATCTTTCCTTTACCTTTGTCTAATCCGCCTTAATTTTGTTTGACCAGGATGGAGCCGGCACCCCCTACCTGGTGGGATGTTTTCGAGGCCCGCGCCGAGCAGGACTACTTTCGAGCACTTAAAATCCATTGGCACTGGGAGTGTCTTCGGGCTACCTCAGAGTTGTCAGAGGAGTGCCACCGCAACCGGGAACTGACACATCTCCTGGCGAGGAGCCAAGAAGAGAAGAACGAATTGACCGTCATTGTCAAACACCACCACACTTGCACACGATCACCCATCCACTGAGATTTCTGTCTCATCCCCTCCTATTTTCTAACCTTTAGATGAGGACTATGTTGAAGATGTCGAACCGGCCACAGATTGATTACCCTCGCCCCGCCTGTCGAACTTGCATCATTTTTCTGATGATTGTACTTATTTCATGTACTTCTACTGATGTTGGACTCCGTTTATCCCGCTACTCTTTTCTCTCTTTGACTGTAATTTAAGGGCGTAGGACCCTTTGACATTTAAGATTTGGATATTGTGTACTATACATTTTAGTTTTGGCCTGTAAACTTATTCATGTAATTATGTCGAATGTATTTGGATGTTGTTGGACCTTAAGATGTAATTCGTACTTATGTTTATTTTTATTTCACTTGCTTTAGACTGTTTCACTTGGGATTGTTGTATCATTTGTCGGCATGTTGGTGTTTATTTTGTTTAAGTGGTTGATCGTCGTCGCATCCCGTCTGGGGCGTGACAGTTGAAGTGGTATCAGAGATCGGCTAGTAAGATGGAAACTTACACCGAGCTGACCCAGGATAGAACCCTCGGTCTGTGTTGGGTAGTACCACGACTTGACTAATTAAGGGTGAAATCGATTTCAAATTTGCGTAGAACTGTATTACTGATGTTTAGACTAAGTTAGAACGTATATTTGGAGATTCCATAGTCATACTTGTCTTGACTTAGTTGACTTTTGACTGACTTTCTTTATTCATTCTTCCTTATTCCCTCCTTATCTTTCCTTTACCTTTGTCTAATCCGCCTTAATTTTGTTTGACCAGGATGGAGCCGGCACCCCCTACCTGGTACGACATTTTTGAGGCCCGCGCCGAGCAGGACTACTTTCGAGCACTTAAAATCCATTGGCACCGGGAGTGTCTTTGGGCTATCTCAGAGTTGTCAGAGGAGTGCCACCGCAACCGGGAACTGACACATCTCCTGGCGAGGAGCCAGGAAGAGAAGAACGAATTGACCGTCATTGTCAAAGACCGCCACACTTGCACACGATCACCCCATCCACTAAGATTTCTGTCTCATCCCCTCCTGTTTTCTAACCTTTAGATGAGGACTATGTTGAAGATGTCGAACCGGCCACAGATTGATTACCCTCGCCCCGCCTATCGAACTTGCATCATTTTTCTGGTGATTGTACTTATTTCATGTACTTCTACTGATGTTGGACTCCCGTTTATCCTGCTACTCTTTTCTCTCTTTGATTATAATTTAAGGGCGTAGGACCCTTTGACATTTAAGATTTGGATATTGTGTACTTTACATTTTAGTTTTGGCCTGTAAACTTATTCATGTAATTATGTCGAATGTATTTGGATGTTGTTGGACCTTAAGATGTAATTCGTACTTATGTTTATTTTTATTTCCGCTGCTTTAGACTCTGTTTCACTTGGGATTGTTGTATCATTTGTCCAGACTGTTGGGTTTATTTCTGTTTAAGTGGTTGATCGTCGTCGCATCCCGTCTGGGGCGTGACAGTTGAAGTGGTATAAGAGATCGGCTAGTAAGATGGAAACTTACACCGAGCTGACCCAGGATAGAACCCTCGGTCTGTGTTGGGTAGTACCACGACTTGACTAATTAAGGGTGAAATCGATTTCAAATTTGCGTAGAACTGTATTACTGATGTTTAGACTAAGTTAGAACGTATATTTGGAGATTCCATAGTCATACTTGTCTTGACTTAGTTGACTTTTGACTGACTTTCTTTATTCATTCTTCCTTATTCCCTCCTTATCTTTCCTTTACCTTTGTCTAATCCGCCTTAATTTTGTTTGACCAGGATGGAGACGACACCCCCTACCTGGTAGGACCTTTTTGAGGCCCGCGCGAGCAAAGCAGACTTTACTTTCGAGCACTTAAAATCCATTGGCACCGGGAGTGTCTTCGGGCTATCTCGAGTTGTCGAGGAGTGCCACCGCAACCGAATCGACACATCTCTGGCGAGGAGCCGGGGAAGAGAAGAACGATTGACCGTCATTGTCAAAGACCGCCACACTTGCACACGATCACCCCATCCACTAAGATTTCTGTCTCATCCCCTCCTCGTTTTCTAACCTTTAGATGAGGACTATGTTGAAGATGTCGAACCCGCCACCCGCAGATTGATTACCCTCACCCCGCCTATCAAACTTGCATCATTTTTCTCGTGATTGTACTTATTTCATGTACTTCTACTGATGTTGGACTCCCGTTTATCCTGCTAATCTTTTCTATCTTTGATTATAATTTAAGGGCGTAGGACCCTTTGACATTTAAGATTTGGATATTGTGTACTTTACATTTTAGTTTTGGCCTGTAAACTTATTCATGTAATTATGTCGAATGTATTTGGATGTTGTTGGACCTTAAGATGTAATTCGTACTTATGTTTATTTTTATTTCCGCTGCTTTAGACTCTGTTTCACTTGGGATTGTTGTATCATTTGTCCAGACTGTTGGGTTTATTTCTATTTAAGTGGTTGATCGTCGTCGCATCCCGTCTGGGGCGTGACAGTTGAAGTGGTATCAGAGATCGGCTAGTAAGATGGAAACTTACACCGAGCTGACCCAGGATAGAACCCTCGGTCTGTGTTGGGTAGTACCACGACTTGACTTATTAAGGGTGAAATCGATTTCAAATTGGCGTAGAATCGTATTACTGATGTTTAGACTAAGTTAGAACGTATATTTGGAGATTCCATAGTCATACTTGTCTTGACTTAGTTGACTTTTGACTGACTTTCTTTATTCATTCTTCCTTATTCCCTCCTTATCTTTCCTTTACCTTTGTCTAATCCGCCTTAATTTTGTTTGACCAGGATGTAGCCAGCACCCCCTACCTGGTGGGACGTTTTTGAGGCCCACGCCGAGCAGGACTACTTTCGAGCACTTAAAATCCATTGGCACCGGGAATGTCTTCGGGCTACCTCAGAGTTGTCAGAGGAGTGCCACCACAACCGGGAACTGACACATCTCCTGGCGAGGATCCAGGAAGAGAAGAATGATTTGACCGTCATTGTCAAAGATCGCAACAACACCATTCGTGCACGGGAGGACCAGATTCAGATTATCCCAGAGCGTCTAGATAATATGCGAGAAAAGATGAAGCGAGCAAGTGATGGCCGCCAAAAGTGGGAGATGGACGCCCACATGTCTCGGGACACTATTGACCGCTTGGAGGAGACCCTCATCAAACAAATAACCGTGATTGAGGATCTTACACAGGCCCTAGCCCAGGGAGATACTGCCTTGAAGGCTGCTTTACCAGCTAATGCGCTGCCATTGCCACCGCCCGAGGCGGAGCCCGTACCCGACCCCGAGGCAGATAACGAAGAGGATCCCGAGGAGGATCCCGAGGAGGACCCCGAGGAGGATCCAGCTGAGGTCGGGGAGCCTGAGGTGCTTGAGGCTGCCCCGCTTGATGATGCTTAGGGACTTGAGCAGTGGCTGGATCTTGTCGACTGGCCTGATGCCGAGGCGCCACCTCAGCCCGATCAGGTTCCGATTGTTGATGTAGCCGCTAGTGATGATGACGATGACCTCACCGAGTAGTTAGCCTATTTGTTTGATTGTACTCGTGTTGTAGTAGACACATATTTCCATTCCGTTGTACTTTGATTTCTGTTGTATTTGATTCAGTTGTATTTTGATTTCAGGATGTATCTTCGATTTTGTATTACTGATGTATGAACTTCTTGGGTGTATTCAAATTTTCACATTAATGGATATGCCTTTTCTACTTATTCAGTGTCTTGCATATTGCTGTTACTTTTCCTATGATATAACTTGTTATACGCGAATATTTATGGGATTCATTTACTCATGGATTGCAACTAACACTTCAAGTTACAGAATGGCTGAACATCGTGGACGCGGGAGACCCCGCCGAGTTCCCAAAAGGAATGATGATGTACCCAAGGAATAGGTACCCTCCCCCGAATTACCACCTCCTCGTCCACCCGCTGCAGGAGATAACTTGACTGCACAGGCCCTACAGCAAATACTGGTTTTCATGAGGCAACAAGCAGAGCCTCAACGGCGTGTTCCCGAACCCGCCCAAGAGGTGAACGATTGCACATTGGAGCGATTCTTACTATTCGACCCATCGGCTTTCTTAGGAGAGCCAGACGACCTAAAAGTAGAGGAATGGATTGAGAAACTGGAGAATATCTTTAATGCTTTCCAATATTCGGATGAGTAGAAAGTCACACTCGCCGTATTTCATCAGGAATTGGCTGCTAGGGATTGGTGGAAAATAGTTGAGAGAAAGTGGGAACAGGACCGAGTAGCCCAGTATGAGTCCGAATTTCATCGGTTGTCCAAATACGCTCTGGGGACAATCAGTACAGAAGAGGACAAACTGCACAAGTTCTGTCACGCCCCAGATGGGACGCGACGACGATCAACCACTTAAATAGATTTAAACCCAACAGTCTAGACAAATGATACAACAATCCCAAGTGAAACAGAGTCTAAAGCAGCGGAAATAAAATAAGTAAGTACGAATTACATCTTAAGGTCCAACAACATCCAAATACATCCGACATAATATCTGAATAAGTTTACAGGCCAAAACTAAAATGTAAAGTACACAATATCCAAATCTTAAATGTCAAAGGATCCTACGCCCTTAAATTACGGTCAAAGAGAGAAAAGAGTAGAAGGATAAATGGGAGTCCAACTTCAGCAGAAGTACATGAAATAAGTACAATCATCAGAAAAAGGATGCAAGTTCAACAGGCGGGGCGAGGGTAATCAGTCTGTGGCCGGTTCGACATCTTCAACATAGTCCTCATCTAAAGGTTAGAAAATAAGAGGGGATTAGACAGAAATCTCAGTGGATGGGGTGATCGTGTGCAAGTGTGACGATATATATAGTTAATGCGAGAAAAACAGTTGTATGAAAACGCGTGAGATATGATGCATGATTTCACACACAGTCCACAAGCGTCGTGATAAATATATTTAAGTAATATACTTATACAGTTTAAGAAACAGTTCGTAGTCACACAAGCACTATGTGATTCAGGCAAGATGGATAGGATTACGTACGGAACGTAACGCCAATCCTATGCAAGACAAGTAATGGTAATGGTTTTAGGGCCAACTAATGCAATACAAGGATTTGTAGCGCCAACCAAATGAGTCCGATTAATTCCAGAATCGTGTGGATCAGACAACGATTCCTTCATTCTTCCTTGTAACTCCCCGAGCAAGATGGTCCAAGACCTGTCACCTTATCGCTCCATATGCAAAGACAAATCCACAGTAGAGCTAGCTAGCCCCGGATTGTCATAATCATGATTATACCTCAAGTACTACGACCCGCTTCCCTTGGACAAACTCCGTCCCTCAGTTGCGGGATTAGGCGATGGGGCCGGAGAGTGGAATAGCAGCCGAGCTGCCGGTTCTATCACCGATGTATCCATTCCGACTGTGAGCTCGACACACCAAGTTGACTCAGGCAGGAAAGTAAATACAAGTTCAGGTAGTCAACCAGGCAGTCGAGTATTATTGATTCAGGGAAGCAGTTCAGGAAAATTTTCAAAAATTGCGAGTGGCAATTATGACACTGGTGGAGTTATTTGGATGAAGATGATTATCAAGAGGATAAGCAATCTTTGATATTTTGAAAGATTAGGTGGAACATGAGTCCCGTTATAGATTCGAAATCGCAAGACGAGAAAGTCTCCCAGCGATCGTGTATTAATCGGTCAAGACGATCCGATAAGTCAAGGGATTTTTGAGAAAATAAAATATTTTAATTAATTACTAAAGTCAGAGGGTCCAGGGCTATTTTTTTTAAAAGAATATTAATTTGAGTTAGGTCCTTGTTAAAAAGAAAATTTACAATTAGCCCCGTTTTGTAAAAATCAATACTTTTGGGGTTAAAAATTGAATAAATAAATGTCCCGACCTTGAAGAATTATTAGGTCAGTTCCTAAATTCTCTAAATTGTTCATAGATTCAGGTTTTTAAAGTTTTGAGGTCGAGTTTTTATAAAATGCTAACATTGGCCCCAAATTTGTTAAAATTATCATTTCGGGCCCTAAGTTTAAAATAATTGGAACTCACAAACCGGAAGGACTTTTAATGTGATTCTAGTTGGAAAATGTCACTAAGGTCAGTGGAATATTGGAACAAAAACATTTTTAAAAGGAAATAAATATTGGTCCATTAACCTTTGAAAATCTCATTTTTATCACATTTTAAAATAATTGCCTTTAAAGCTTTTAGGAGCCCAATTCTTATGAAATTTGAGCCTTGGGTCCAAAATATCATTAAGTTATAGTTAAATTAGTATTTCCAGATACATGGACTGTATAAATCTTAGAAATTTCATTTGGGTCCTCAAGTTTTATCTTTTACAATTTGGTTCCTCAATTTTTATAAAATTACTTTCCAAGCTCTAAACACTTGGATTTTTGGAATACACTTAAAATATGTTATTTCCAGTCCCTTAAGAGTTCAAATTTCAAATTTTAAAATTAGGATCTGGTACAGTTTCGAAAATTACAATGTAGCCCTTAAACTTCTAAAATTTTACAATCTAGTCCTTGGGCTTTTAAAGGTTGATTTTATTTATATTAAAACTCTTAAAACTTTTTAAAATCTCCAAACATTATTTTTGAACCTGAGTACAGTCCCAAAACTCGAAAATTACAGAGGGGTCCCTTAAGTTTTATTTTCTTGCAATTAAGTCCACCAACTTTTCATTTTTGCATTTTAAGTCCAAAAATTAAAATTTAATCAATTATGCTCGACTTGTCCAGGTTATAAGTCATACAAAACATGGATTTCAAGGATCATACACTTGCATGTCCATTTCATACAAGAATTCATCAATTACAACAATAAAGTGTACATGCATGCACCTAAATTTCAATAAATAGCATTTTTGAGCAACACTTGAGAATTTTTACAACTTGATATAAGAAATTAACATGCAATACATAATATATATATCTCAAGTGCTCAACAATAAAATACTACATGCACTTAAGAAAAACACCTAGAAGTTGGAAAGATTTTTCCACCCACCTTGTTTGTTTGGATAATTGGTGTAAGAGTGATATATCACTAAACCTTGAGGATTCCAACTTCACTTAAGGCAGCCCCTAAGTCAATATTACAAGGATTTTGGGTTAAAAAATGGAAAAATGGAGAATTGATAGAGGAAGAAGAATATAGTCAAAATAGATGACTAAAACTCCAATTTTACCAAAATTTGAATAAGGTACTAAAATATCTTGCTTTCTAGTGATGGTTGAAAGTCCTTTCAAGCTTGTGTCCAAGTCTCCTTAATGACTTCAAGTTGAAACCTCTAATTGTACCTCAAAATGAAAAATAAACTTAGATTAGTAGATGAAAGAGAAAGGCTCGAAAGTTGTAGAAGTGATTGAAGAAGAAGCAATTTTTTTTCTTGACCTTGCTCAAGGGGTTCGAATTCTTCTTAAGTAAGAAGAAGTTTTTGTAAAATTTTGCTAAGTATGAAAGAATATGAATAGTGAGAAGAAAGAAGGAGAAAGAGAGAAATGTAGAGAGAAGTTGGGAGAAAGTTTGAGTGAGGAGTATTGGATGAAAAAGATGGAATTTTTCTTGTGTTGTTTGAGGGTATGACCGATTTGTTGGGGGGGTTAGGAGGTGATGTGTTGTCTTGTTGTTTGCATGAGGGACAAGGTGATATGGGTATTGTGTAGGCTAACATGGGTCAAGGGAACATGGAGAATAAGGTTGGTCAAAAGGTATGGGGTTGTAGTTAAAGAAATGAATAATATATATAGAGGATTGGTGGGGAATGGAGGATATTATAAAAATTGTGGGATGCTGAATGAATTTGGCAT
The DNA here is from genome assembly GCA_016081115.2 of Rehmannia glutinosa. NCBI lineage: Eukaryota > Viridiplantae > Streptophyta > Magnoliopsida > Lamiales > Orobanchaceae > Rehmannia > Rehmannia glutinosa. Next base: position 52,944 of record JABTTQ020000500.1, read on the forward strand.
CATTTCCCTCTCATGGACGTCCAAGCACAACCATTCCCTCCAAATTTCCTTTTTTTTCTCCTCAATTGATAATAATGGTGTTAGATATCAAGTCCAAAAAAATTCACTTATGAATCCCACAATCACTTATCAATTCCATAATCACTTATATAATGAGTCATCTAAGTTATAAGGTGTCTAATAATTCCCAAGTGTTGTATCATCACATATCTTTTAAGGTACTAAATAAAATTAAAATCAATAGTACTAGTATAAAAAATATTAATTAAGTAATTATTTAAATTATATAATTATTTTGAAATATATAAATTTTAATTTCAAAATTTTCAAATAAAATTAATATATTATTCTAAAAGAGTTTTATTAGCTAGCCGCTCAAGAACAAGTTGAGCCGGTTGAAAGCCCGTGTTAAAAGTCGTAAGAAATCGACAATGATTAAAGAAGTAAAAATAAGTGTCATTAACAAACACCATAAAATAAAAATAATTCCAAGTATAAATTAGTTAAATCAAGTAATAAGTAAGTTGACAAAATCAAGTATGAGACACTTGCTATTTCAATATAAAAGTTGAATTTTTATATAAGGTAAACCTCAAGTACTATTGTTTCGAAAATATAACGGTTACTAAATGATCTTTCAAGACAAAGGTATTGTATTTTTAAAATACTAATTTAGTAGTAGAAAGTTTTCAAAAATCATTAAGATGAAATAGATAATCAGTGCTAAATTCATTCACATAATACGAATCACAAAATAAATAGTAAATATAAGAATAAATTATCGGAATATTTAAAAATTATATCGCAAGAAAAAAAAATAATACCCGCGGTCGTGTCGTCTACGGTTGAAAAATTTGGGGTCTCACAAGTTCACTCGGGAACTGAAGCTGGAACTTCAAAAACAACTTTTGACTGTTGAAATGACAACCTACTCAGCCGCGGTAAAGGTAGCTCGCCGCATCGAGTCAAGACTGAACCGTATTATACAGATTCAACACAGTAGGCCATCAAACAGTCTCAATAGGGCAACTGTGGGACAACCATCTAAGCAGCCTGCTAAGTTTCAGAAGGGACCAATTAATAAAATGGATAAAGGGAAAGGACCAATACAGGGAAAGCCGGGTCAAATGTGTGCACATTGCCAGAAACCGGGGCATACTATCAATGACTATTGGCGTAAACAGGGAAGGTGTTTGCGCTGTGGTAGTAATCAACACCAACTGAAGGATTGCCCGAAGTACGAAGACCGAACCAAACAGGTGCAACCGCAGAAGCCGGGCAATGGCCAGGGTAATCGGGCAAGGATGCCCGCTCGAGCATTTGCACTAGCCGGACATGAGGCTCCGGTGGAAACAGACGTGGTGGAAGGTACGCTTCTAGTATCTAACCACTATGCTAAAATACTGTTTGACCCTGGATCATCGCATTCATTTGTCGCACCGCATTTTGTACACAAGTTGCATGCATGCATGGAACATATGCCTATATGTCTAGAAGTGCCAACTCTTCTGGGCGCAAGCAAGATAACATATATTATCTATAATGCATGCGAAGTTAAGATTGATGAGAAAAAAATTTCTGCCAATTTGATATTATTACCTATATCCGAATACGACGTGATATTGAGAATGAACTGGTTGTCTGCACACCATGCACAGATGGACTGCCATTGCAAGTCCATTAAGCTATGTGAACCCGAAAGCCCGAAGTGAATATTTCGTGAAGGGCACGAGTTAAGATTGCCCCAATCATTTCAGCAAGGAAAGCAAGGAAGGCGATCACTAAAGGGGCACAAGGGTACTTGGAGTTTGTAATTAACAAACCCAAGATTGAGACATAAATTAACCAAGTACCTATAGTATCGGAATACACAGATGTATTTCCACAAGAACTCACCATTGTCCCTCCAGATAGGGAAGTCGAGTTCACCATCAAAGTATTACCAGGAACCGCCCCGATTGCCAGAACGTCGTATAAAATGGCTCCTCTTGAGTTTCAAGAGTTGAAGACTCAATTGCAAAAGCTGATGGATGTGGGATTTATCCGACCAAGTACATCTCCATAGGGAGCACCGGTACTGTTTGTCGAGAAGAAGGATGGCACATTAAGACTGTGTATAGATTATAGCGGTCTTAATAGCGTGACCATCAAGAACAAATATCCCCTCCCGAGGATAGACGAACTATTTGATCAACTTCAAGGAGCGACGGTGTACTCAAAGTTTGATCTACAATAAGGATATTACCAACTGAAGATCCGCAAAGAAGACATCTCCAAAACTGCATTTCAAACTAGATATGGACACTACGAGTTTGTAGTGATGCCTTTCGGTCTGACGAACGCAACAGCAGCATTTATGGATCTGATGCAACGAGTATTTCAACCCTATTTGGATCAATTCGTAGTGATATTCATTGATGACATACTCGTATACTCTAAGTCTAGAGAAGAGCATGAACGTCATCTAAAAATTGTTTTGGAGATAATACGAGAACATAAGTTGTATGCCAAGTTCAACAAGTGTGAATTTTGTCTCAGTGAAGTTGCATTCTTGGGACACATAGTATCCGACAATGGGATCGCAGTAGATCCTTCGAAGGTACAGACAGTGGTTGAATGGAAATAGCCTGAGTCTGTAATGGAGATCTGGAGTTTCCTAGGAGTAGCTGGATATTATCGAAAATTTATCCAGGATTTCTCCAAGATAGCTGGACCACTCACTCGACTAACCCAGAAGGAAGTCAAGTTTGAGTGGAATGACAAGTGCGAGGCTAGTTTCCAAGAGCTGAAGAAATGACTTACTACAGCTCCAGTCTTAGCCCTTCCAAAGGGAACAGAAAACTTTGTCGTCTACAGTGATGCATCAAAGGAAGGACTAGGAGCAGTGCTCATGCAGGAAGGAAAGGTCATCGCTTATGCATCACGAAAGCTTAAGCCGTATGAAGCCAATTACCCAACGCATGACTTGGAATTGGCAGCGATAGTGTTCGCGTTAAAGAAATGGTGACACTATCTCTACGGAGCAACATTCACGGTTTTCATAGACCACAAGATCTTGAAGTATCTATTCTCTCATAAAGACTTCAATCTGAGGCAGCAGAGATGGATGGAGTTAATTGAGGACTATCACTTTGATATTCAATACCATCTCGGGAAAGCTAACGTAGTAGCTGACGCCTTGAGCAGAAAGGCGAGCTTAGCCAGACTTATGATTCGAGAGTGGAAATCATTAGAAGAGCTGAACAATTGGAATCCGACGAGAACCAATACTCAGATTTCATGTGCTAACATTTCGGTTAAACCCGATCTGCTGAATGAGATCAAGGAAGCACATGGGATAGATGTGCATCTTCAAAAACTGAAAGAGAAGATACTTAAAGGAGAGAAATCAAAATTCTGAGTGCATGAAGATGGGATTATCAGATTTTGGAATCGAGTTTGTGTACCGAGTGATGAGCAAATTAGGAATAGAATCTAGCAGAGGCACACCGTTCGAAATACACTATACATCCTGGAGGAAACAAGATGTATAAGGACTTGAAACGAAATTATTGGTGGGTAAACATGAAGAACCAGGTAGCGGAGTTCGTTGCGAGATATTTGACTTGTCAACGAGTAAAAGTAGAACACCAACGACCATCTGGTTTACTACAACCGTTGAGAATTCCCGAGTGGAAATACGAACACATAACGATGGACTTCGTGATGGATCTACCAAGGAACAAAGGAGGCCATGATGCCATATGGGTAGTCGTAGACCGACTCACGAAATCTGCACATTTCTTACCCATCAAGAAGATTGATAGCTTGCAGAAACTCGCGCAGATTTATATCCGAGAAATCCTTTGCATGGAGTACCGTCGACATAGTATCGACAGAGACCCGAGGTTTGTCTCAGATTTTGGAAGTGCTTGCACGAGGAATTGGGTACCTCGCTAAGTTTCAATACAAAGAAGACATCCATAAAGCGATGGACGATCCCGAGCGAACGATTCAAACCCTGGAAGATATGCGAGCCTGCACGTTGGATTTCCAAGGAAGTTGGGATTCGCACTTACCATTGGCCGAGTTCACCTACAATAACAACTATCAGGCCACGATTGGGATGGCACCCTACGAGGCATTATATGGGCGAAAATGTAGATCCCCACTACACTGGGATATTGATGACCAATGGACTCCAAAAGAGAAACGAAAGTCGGTCTCGATTCCAAAGGTCGACTTAGTTCAAGAGGCCATGGAGAAGGTCAACTTGATCAAGGAACGGATCCTCAAAGCTCAGAGCCGCCAGAAGAGTTACGCGGACAAGAGAAGAAAGGATTTGGAATTTGAAGACGGAGATGAAGTATTTCTCAGACTCTCACCACGGAAAGGATTGATCAATCCGAAGAAAGGAGGCAAGTTGAGTCCGAGATATGTTGGACCTTACAAGATTTTGCAGAGGATTGGGAAGTTAGCCTACCGACTCAAGTTACCAGCACAATATGCAGGAATGCACGATGTATTCCACGTATCGAGATTGAAGAAGTATCAACCAAATCCTGAGCATACCATCACTCGTGATACTCCTCCTCTGATGGAAAATTTATCCTACACTGAGAAGTCGATCCGGATTATCGACCAGCAGATCCATCAGTTGCGTAAGAGAGAGATTCCGATGGTTAAAGTGGTGTGGTAGAACCACAATTGAGACGAAGACGCAACGTGGAAAATGGAAGAAGACATGATGAATCATTATCTGGAGCTATTCTGAAGAGAATTTGGGGACCAAATTCTCTTAAGGAGGGGAGGATGTGAAGCCCCCGATTTTTCCGATCGTGTAATTGATCATTTTATCGTCTATGTATTTTATCGACTATTTTACCGCGTCACTTTGACGGGTAAATATTAATAATAAATATATTTTTGCATTTAATTTCATTTTTATTTATTACTTGTGATCATAATCATTTAATAATTCTATTTCACATTAATGATCACTTGATTGATCATTATTACTATTTGTGTATTTATTAGTCACCTTAGAATTTTAAGAGACTATTTATTTTAGAGACTTATATCTTATAGATATAAAAATTTGATTTGGAATAAGTGATTATGAGACATATAAGTGATCAAGGAAATCACTAATTATTTTGGATATTGATATTATTCATCTATTATCATCAAATTTGGGACAAAAAAAATATGGAAATACCACAATTGCCCTTAAGTGGACGGGAATGATGACCATTTTGGTGTAGAAATATCTTCCAACTCTTGTACATATACACCTTATGTTAGTCATCTTGTGTATAATTACACCATTAATTCAAATATTATACACGTTATCTTATACATCAATTCTTTAATATTAATTTCCCCAACTTATTCCCACTCACCCAACATTCTTTCCTTACCCATACCTTTGACTCCCCTTTTGTCTCCATGCAAGAGACAAATTACAAGACATAGAATTTCATCAAAAATTTCTCCTCTCCCTCTCACATTGTGGACGGCCATTAGGCCATTTTTACAAAAACTTTTGTCAAAAATTTCATCCAACACATTAAACACTCAAGCTAAATCATCTTCCTTCTCTCTAAACATTCTCCTCCTTCTCTCTACAATTCTTTCACATCTTCAAATCTTCAAGAACAATTCCTTCATATCTTCAAACCTTCAAGAACAATTTCTTCACATCTTCAAATCTTCAAGAACACATCCTTCACATCTTCAAACATTCCTTCATATCTTCAAGAACACATTCTTCATATCTTCAAATATTCTTCACATCTTCAAGAACACCTTCTTCATATCATCAAACATTTCCTCTTTCTTCAGACACTTAACAAAAACACAAGAAACATTTCTACTTCTTCATAGAATTTGAACCCTCCTCTCACATATGTATGAAATTTTATTCTTCAATTCAACTTGATATCCTTTAACTCATCACCTTCTCTTCTTAACTTAAGTTTAATTTTAACTTTTGGAGGTACACATAGGAGCCTACATAAAGACATGCAAACATTGTGGTCACCTTAGAAGACTTGAAGACAAATTGTTGGAGAATTTGGATTATAAGGTAAGATTTGGACACTAGTGCCCTTTTCTCTTATTCTTCATATTTTCTTCAAAGTTTAACACCCCTTTTTCATTTTTGAGAAATAAGGGCCGACCTTAAGTGGTTTTGAGGGTGAGCCAAAAATTCCAACATTGAAGCTTTTATTAGTTCCATTTCATCTACTACACAAGATAAAGTGTAGTATTTCCAATTTTCTCACCTTCTTCTTTTTCTCCTTAATTTTTCACTCATTTTTCAAACTCTTAATTTTGGTATTTCTTGACTTAGGGGCTGACCTAGGTGACTGCATAATCAAGTTGTGAAATTAATCCTTTTATTTCACAACTATCCAATTTTAAGGTGGGTGGAAAAATCTTTCCAACTTTAGGTGTTTTTCTTAAATGCATGTAGTATTTTGTTAAGGAGCACTTGAGATATAAATATTATGTATTGCATGTTAATTTCTTGTATCAAGTTGTGAAAATTTTCAAGTGATGCTAAAAAAAATGTTATTTATTGAAATTTAGGTGCATGCATGTACAATTTATTGTTGTATTTGATGAATTCTTGTATGAAATGCACATGCATGTGTATGATCCTTGAAATCCATGTTTTGTATGACTTATAACCTGGACAAGTCGAGCATAATTGATTAAATTTCAATTTTTGGACTTAAAAAATAAAAAATGGAAAGTTGGTTGACTTAATTGCAAGAAAATAAAACTTAACGGACCCCTCTATAATTTTTGAATTTTGGGACTGTACTCAGGTTCAAAAATGATGTTTGAACATTTTAATAAAGTTTTAAGAGTTTTAAGATAAATAAAATCAACCTTTAAAAGCCCAAGGACTAGATTGTAAAATTTTAGAAATTTAAGGGCTACATTGCAATTTTCGAAACTGTACCAGACCCTATTTTAAAATTTGAAATTTTAACTTTTAAGGGACTGGAAATAACATATTTTAAGTGTATTCCAAAAATCCAAGTGTTTAGAGCTTGGAAAGTAATTTTATAAACATTGAGGGACCAAATTATAAAAGATTAAACTTGGGGATCCAAATGAAATTTCCACGACTTATACAGTCCATGTACCTGAAAATACTAATTTAACAATAACTTAATTATATTTTGTACCCAAGGTTCAAATTCCATAACAATTGGACCCCTAAAAGCCTTAAAGGCAATTATTTCAAAATGGGACAAAAATGAGATTTTCAAACGTTAAGGGACCTATATTTATTTATTTTTAAAACTATTTTTGTCCCAATATCCCACTGATCTTAGTGACATTTTCCAACTGGAATCACATTAAAATCCCTTCCGGTTTGTGAGTTTCAATTATTTTAAACTTAGGGCCCAAAATGACAATTTTAACAAATTTGGGGCCTATATGAGAATTTTATAAAAACTCGAACTCAAAATTTTAAAAACCTGAATCTATGAACAATTTAGAGAATTTAGGAACTGACCTCATAATTTTTCAAGGTCGGGACATCTATTTATTAAATTTTTAACCCCAAAAGTATTGGTTTTTACAAAACGGGGCTAATTGTAAATTTTCTTTTTAACAAGGACCTAAATCAAATTATTTTTCTTTTAATGAAACAACCCTGGACCCTCTGACTTTAATAATTAATTAAAATATTTTATTTTCTCAAAAATCCCTTGACTTATCGGATCGTCTTGACCGATTAATACACGATCATGGGCGACTTCCTCGTCTTGTGATTTCGAATCTATAACGAGACTTATGTTCCACCTAATATTTCAAGTTATTGAAGATTTTTATCCTCCTGATAATCATCTTCATCCATATAACTCCGCCAACGCAATAATTTCCACTCGCAATTTTCGAAAATTTTCCTAAACTGCTTCCCTGAATCAATAATACTCGACTCCCTGGCTGACTACCTGAACTTGATTTACTTTTCTGCCTGAGTCAACTTGGTGTGTCGAGCTCACAGTCGGAATGGATACGTTGGGGATGGAACCAGGCAGCTCGGCTGCTATTCCACTCTCCGGCCCCATCATCCAAATCCCGCAACTGAGGGATGGAGTTTGTCCAAGGGAAGCGGGTCGTAGTACTTGAGGTATAATCATGATTATGACTATCCGGGCCTAGCTAGCTCTACTGTGGATTTGTCTTTGCCTATGGATCGATAAGGTGACAGGTCTTGGACCATCTTGCTCGGGGAGTTACAAGGAAGAACGAAGGAATCGCTGTTTGATCCACACGATTCTATATTTAATTGGACCCATTTGGTTGGCGCTACAAATCCGTACGCAACCGCTACTTGTATTGCATTGGTTGACGCTTACAAACCGTGACGCAAACATTACTTGTCTTGCATAGGGTTGGCGCTACAAATCCGTTCGCAATCCTACATGTCTTGCTCGAATCACATAGTGCTTGTGTGACCACGAATGTTTCTTAAATCGTATAAGTATATTACTTAAATATATTTATCACGACGCTTGTGGATTATGTGTGAAATCATTCATCATATCTCACGCATTTTCATACAACTGCTTTTTTTCTCGCATTAACTATATATATCGCCACACTTGCACACGATCACCCCATCCAATGAGATTTTTGTCTCATACCCTCCTCGTTTTCTAACCTTTAGATGAGGACTATGTTGAAGATGTCGAACCGACCACAAATTGATTACCCCCCCCTGTTGAACTTGCATCCTTTTTTCGATGATTGTACTTATTTCATGTACTTCTACCGATGTTGGACTCTGTTTATCCTGCTACTCTTTTTCTCTTTGACTGTAATTTAAGAGCGTAGGAACCTTTGACATTTAAGATTTGGATATTGTGTACTTTAAATTTTAGTTTTGGCCTGTAAACTTATTCAGGTAATTATGTCGGATGTATTTGGATGTTGTTGGACCTTAAGATGTAATTCGTACTTATGTTTATTTTTATTTCCGCTGCTTTAGACTCTGTTTTACTTGGGATTGTTGTATCATTTGTCTAGACTGTTGGGTTTATTTCTGTTTAAGTGGTTGATCATCGTCGCGTCCCGTCTGGGGCGTGACATTTTGTGGGCTAGAAAGACTTAGGGGTTGGGCCTTTTTTAATTGTTTTGGACCAAGTCCAAGGCCCAAAGGGCAACACAAACAAATGAACAATCAAACATAATTTAAGTTTTTTTTAACTAATTTCTACTGGGCTCGGGTTGGCCCGAAAAAAATGGGCTTTTTTGGCCCGAGCCCGATTAGACCGACGGGCCTACTGGATCGGGCATTTTAGGCTCAAATTTTTGGGCCTTAAAAAACAAAGCCCAGCCCAATCTATTATCGGGCAGGTTGGGCCGGCCCATCAGGTCGGGCTTATTTTGCCAGCTACTACTCTCAAGGCACACATAACTCAACAATATAGTTGCAAGAGATGTCGAGATTCTGGGATGTCATGATTGTTGTATATATTTCTTCAAAGTGGGTAATGGAGTATGTTTATAAAAACGAAAATCGGATTTTGTATAGGCTAGGCACATTTTAAAGATATTTTCTTTAAGGTATTAATTCGTCCCACTATGGTGTAAATGGTTCTCAATGAATTAACCTCCAAGATACAAAGTCTGTTTCACTTTAATTTCATGGTTACACTCCTTGGAAGTTTTTAGGAGCATCAATCACAAGTTGTAGTTAAAAATAATTATAGCAGAAAGTTGGAAAGAAATAAAACTCGTAGGAAAATTAAGGATTGATTTTTGCATCACATTTCATCTCCTCTCAACAATGGAAATTATTTATCCAAAAGTTGCATCTATACATTGCAATCCTTCCCAATGTATGCCTTCACATGAAAAGACACACATTTTCATCTCATATTTTCCATATTTATTTATTTTTTTTTTCTTTTCATATAATATATTATATAATATAATATATGCAGAAAATGAATCCTAGCTAAATGTTGCTATAAATGAGATGTAATAAATGCAAGTCGATGTCGTACACTATTTTATATCTAAATATACAACAATCTCCCACTAATTTACATATAATATATAAAAATAAATACAACTTGTTTTATATAGTGAATACCCATAAAGTGGACGAGCCTTTAACTTTATGGTTTTTTTAAGGGAACTTTAACTTTATGGTTGAATATGTAATATTAGGGAAGCATATTCTCCTATGTATGATTCATGCTCCTTTTGTTCTTGGCAGCACCTTTGTAATGGGTCTTGTGTTGAATACTGGTTTTCACAAGTACTCTACCGAGTAATCAATAAGAAGCGGCCTCTCACTTCTCTACTTGTATAGGTAGACTTATCAAGAATTCCATAACACATTCCACAATGATATAAGTGTTAGGAAATTTATTTGTTAGATTTTGATGATACCATGTAAAACTTAGACTAGGAAGTTGGCACCCCAATTTCCTTGTAATTCTGTATTGTAATAGATAGGACTGGAAGAGCTGAGTTAAGTCAGCTAAGTCAAGATTACAAGAAGTCAACTGCGGACTAGAATGAGGACAATGTTGTGTGTCAGCTGAGTATGGTCAGGAAGAAAGTCAAGGACTCAACTGAAGGAGAGTTAGCTAAGGAACAACCGTGAGAAGTATCAGTCAAGTCAACTTAAAGAGCCAAGTCTATTAGTTGAAGTGATAGTTGAGTCAATCCTATGATTGGAGCAGACTCAACTCACCTGGGGTAAAGGCAACAGTCAAGTTATGACAACTGACTTAGATCCGTTGGAATAAAGTCAGGAATATTACTCGATATAGTAATATGTCAAGCTGCCAGGTCTTAAAGTGTTTGGCCCAGAAACATGCAATAGGAATAATCCAAATGGAAGCACTACAACTTATGTCGAACACGTAAAGGCTGAAGCCAATTAATACGAGGAAAGGTCAACATCACAAGGGATGCAGACCAAGAAAAGACAAGCCAACGAACATAAAGTGACATTTGAAACTATCATATCTCTTCAACGAGCAAATTTCAAATGTGCACTATAAAAGGCTGAGGAAGCAATTGAGAAAATATTACCTCAACCTAGCAAGAGCAAGCATTATTCAATCATTCAATCTGCAATATTCTCAAAGCATTTTAAGATATTCCTCAAGCCTAAAACTCGAAAAAACTCGATCCAACACTTGTGAAGGAGAGGCAACTTCAACCAGTTGAAGAGGAAACAATTTGAAGATCAAAAAGGGGTCTACTTTCTAAGTTGAAGGATTGTAGAAAAGTTCAAGGTCGAACCAAGTTTCAAGTTTGTTGGAGGGCTTCGTAATCAAATCCAAGGACTTGAAAGTGAGGTGAAGTAGCAAGACAGTTGCCTCGTGAAGAAGCTGAGTCGTAGGAGAAGCCAACTGTGTGATCAAGGTTGTCTCTAGACTGTTAACTGCGTTGTAACTTGATCTATTACTTAGTGGATTCCTCTATGACTTGAGAAGAGTGGATTAGAAGAATTACCTCATCTTCAAACCACTATAAAAATTACTTGTGTCAATTTACTTTCAGCATTCACATTCCTGCATATTTACTTTATATTTGTTGTTAGTTATATCTGCTATCCAACTGATAAATAACTAAGTGCTAAAACAAATGTTAAAAACAAGCTTTAAAATCAATCAAAGAGTGTTAAGTCTTTCGCTGTTAAAAACCAAATCAACTAAGTTAAGTATATGGCTTAAGCAGTCGAGTTATACTATCAACAACTCTATCGAGTCTGTTGAGTGGGTAACTTAGCTGAATAAGCAAACTTAGCTGTCCCCCAAGAACACAGTTGATTTGAGTCAACTCTGTTGAATAATCTTAAAAGGACTAAAATCGATAATTTGATAAGGTTTATTCAACCCACCCCCCTTTCTAAACCTTACACCACACCTCTTGGGACCTACAATAAGTCTATTATGGATTTTAAATCCAGCCTACTCTTGTTATGGTAAGTAAAGTGCATCGATCAGATATGAAACTTTCAAAATAGTTTCACCCCAGTTATTTTAAGGTATGCACTTGAAATGTATCTCAGTTCCCATTTCACCAATGTCTAATATTGAATTGTCTTTTTAACTCTCGTACATAAGGTGACAAATGTGTGACTTGTGCCTTAAGATAGAGTTGGTTTCAATCAAGACATTATATAATCGGTAATAGTCTCATATCTCTCATGATCTTTATAATCCTTTCACCAGATAATAAATTTGTTAGTAGATCAACTAACATATAACTTGTAGGGAGATACTCGAGTACAATCTTCCCTTTCTTAATCATATTTTGATATGGTTATACCTCATATCAATATGTTTGTCATGGATTAATATTATCTCATTTTTGTATTGTAAATGACAACTTTATTATCACAATACAAAGTAGTAGGACCCTTTTTAGGATCTATAAACAAAATCATCTGAGAAATCTTCTAAAGCACACAATGTATTTACTCGCAGTAGACATTGTTATATACACATATTCCATAGAAGATAAAGCAACACATGTTTTCCTCTTTCAGAAGTCCAAATGACTATGACACCACCAATAATGAACAATCAACTACTAGTTGACTTAGAATCGATCATATCAGTTGCTCAATTTGCATCACTATAACAATCTCAAGAGTAACTTTAGTAAAAACACTATTTTCTTAGTACTCGTAAAATCAAACTAGTTGAACAACTAATGCACTACCTTTCAATTAATTTTAGTTAGAAGTAAAGTCTACAAAGTAAATTAGGCTCAAAATATAATTTTAATTAAGTTTAAAACATCCAAATTTAGACTTAAAATTAAAAGGAACCCAAAATTTCAATTTAAGCCTAAATAACAATTTATTTACAAAAACACAACAAATCATCATATACCACATAGAAGTCCCACACAAAATACAAAACGTTAACAGGCCACAAAGAAATTTTAAATCTAGAAATCCGCAAATCAAGTCTAAATTATAATATAACCCATAATTTTCAGCAAATTCCGATCATCCATATTCACAAGAAATAGGACAAAAACACCATCTTCCCAATCTCCCTCAAACTCGTTCGTCACCTTCATAGACTTACGTCATTGTCGGTCAATCCCAATGCACAGGCATCCTTCGCTGGTGAACCTCAGAGGCAAATGACCTCCACCGTGACAGCCTCGAACAGACACGGCCCATCACGATATGCTCCAATCAGTCACCAGTCAAGACAACAAACACCGCCAGTCACCATCGCATCCCATCACCGGTGAACAGCGGAGACCATCACCACCCAGGCTTTGTGATGGTGCGACACCGGCAGGAATAGTGAGGGGCAACAATTTGGGTTTCAATTTCTGAATTTTGATTTTCAAATATTTTTTTTAATAAATCAAAAAGGTCACAAGATTTCATAAAGAGAGACATGCATAGGTTCAAATATAGTTCACCTACAAAATCCACAATTGGCATTCGAAAAAGGACAAAACACGAGTTTCATATTTCTTATTTCGATCAAAACCCAATAATATAAAAACCGATCGTTTTTTTTCTCTTTTAATCTGAATCCAGAAATGCAGACTAGCGTGTAATAAAAACTCAAAAGCATTATCATTGAAATTCCATATTATTCAATCAAAAGCAAAAACTAAGTTTGGAATTTGAATCGCATATACTATTAACGAAATCAACTTTCAATAATTCAACTATAATCAATACACTGAAGTGTACCTGAATAATCTTGAGTAATTTGGTATGTGATCTTACAAATGATTGGTTTCTGCCCTTTTTCTTTTGCGTGCGCCTTATTGTTTTCCCGTTGTATCCAACAACATTCGCTTTCACACTTTCCCAATAACAAACTACATTGTAGGATTAAGACCTTAAAATTGTAGTAGGGGTAAATACCGAGAACCTCCCGAACTATGATGAGTTTTACACTATGCATCCCAAACATTAAATTGGTACACTTTACCTCTTCAACATTTGTAGGTCCCAAGGGGTGTGAGTGTAAGGTTTAGAAGGGGGGGGTTGAATAAACCTTACCAACTTTTCAAATTTAGTCCTTTTAAATATTCAGAGTTAATACTACACAGCTAAGTCCTTGATGGACAGCTAAGTTAGTTAATCAGCGGAGTTAGCCACTCAACAAAAGACTTAACTTGACTGTGATATGTTTTCGGCGGAAGACTTAACACCCTTGATTTTGGTTTAAGTTTGTTTCAATACTTGGTTTTAGTACTTTGTTGATTATCAATTGGATAGAAAATTTATCGTGAGATATAAATGTAATATCGTAAATTAAAGTCTTTGAAATGTAAATGACACAATAAGTATTTATAGAGGTTCGAAGATGGGGTAATTCTTCTACTCCTCTCTTCTCCAACTCTGGAGGAATCCACTAAGTATTGATCAATATACGAGTGGTTAACAGTCTAGATACAAATCTTGATCACACAGCTGACTTGATCCTTTGGGACTCAGTCTGGAGATGCCTTGGTCACATAGCTGGCTTCTCATACGACTCAGCTACTTCACAGGGCAGCTGCCTTGCTACTACAGCCCACTTGCTCAAGTTCCTTGGATTTGATCACGAAGCCCTCCAAATAACTTAAGCCTGGTTCGACCTTGAACCTTTCTACAATCCTTCATGCAATGTAAACCCCTTGATTCTTCAAATGTTTCCTCTTCAACTGATTGAAGTCGTCTTTCCTTCACAGGTGAGTGTAGGATTGATTTCCTTCGTAATGTAGACTTGAGGATTGAGCGTTTAATAACTTGAGAATATTTCAGGTTACAAATGTTTCTTTCTTGCTTGTATTCAATTCTCAGATGGTCAAGGTAACCTTTTCTCAAATAAACTCCTCAGCCTTTTATAATGGTCTTTCAAAAATCTGCCCGTTGAAGAGATAGGCTTGTTTTTGAAAGTCACTTGTGGTCATTGGCTTGTCTTGTTGCAGTTCTTGGAATTGACATTTCCTCGTATACATGATCCTTCAGCTTTTCAGAGATCTGACACAGGTGCAGTGCTTCCCATTGATTTATTCCTTTTGCACGCTTCTGGGAGTGTGCACTTTAAGAAAGGTAGTATGGAAATATTACTTGTTTAAGTAATTCTCTTGATTTCGTAAGCGGATCTCTTTCGATTATCTCGACTATTTGCATTTCCTTGCCTTCCCCAAGTGACTTGAGTCGACTTCCAATCATTGGATGACTCTTCTGTCACTTCAACTTGAGACTTGGCTATCTTGAGTTGACTTGACTGATGCTTCACTCAGCTGCATCTCAGTTGCACCTTCAGTCGAGTTCCTATCTTCTCTTATTTGCCATACTCATTTGCCTCACAATGAGTCTTCCTTCTAGTCTTGAGTTGTCTTCTTGCATGTTCAGGCATAACTGACTTAACTCAGCTCGATCAGCCCTATCTATTACAATGCAATTTATAACAAAAATGGGATGCCAACTTCCTATTCTAAGTTTTACATGGCATTCTCAAAATCTATAAAATAATTTCCCAACAATTTCCCCCTTTTTGATGATGCCAAAACTTAAAACATACATCAATAATTAAACAGCAAAGATACATACATGCAAATGTAGAATCACAGAATGTATGCTTAGAATCGATCTTTTATTGATCATAACATTCTTGTTCTTTACATAGTTGTTTACAAAGTGTATCAGAGCTTGAATCAAAAGAAAATGTATCAGAGCTTAAATGGACCTTAAAGTAACCATGCTGTTCTATATCTCCATAAGTATAGAAATTGTACAATTTTATTCAATGTACAGAAGACTTACATAAAAATGTATTTACATAGTAAAATACACGAAGGGGTGGACAACAACACTTCATCTCCTTCGTTGCCTCCTTCTTTCATCTTCTTCAGCTCTGTCATCTTCTGACCTTCTTCTCTTTTTCTCATCTTCAGCCGCCTTCTTCTTTTCATACGCCCTTCTCGGGCGAGCTTTCATCTCTTCTCGAGTCTTTCTTGTCTTTCCTCCCATAGCTGAGTTTGTCTTTTATTTTCCTCTTCAATTCTCTTCACATACTCAGCATTGTTCTTAGCCACTTGCAGGTTGGCTACTTCGTCAAATCCAGCCCAATAGATCCCTCCTTTCTTGCATGGATCTATATACTCAATATTTTTGGGCAGAGGTCTAGGTCCGAAACCTCTTCCTCCACCTCTGTTTTTCCTCTTCCTCTTGGCGTGTCTTGTCTTGGGGTCTTCTTTTTCCTAGGTGAGTGACTAGCGAGTGACAGAGAGATCGCGATGAGTCTGGCTCTGTCGCCTTCTTCACATAGTGTGAGACCTTTTTCCCAAGATACAAATCCTAGGCTTGAGCCGTGGACATATTTGCGAAGTAACCTTGAGATGCAAGCGTCTTGAATTCATCACGAGATCTTGGCTCGGTTCAAAGATACGAAATGGCATAGGTGTCTCTGTCATTGGAATGTCTCCATGTTGTTTGAGAATATCCATAACTCGGGCATCCATCCTTCCTTCCACTTCCTTCATCCCTCGCTTCAACTTTCTTTCTCTTTTCGCCCATAGAGTGTTGGAGTGGCGAGTCGTGGGAGTTTCTTTGATAATATCCATTTGTGACAAGACCTTGTTGAGGGGTTTTAGCAATCATCAAGGTCACATCTTTCGAACCTTCCCCCTCAACAGACTTCCCTTTCTTCTCTCTTATTACTTCCATAGCTGTCTTTCCCTTCACAGCTGCTTCCTCCTTCTTCTTAGCGATCGGATCCCTTGGGCGCCTTTAGGTATTCCTCTTCCCCTTTTTGGCATCATCAAAGGAGAGAGGAACCCCGAAACAAGCTAGCAAGCAAGAAGTCTAGTCTGGCGATAGCCGAGTTCGTCAATCTGCTGCGGAATATCTTTGCACGGAACTCGATGCGGGTGGCATTGGATTCATTTGCTACCAACTTCATCTTAACCATGAGAAGATTGAATTTTCGATCCATATTCTCTTCCACGCGCAGGAGCTCGTTCTTATCGTGTTCACGCAGCAGTTTTATCTCTGTGGTGTGAGATTCATGCATTTGTTCGATGTGCTCTTGCAATTTTGTCTTTGCATTAGCATTCTCAGCCCGCCAGACTAGCAACTTGTTGGATAATGTCTGAAATATCGAGCTTGTTCCACACGCATTGTCCGATGTTGCCACCACTCCGGATCGACTATTATGCCTCGCAAATCGCCAGTAAGGTTGGCGTCTGTTATCGGCCTCATGTCCGGTGAGGCCTGGTGCCGCTCCATCTTTTCAATCTCAACAAATAAGGATTTGAAAACTTCCCGAACTTCATTTGTCTCCTCTGTTTTTGGTGACGGCCAAGCGTCAAAGTCATAGTCATTTGGAATAATGGTGTTTGATGGAATAACAAGGTCGGTGCAGTGGAAGCGCTCGCGATCTCTAGGCGATTCTTCGGGGAGGTCGGGTACCTCCGAGAGAAAGGAAATTATTCTACAAAAGGATCATCACGGGCAATCGGAATCATTCAATGATAAATGGTGCTCGTGAAGTCCCCGTGGAGTCGAACCTGCTTGCATCTTGGGAGCTGCGCATTGGACTATTTTAGCTGTGGTGCATTGTGAAGTCGACCCGACTTTTGCGAGCCTCATTGTTCTCTCAGCAGCTTCGTCGGTCTGGTTGGTTTTTCCAAATGAGTTGATGGTCCTCGGCCTTATCGAGCGTCATCGGATGATGACGAGATTGCCATGGGTGGCTCATCATCAAAGTTGAATGTTTGGCGTGTAGTCTTGAGGTCGACTTACTTGTGGTTGGAACATCCTCGGTGAGTCTTTTGGAACCGCAATAGGGGATGACTCGGCTTCATCTTCACCTTCGGATCCCAAAAACGTTACATCGGGATTATCCTGGGAGTCGTGAAGAGAACTTATCTCCTTTTCTCGATGGATCAATGATGGCGGGAGGGATGTTCGTGCCTCGTCTCTTTATCCCGGAAGTCTCAACCTCCCGTTGGCCTTCATTACCTCCTGCGGTCTCAAGCTGCAGCGAGGCTGGACATCCCCTTCCACGGTGTCGTTGTCTTAGGGTCTTCGTTGTGGGATCCACCGGAGTCTCAACTCCATGGATTGCACTTTCGGTGCCAGTGTTAACTCCCGGGCAGTTCCTTCCTCGTGCCTCGACCGCATCGGCGGCGTCATTGGCTGCAGAGAGCGTTGGCACCTCGTTGAGACGATCTCAACTATCCGAGCCTCGTTGATGACAACTTGATGTGTATTTTGTGGTTGTTCCTTCTCCACTTCACTTCCGAGATTCATTGTGGAGTCACCGCAAACATCCTCCGACTTTGCTGCGGTGGAGGGAGTTTGCCCCTCGGTGGCACACCCGGTGAGTGAGGGATGGGGTCACTCGTCTCTAGACTCCGGCTATTCCCATTGAGTATGCGTAGTTGGGGCGGTGGTAAGACACCTTTATTAGGGGTTGGCTCGATTGGGGTCCCCACAATTCCGTTTTCATCGCTAGTTCCCTTAACACCTTCCTCCGAATGAGTGGGGAAGTGGTGGCGCAAGAAGAGTGGTGGCGCTCGCACCACTCCCATGGGATCAACTTCCAACCGTGATGTGGAAGACTCCCCGGTCCTTCCAACATCCTTTGCTCATGTAGGGCTCGGATTCCCCGCATGGCTTTCTGCATCTCTAATTCTTTCTCAGAGCAAAGAACAGGTCCAGATCATCATCTTCACTCCCAGAGAAAATGTCGAGATGAGGATGTGTATGTTGGTGGTTCGATAAAAGGACAAAGATCGGCCTTTTCACGAGCCTCGCCTTCCTCGCCTGTCTCTCATTCTCCTTGTCCTTGAAGATCCGCAAGATATCGTGCGATTTTTTTCATCCGAGTGCTTGGACCACATTGGTCACTCCAAGAAAGTTCAACAGTTCCTCTTCTTCTTCGATAAACTCCGGTCTTTGGAACTGTTCCCTGGATTGACTCAACTTCCACTTCCTCCACTCTCGCAGACGATTTTGGATGTATGGATAAGGTGGGGATAGGATCATCACATCATCATCATCTCTATCATCTTCTCCTTGTTGTCCCTCGTTCTCAGGGATAGAAGGTAGCAAGCTTTGGTGCTCCATACCGTCAGCTGCGTCTGTTGCAGGAGGGGATATAACCCTGTCAACAGGCGAGTTTGCTTTCTCAGCTACTTCTTGTGTCTCAGCTGTTCGAACTACATCTGTGTCTTCAGTTTGCCTCTGCTGATTGCCTTCAGCAGACTTGGCTGTTTCATCAATAATTTTTGGAGACTCTACTTTTCCCTGATCTCCAGATCTGTTTTGATTGAGTGGCGACTCGGCCCGGTTTATCAAGCTCTAACGCTTGAAGATTCTTCTTCTTCTCTTTGTACGGATAAGGTTTTTCTTGAGTCACGGGCGGGGGGGCGTGTCGTCGTCTTCTTCGAGCTGGCCGTCGTGGCTTATCAGTTCTCCTTTTCTTGACGATTAGAGAAGGTATTTGAGATTCCTTCTCCGCTGCGGTTAATGGGGCGGGAGACACGGCTGCGGGGAGCGGTGACTCGAGCTGCGAGGGCGGGAGCGATTTCTTTTTCTTTTCTTTGCGGGGCAGCGTGATCTTCTTAGCGGTGCGGGAGCGGCCTTCTTTTGAGGAGGGGAGACAATCTGTATCATCATGGTGGTGATTCCCCTCACTCATATCGCTCTCTTAGCGTATCCCCTCGTCGAAACATCCTCTTGTTTACATGGAACGCCTTTCCATGTCGAAGAGGACTTCCTTACTTCCATCATTCGGCCAATCACCAGGCCGTATCCTGAGGGAACCTCCAAATGTACCATCCTCCTTGAAGGATTTATTCCCAATATTGCAGCGGCATCTGCTTTGTATACAAACTCGGCTAGTTCACTTTTTCTCTTCAATGATCGCAACCATCACGATCAACTTTGCTTTGGACAAATGGTCAAAGCTCCCAAATTTGATGTCTATGCATTTGGCAACGATGTCCAGCAATTTGTGGTAGTTCTCCTTCAGTAGCCTCTTATTAGATGTATAGACTACTTTCGCAGCACAGTCGGACTTGGCTACTTCCTTCCAAGCGGCCGTGTCGACATCGCCTTCATAAATTTCGGCACTCCTTCCACCAAGAACGAGCGGTGTTCTACCAGATCCTTGGCAATAATGGTGAACTCATTTCCATGAACAGAGGACTTGATGCCCTCATCGTGAACCTCAGCGTTCACGTAGAACTGTGCGACCTCTTCTACGTAGGTCATTGGGAACTCCATCGTCAAAAATGGTCTTAATCCAGATTTTTCCGGTTTTTCAAAGCAATCTTCTTCACGAGGATGTCGTCGGACCCTTGTTTAACCATACCATCAAGTCCCATGATGAGACCCGGTGTGGATTTGCTTTCCTAGCTTGACAAAATCATGAGTAGATGCCATTTCGAGATGTTTTACCGAACGAAACTTGAAAGCGGGCGAGGATTGATAGTGTTTTGAGAGAAAATTTTTGCTTTTGCTTTCGAGAGAGAGATGAACAGTTTTGGGTAAAGTGAGTGAGAAACGGATGAAATGGTTTAAGTATGGTTTATGAAAGGGCGTGCGGGTGGTTTTGAAATTTTATCAAGATCAACGGCTTAGATCTTGCACGCCGATTAGCATTTAAGTTCTCGCATTTAATGCGGCAAAGCATTTATATCCAATCATAAGCTTGGTGTGCGGCTTTTTATTTGTACACGTCATAATTATTGGCGACGTCATTCTTAAAAACATTCCCGCTTAGTAAAAACGACCATGTTGTTGTCACTTTGCTCATAAATGACTCAGCTTACTCCTTAGCTGATTCAATCCTTCTTCTCTCTATTCTCCTTGTGACTCATTTTGTCGCCTAACTCGGTATAGCCGACTTTCCGATCTGGTGATTCACTTATTTGAGATACGAGTTCAAGACTCTTTTTCCTCTTTTCATGTTTCATCTCTTTTCTTTGAGTTTTCTGAGTGTCAACTCAGCTCAATTAACCATAATTCATGCTTGAGTTCTTCAAATTTTGACTCACATAATGGTTTTGTGAAAATGTCGATAATTTGTTTATTAGTTGAAATATATTCCAAGGTGATGTCCTTCTTTTCAACATGATCTCTTATGAAGTGATATCGACATCAATGTGCTTTGTTCTTGAATGCAACACAAGATTTTGAGTGATTGTAATTGCACTTGTGTTATCACATATAATTGGAATTTCTTTTTCCTCAATCTCATAGTCTCTCATTTCTTTGTCTCATCCATAAGACTTGGGCACAACAATTTGCCCGCAGACTATGTATTCTCGCTTCAACGTGGAGGTGGCTATTAATTTTGCTTCTTGCTAAACCAGAAATTAGCCTATTTCAAGCATTTGACATGTGCCCGAGGTGCTCTTCTGTCAACTCTACATCCACCATAGTCGAGTCCGAATAACCAATTAGCTTGAATCCACCTTCCTTTGGATACCATAAGCCAACTTCTTGGCTTCCTTTCAAATATCTCAAAATTCTCTTGCATGTCATCATGTGGCTTTCTTTTAGAGATTGAAATCTTGCACATACACCTACAACAAAGGTGATGTCCGGCCCGCTTTCTTTGTGAGATAGAGCAATGATCCAATAAGTGATGTATCTTGTTTGATCTACGAGGCTTGCCATCCGCATCCATATCCATTTTGATGATGTATTCATTGGTATTTTCACAAAAGACTTCTCTTCCATACCAAATTTCTTCATTAAATCTCGGTGTATTTTGTCGACTTATGAAGGTTCCATCCTTCATTGTTTCACTTGAAGTCCAAGGAAGAATGTCGGCTCTTCCATCATGCTCATTTCGAATTTGCTTTGCATGAGATTTGAAAATTTATCACACAACTCTTTGTTTGTGGATCCAAAGATGATGTCATCCACATATATTTGAACAAGCAAAGATACTCTTCCTATCTTGAATTCGAAGAGTGTTCTCGTCCACTTTGCCTTTTGTGAATCCGTTCTCGATCAAGAATTGTGACAATGTATCATACCATGCTCGGGTGCCTGTTTCAATCCATATAGAGCTTTCTTGAGTTTGTATACTTTATCTCCAAGAAGTCTTCTGCTCAAATCCTCGGAGGTTGTTCAACATACACTTCTTCTTCCAATAAACCATTAAGAAATGCACTCTTTACATCCATTTGATATACAATAAAGTTCTTGTGAGCTGCATAAGCAAGAAACATCCTTATGGCTTCCAATCTTTCCACAGGAGCAAATGTTTCATCAAAATCTATCCCTTCTTCTTGGCAATATCCTTTGGCTACCAATCTTCCTTTGTTTCTTACCACAGAACCTTCCTCATTCATCTTGTTTCTGAACACCCATTTAGTGCCAATAACGTTTTGATGGGTAGGTCTTTGAACCAATTCCCACACTTTATGTCTTTCAAACTGATTCAGCTCTTCTTGCATAGCTTGAATCCAATGTGTGTCATCCAATGCTTGAGACACATCTTTTGGTTCTATTTGTGAGATGAAGCATGTGAACATTGCTTCTTGTTGAGTTTGGATCTAGTTTTGACACCTTCTCTTACATCTCCAATGACTAGTTCGTGGATGGTCTCTCAGCCATCTTAAATCAGGTTGGAGTAAGTTAGTAGGATTCAGTCGTCTTGCAGCTGTGTTATTTTGATCAGTTCTCTCATCATCACTTAGCTGCAAATTTTCCATTGATTTTTTGAGACTCGGCTATCTCATCTTCTTACGGGTTTATAATTCCGGCTTGACTTCAACATAGGGACTCTTCGCATGGTTGGTTGATTGACTTTATCGGTGACTCTTCAATGTCTTCTCCATTTACATTGGGCTCATCGAACACCACATGAATGGATTCTTCGTAACCATAGTCCTCTTGTTGAGTACTTTGTAGGCTTTTCTTTATTTGAGTATCCCAAGAAGATATCTTCATCGACTTTAGCATCAAAAGCCTTTAAATTATCTTTGCCATTATTATGGATGAAGCATTTGCATCCAAATATTCTAAAATATATAACATTTGGTTTTTCTCCTGTCCAAATCTCATAGGAGTCTTTGTCATTGTCTGTTTATCATGCATCTATTTTGAGTATAGCATGATGTGTTGATTGCTTGACCCAAAATCTTTTAGGTAGCCCCTTGCCTAACATGGTCCTTTGCCGCTTCTTTAAGAGTTCATTCCTTCTTTCTCGCAACTCCATTTTGTTGTGGAGTCCTTGCCGCAAATAATTCATGACCAATACCATTTTCAATACAAGATCTTGAGTGATTACACCATTGACAAACTCGGTTCCTCTGTTAGATCTTATTTTGATAATGGTTTGACTCTTCTCATTTTGGATTCTTTTCATCAATTTGTGGTAGTTTTCGCAAAGTTTCTTTCTTCTTACACATGAATATTGTCCATGTATATCTTGAGTAGTCATCTACTACCACCAAGGTGTATTTCTTCCCACTTATGCTAGCTGGTTCAACTGGACCAAATAGATCCATATGTAGCAGGTGCAATATTCTAGTTGAAGATGGACATGTCTTTTCTTTGAATGATGATTTGATTTGCTTTCCCATCTAGCATGCATCACATACACTTTCCTTCTTGTACACTGAGTATGGAAGTCCTTCTACAAGATTGCTTCTGGCAATCTTGTTGATTGTTTTGAAATTCAGGTGACTCAGCTTCTTGTGCCACAGCCAACTAGATTCGGTTGTGCTCTTTGCTAGCAGACAAGTGCTTGGTGTTGCAGTTGATCAATCTACCACATACATGTTCTTTTGTCTTCATCCTTGCAGCACAACTTCATTGGATTCAGTGTCCTTGATTTGGCATATACTCATGTTAAATCCAACATTATAACCCTTGTCACAAAGTTGGTTGATGCTTAGCAAGTTAAAGTTGAGTCCTTCAACATATCCAACATCTGTGATTTCTAATCCATTTTTCTTGATGGATCCAGTGCCCCTTATTTCTCTTGGAGCTTCATTTCCTCCAAATATGACTTTTGCACCTCTGACTTCCTTGAATTTTGACAGATTTTTCTTGTTTCATGTCATATGTCCGGAATGACCACTATCCATGTACCAGGTTCCTTGGCACTCAGCTGTTCCTTGAACCTGCAATCAAGGAAATTAGATTTTAGGTACCCATACTTGCCTGGGTCCTGAGGGGTTAGTATTATAAGATGATCCAACCACCCTATAGCCAAATGATTTGACTCTAAGAGGTTGCCATCTATCAGTGCCATAATCATAATTAACTTTAGCAAATTGCTTGGGGGTTATAGGTTCATACAGTTGTCTCTTTTTCTGTATGCTGTGAATGTGTTTTGGCAATTGTTGTATTTGGGTAGTTGTGATATCTCCGAGTGTAGTGCCTAGGTGCATAAATGTCTTTGATGATAGCTCTTATGCCTTTGGAATGGTCTTTGTTGAATTTAGGCCTTTGCCATTTAAGCTTATATTCCATAGATATTTGCTTATAGTTCACATTATTCCAATCAGCTTGGCTTGGGTAGTTTCTACCATTCCCATCATATATATTTCTTTTATAGAATTTCGGGACTTTTGGTAGCTCTGTTTCTTCTTTCTGAGTATTTCCTATTTGGAGTTCTTTGAGGAACTCGCTGGATTTCTTCTCACTGTCCTCTCAAAGACACTCAACTCGGCTGACTTTCCTTTTCCTTTATAACCAAGGCCAGTTTGCTTGTGATTGTGCTTTGGAATAAATGTGTGTGCACCATTTGGAGTTTTGGGTTTTTGAGATACTTCATTACTTGAAGATCCTTTTTCCAAAATCACTTTTGGAGCTTGACATAGCACAGAGGAATTAAATCCTAAGCCTGTCTTGTCTCCACATTCTCTTTGACTCATAATAAGGTCATCCAAGGATTTAGATGCCTTAGTGAATGAGGCAATCACATTTTTGAGGTCATTCTCCCTCTTTTCTATAGCAGCTATTTCTGCTATTAACTTAGCATTTTCAGCCTTTAGACTTTTATTTTCATAAGCTATTTGACTTAGAGTACTCAGCTCCTTAGTCAGCTGAGAGTTTTGGCTCTTGAGTAGGTTATTTTCCTCATTTAGTAGTGTGTGTGAGGATTTAACGTGTTCAAAGTCTTTCATCATTTTGCCTAATGATTCATAAAGATCAGTGGGTGATGAAGTGTGTGTGTCACAGTCACTATCACTAGAATCTGAGTGTGATGAGTTAGAGTGTACCTCATCTTCTTGGTCAGGTTGGTCTTGTTCCTTGGCCATTAAACAGATCAAGGCTTCTTCTTCAGAGTCACTTGAGTAGTCAGCTTCACTACTCTCTGAATCAGCTGTGTCTTTTGACTTGTTTGTCTCGATCTCTCTGCAGCCAACATTGCCTTTTTCTTTTCTTGTCTTCTTTCTCTGAAGACTTTTCTTTCATCTTCATTCATGTATTTGTTGACTACAGGATATGGGCAATCAATGGCATAGTGACCTGGTTGTCTGCAGTTCCAGCATAGGTTTTCAATCTTTTGATCAGCTCTTTCCATTCTTGGATTGTCAGCCCTTTGATATTCAACTTTTTGATGCTCTGCTCTCTTGGTTGGCCTATCTTCCCTTGACTTGGAGGGAGCTGAGTGTCTTCTGGAGGATTCACCCTTGCCTCTCTTGTAGTTCTTATTGAAGAACTTGTTAAACCTTTTAACCATCCTTAACAATTAGAGCAGCTGTTTTGGGCACAGTTGTCTCCTCTTGGTCTTTTCTCCTCAGCTCAAATTCGTAGACCTTAAGATCTGAGAATAGCTCATGGTTGGATGTCTTGGATAGGTCCATGGAATGCCTCAGTGCCATGACCTTCATTTCCCATTCAGCTAGGAGACTACTTAGAATCTTCATACACATTTCTTCTTCGTGCATATTCTTTTCCAAGTGCAGATAGCTCATTGGTAATTTCTGTGAACCGAGCATCCAGCTGATCCAAGGTCTCTCCTGCAAGCATTTTAAAATTCTCAAATTTTTGTACAGCAACATATAGTTTATTTTCTTTGATTTGCTCTAAGCCTTCACAAATCAAGGTTAGCTTGTCCCAAATTTCTTTAGCCGTTTTGCATGATTTGACTTTATTGAACATGGCTTTGTCCAAAGTTTTGTAAAGAATGTTTTGTCCATTCAGCTCTCGATTTTTCAACCATAGCTGGTCTGGGAGCAACATCCTCTTCACCTTCAGTTGCAGCTCTCCTTACAGCTGTGTTCACTTTTAAAATTTGCAGTGGCCCATCTTCTATCACTATCCACATTTCATCGTGTAATGCTGATAGATGAGCTTGCATACAAATTTTCCAATCATCAAATTCCTCAACAGTGAACATAGGGATGCGTGTCAAATTTGCTTCCATGATAATAACTTTGCTGATCAAAAGAGTTTTGAAAGATCAAGTACTGAAACAATCTTTGAAAGGTTTGGAGATCTAGTTCAGTAACCAGTGCGGAAGGCTCAATGAACCAACCGCTCTGATACCACTTGTAGGTCCCAAGGGGTTTGAGTGTAAGGTTTAGAAGGGGGGGTTGAATAAACCTTACCAACTTTTCAAATTTAGTCCTTTTAAATATTTAGAGTTAATACTACACAGCTAAGTCCTTGATGGACAGCTAAGTTAGTTAATCAGTGGAGTTAGCCACTCAACAGACTCGACTGAGCTGTTGATAGAATAACTCATTTTTTTGACTAAAGACTTAACTTGATTGTGATATGTTTTATTGGAAGACTTAACACCCTTGATTTTGGTTTAAGTTTGTTTCAATACTTGGTTTTAGTACTTTGTTGATTATCAATTGGATAGCAAATTTATCACTAGATATAAATGTAATATGCAGAAATTAAAGTGCTGAAATGTAAATGACACAATAAGTTTTTATAGAGGTTCGAAGATGGGGTAATTCTTCTACTCCTCTCTTCTCCAACTCCTGGAAGAATCCACTAAGTATTGATCAATATACAGAGTGGTTAACGGTCCAGTACAAGTCTTGATCACGCTGGTGACTTGATCCTTTGGGACTCAGTCTGGAGATGCCTTGGTCACACAGCTGGCTTCTCATACGACTCAGCTTCTTCACAGGGCAGATGCCTTGCTACTACAACCCACTTGCTCAAGTTCCTTGGATTTGATCACGAAGCCCTCTAAATAACTTAAGCCTGGGTCGACCTTGAACCTTTCTACAATCCTTCGTGGAATGTAGACCCCTTGATTCTTCAAATGTTTCCTCTTCAACTGATTGAAGTCGTCTTTCCTTCACATGTGAGTGTAGGATTGATTTCCTTCGTAATGTAGACTTGAGGATTGAGCGTTTAATAACTTGAGAATATTTCAGGTTACAAATGTTTCTTTCTTGCTTGTATTCAATTCTCAGATGGTCAAGGTAACCTTTTTTCAAATAAACTCCTCAGCCTTTTATAGTGGTCTTTCAAAAATCTGCCCGTTGAAGAGATAGGCTTGTTTTTGAAAGTCACTTATGGTCGTTGGCTTGTCTTGTTGCAGTTCTTGGAATTGACATTTCCTCGTATACATGATCCTTGACTTTTCGAGATCGACACATGTGCGCGTGCTTCCCATTGGTTTATTCCTTTTGCACGCTTCTGGGACTGTGCACTTTAAGAAAGGTAGTATGGAAGTATTAATTGTTTAAGTAATTCTTTTGATTTATGTCAACGGATCTCTTTCGATTATCTCGACTTGATTTGCATTTCCTTGTCTTCCCAGGTGACTTGAGTCGACTTCCAATCATGGATGACTCTTTGTCACTTCAACTTGAGACTTGGCATCTTGAGTTGACTTGATCGATGCTTCACTCATTGCATCTCTCGTTGCACCTTGATCGAGTTCCTATCTTCTCTTCTTTGCCATACTCACCGCTTGCCACAAATGAGTCTTCCTTCTAGTCTCATTGTCTTCTTGCATGTTCAGGCATAGTGACATAACATAACTCAGCTCGACCAGCCCTATCTATTACAATGCAATTTATAACAAAAATGGGGTGCCAACTTCCTATTCTAAGTTTTACATGGCATTCATCAAAATCTACAAAATAATTTCCCAACAACCTTTTAAAATTTTGCACTTCGCCTAAAATTCCAGATTTACCCCTATATACATATATGTTAATTCCAGACTCCTATCTAAATTTTGAAATTGTTGCAGATTACCTCCTACGTTATAAAATTTATTATATCTTCTATCTTTACTCCAACTGGGTTTTGCGATCTTTAAAATTGGTATCAGAGCCTAGGTTTATTAAGAACTTTTAGTTATATTTATTATATTTATGTAATTAACAATTGATGAGGAGAATTTGTTTGATACATTTTTTATCTTAATTTTGATGATTTTATTTTGTCACCAAAACAATGTTTTTAAAGGTTGTCCAAATACTCCTAGATGATTTAAAATGGTTTTAATATTTTCCGGAGTATTTCCTCAAGTTTATTTTCGACAATATTGGACAAACACTTTTTATGATTTTATATCAATGGATTTTTACTTCTAAACAAGGTTCCTAAATATTGTGTAAATACTTCCGATTGGTTCAAAATGTTTTTACTAAATTTTCGGAGTATTTCTTGAGTTTTATTTTCGACAAAAATTGGACAACATTTATGTCTCGTGGTCGACCGGTCGCCCTATAGGGCAACCCGTACCTGAAGATGATTTTTGAAACAGAAAAAGAGACGGATGAAAAATGTGTCGCAGTGTCGCCAGGGGTCGTACATGCATGTTTTGCTTTGAAACAGAACAAATCTTCTTCGGTTTTTCATCAAGGTGGACCGGTTGAGACAGGGGTCGACCGGTCGAAGCCTATGTCGACCGGTCGCCCTGTTGAAATTTTCAAAGTGTTCTTCAATTCTCTTATTTCTGTGCGACCGGTCGCGCTCTGTGCATGACATGAAAAAATATGACCGTTTGACAGCAGACACATTTTCTTAAATTGTGGGATTGATTTCTAACAGCTATATTCTTGATTTTAATTGTATTTTTTTGTAGATTTTCAATCCCCAAGAGGAGCCTATGCTTGATCAATCATCTCCTATAAATAGAGGAAGTTTTGGAGCAACCAGAACAACAATTGAGATACAACACAACAAGATACACTTCAAGCAAATACTTGGTCTTTCATTGTTATTATTCTTGTTGTAAATTTGCCTAGCTTATCACTTTCACATCCTTGAGGTCTAGGCTATTCTTGATTACACTTTGCACTCAAATTGTATTATTCATTATTGAGTTGTAATCTTGATTTTTGGTTATCATTCAAACACAAGATATCCTTGTGAGTGTTCTTGTGGTAAGAACACACTTGGATGATCTAGGTGATAGGTGCAAGAAGATTGTGGTGATCTTCTTTTTGAGGTGTTGAAGAATTTGGTATTCTTCAAGATTGAAGATTGTGGTGATCTTCAAAGGTGCCGTTGAAGGAAGATTGTGGTAATCTTCAAAGGGAGATTGTGGTAATCTCCAAAGGTGGTGTTGAAGAAGAGTGTGGTGCTCTTCAAGGTGTTGTAAGTTGAATTTGTATTAATTTTGGTAATTAATAAAATTCTTTTTTCCTTTTGAAATCCATCCCGGATATACTGGGGTGGTAGAGGATTAGGCCCTAGGTGGGTTGAACCTCTTTAAATTGTCGTGTGTTGTTTACATTCCGCACCTTTATTATTGTGTTTGAGCATTCGGTTATAAAAAGAGGGCGAAATCGAAAAGATGGAGATAATCTATTCACCCCCCCTCTAGATTATCGTAGCGCTTGGACTTACAAGTGGTATCGAGCCAAACTCTTTGGCAAGCGCGTTTCAAATCGCGAGTGAAGAGAAACGATCGTCGGCTACACACGAAGCTCATTTTTCCGGCACCTCCACTACCAAGCCACCTCGGTTTGATTCCAAAAATTTTATATTTTGGAAAGAAAGAATGGAATGCTATTTACAAGGTTGCGGGTTTGATATTTGGAACACCGTCATCAATGGAGAATCCATTCCGACGAAGAATACACCACACACCTCTAAAGGCTTCAAAGAGCTCAATGATGAAGAGAAGAGAATCATCTCCTTAAATGGTGAAGCTCTTAGTATTTTGTATTGTTCACTTACTACTTTGGAATTTGATCATGTTGTAGGTATTCGATCGGCACATGAAGTATGGCAAAAATTAGAAGCCATCTATGAAGTGTATGCAAATGAAAGGAGCAACTCAAAAGCATCTACTTCAAAAATGAATACAATATCAAATCCAACAACATGGGATGAGCCTTCTACAACCTCCCATGATTAAGAAGTTGAACAATGCCTCATAGGCATCGAAGAAGAAAACGAGGTAAGTTCTAAACCCTCTACTTCCTATGATAATGATTATAGTGATTTGCAAAATGATTTTGATGAACTACAAGATGAATTCCAAAACTTACTTTTTAAATACAAAAATTTGAAAAAGGAATTCAATGTTTTGAAAAATGATAAGGATAGTTTATTTACTTCCTATGAATTACTCTCATGTGCTCACACCACCACACTTGACAAGGTTAGAAACCTTGAAAAAGAAAATAGTACTCTTGTTGAGAATATAAATTGCTTGAAAAATGATTTATCTAAATCCAACTTGAGTACCGATAAAATGACCAAGAGTGTTGATTGTTGTGATAATTCGAAACTAGAACTTGATCATAAGCCTAAGGGTGTCAATCACATGAAAAAGAATCAAGTCTCTAAGCATGTTGGTCATTATGCTCCTAGAATTATTACATGCTTCTATTGCGGTAAAAAGTGTCATACGGCTAATTTTTGTCGAGCTAGAAATAGCTCTAATTATTGTTGGAGACCTAAAAGTCTCAAGACTAATCCCAAAGGACCCAAACACATGAGGGTACCACAAAATAATGTCATATTAGGTACCCGGCGAAATAATGATCGAAGAAAATTCATACCGCCAAGAAGGCATCAAATGACCGTTTCATTTGATCAAAGAAGGAGAAACTATTCTCAACAAAGCCAATTTCCAAGAAAAGGATATAATCAAAAATGGGAAGAACACAATCCTTGGAAATGGCAAAGACATCATCAACAAGATGATTTTCAAAGAAGAAGAGACTCTCAACAAAGGGAAGGCAACAAACCTTGGAAATGGAGTAATCAAAGAAGTCACCATCAACAAAGTGACCTCTCAAGGGGAAGATATAATCAACAATGGGAACGGCGCAACCCATGGAAATGACGTAATTGGTAAACCGTATCTCCCCATTTATATATGCATTTTATTTTAATGCATGTTTTTAATTATGTCTTAATTGTAAAATGAGTTTTCAAGTATTTTTTTAATTTAGGTCTTTAATATATTTGTGAGTTTCAAAATTTTTAAAAGAAGACCTTGCATGATATTTCTAAAACTCTTGTGCATTATATTAGATCTATGTGGTTTATTATCTTCTATGTATTCTCATAAGCATAAGCATTTATCTTGATATCTCCTATCACTTGCCTACACTTGTGTTTTTGTGCATATTTTGTTTAAGAATTGTGTAGGATACATATCTCATTTTCATTGGCTATTTCGTCATCAAGTTTCTTAAACTATCGAGGTACGTTTACTCATATTTTTGGAACTCGATATTATGCTTATGCACATATCTTTCAAGATATTTCATTTTAACCCCTTAAGTGCCCCTAAATGATTTTGCAAATATTCTCTTAAAAGGGCACTACGTGTTAAGTCTCGGTTTTCTCGAATATATGTTTTTCCAAAACCCGTATTTATTGGACTTGATCCAAAATTATCTTTTTGCAAAGTTTTATAACTTTTGGGGTGAAAAATCGAATTTTTGAAAAATTCTGGGGAAACAAATTACACTCGGACGGTCAAAGCGGGGCGGCATCGTCGCCGCACGTCGCCGCCCGTCGCCACCACTACCTCGACCGGTCACCCAGGGCAATTTCTCAACATAAAAACCGTTTGTCTTCTTCTTAAAACAGACGCAGCAAATTTCCAAAACCCTTAACAGCGAAAATCTTCTCCCTTTCTCCTATAATCTTCAATTCTTCATCATTTTCACGATTCTTGTTGCTATCTTCTTATTTTCACAAGAATCTTACATATATGGCTCCCCCAAAGAATTCCACCGGTCGAAATCCCATCTCCAAGCGTAGGAGGGGCGGAGAGGGTTCGTCGAGAAATCAGCAAGAAGAAGTCGAACAAAGGGATATTCGAGCTGCCCAGAGAAACGTAGCTCAACAAGGTGATGATGTTCAAAATCTCGTTCTCTCTCGGGCCCAAATTGCCGAGCTTCGTGGAACAATTTCGCTCCAAAATTGCCGTTGGGCGAAAGGTAAAAAATCTTTTATTCCTCAAGCTCCTAATTCCCACAATGTTCTTAATTTCATCAATAAGTATGCGGAATGGTACTATGAGGATTCGGGGATGGGAGGAAAATTGATTGCTCGGACTAAAATGTGTCGTTTTAGTTCATTTACAAATGAATATCCAACCATTAGAGGATTTTTTGAGGAGCAAGGTTGGATGTATTTATGGGAGCATGCTTATGTTTTGTATGATGATGATATTATCCAACATTTTTATGCTAATATGTGGGTGCAATATGATAATGAGAGAAAGCCGATTGCCGTAAATTCGCTTATAAGGGGTCGTCATTTTAGATGGACTCCCAATGATATTTGCCGGCTTTTACATGTTAGAGAAGGTGGTTGGGACTATTTCTCTTGTGGGACTTGGAATGATGAAATGTTGGGAGTGTCAATGAAAGAAGTTAAGACGTATTTGGGAGTTTGGCCAAAGTATTCATTGTTGGCAATAACACTTGAGCATCGTATTTTATCGGTCATTGTCGCATATTGCATTTGTGGTAAGTCGGGAAAGATGCCTAGCAACATGGATTACTTTTTGACTTATAAGATTGCTAGGAGGGAACAACTTAACTTTGGCGCCATACTTATTCAATGTCTAATTGAGTCCATCACTCAAGGTAATAAGAAGTTGGTTATGGGAAATTGGATTTGTAAACTTCTTATTCAATCGGGACTACCTTCGTCGGAGTGTAACTCGGAGGTATTTCAAAATGACTTTGACATTGATAACATCTCCCAAATAGTCACGATGTGCAAGAATATGGACATCCGACCAACTAAAATGGCTAGAGGAAGAGGTCAAGATTCCCCCAATCCAAATGACTACTTTGATGACGCCGAGGCCGCAAGATTGGCGGAGGAAGGTGAACCGAGCAATCCGGAGGGTAATACCGGTGCTCAACCACCTAGGAGGTATACCCAAGCCGAATTTGATGAGATGAGGGCTTTTCATGAAACAAGGTATGAGGCTTTGGAGCAAAAGACCTCCAAAATGCAAAAGTCTATCGGCAAGTTGAAGAAATTCATCAAGGACTTTATTCCCGGATCTTGCTTCTCCTCGGATGAGGAATGATGTTCCCCACCCCTTTACTTTCTAGCATTTTCATTCATGTTGCTTTGTATTTTTATAAACTTTTGTAAAACTCTTTTGTACTAATGATATTTGCTTGTTTTCTTAAAAGGGTTAAAATTGCAAGTTAATAATGACTTGTGGATGATCATGATTTTGATGGAGTATTTGATGGTAAAAATACTCTAATTTAAGCATTGTTTGATAATTGGTATGAAGTACTTGATGGTAAAAGTGCTTCTTTTAATGCTTTGATCATTATGCTTAGATAAATATGTTGGGACATTT
Organism: Rehmannia glutinosa; assembly: GCA_016081115.2. Lineage (NCBI taxonomy): Eukaryota > Viridiplantae > Streptophyta > Magnoliopsida > Lamiales > Orobanchaceae > Rehmannia > Rehmannia glutinosa. The sequence continues at coordinate 86,663 of JABTTQ020000500.1, forward strand.
GTTATATCTTACATGTATTGTTTAAGGCATGACTTGTATTACTTGATAAATGCTCTAATTTTTGGCATTTGCAATGCCTTGATACTTCTTAGCTTATATTATCTCAATTGGGTTGAACCTTTGAGAATCTACCTTGTTTGAGCCTCTTATTTGATGGACTAATGTTGCATATTTTGCATACGATATTGTTGAGCTTTGAAATGAGGATGATTGATGATGATATGGAAATCTTTTGGTTTGAACCATTTACAAAGGTTATATACAACCTCTTTTATTTTTCACGCTCCCATAGTGTTCGATGAAATGTCGCAATGAATATTTCAACTTCTACATGATTCTCTTGCTTCCTAATATCTTAAAATCCTTTTGAGATCATGTTTTTGGCTAACAAATGAGCTTATGGATTTCTTATAATATATTTCTCCAATTTTTTTGGAGTTTTTAAGCTTAAATTGCTCAACGGTTGATAAACCGTCCCTTTGGTGCACTTTGATGACATTATATGATGTTTCTATCATCCTAACATTCTTTTTGATGATTCCAAAGGGGGAGAAACAGGAAATTGGCGCATTAGCTCAAAGAAGCTAATAAAAGTTTGATATAAAAGCTATAAGCTATAAGCTATAAAAGCATAAGTTATGATTCATTTTTAGTTCAATTATTGCTTGATGGACTTATAAGTGTTTAATGATTTTATCATGAACTAACATTCTTTTAGCTTATAGCTTATGGATAATTGATTTTACATTAGTCTTGATATGCTTGTTGATAGGGGGAGCTTGTGCTTACTATTGATTATATTTACTCCCTACTTGGTTGCTTTTATATTTTAAAATTTCGGTTGCTTCCAAACGGTCAAATGTTTTTTTACCGGAAAATCTTTTCTAAAATTGTTCTCCCAATTTGTGTAAAAATTGTTTTGGTTTGTAATCATCAAAAAGGGGGAGATTGTTTGATACATGTTTTTATCTTAATTTTGATGATTTTATTTTGTCACCAAAATAATGTTTCTAAAGGTTGTCCAAATACTCCTAGATGATTTAAAATGGTTTTAATATTTTCCGGAGTATTTCCTCAAGTTTATTTTCGACAATATTGGACAAACACTTTTTATGATTTTATATCAATGGATTTTTACTTCTAAACAAGGTTCCTAAATATTGTGTAAATACTTCCGATTGGTTCAAAATGTTTTTACTAAATTTTCGGAGTATTTCTTTAGTTTTATTTTCGACAAACAATTGGACAACATTTATGTCTCGTGGTCGCCGGCCGCCCTATAGGGCAACCCGTACTGAAGATGATTTTTGAAAGAGAAAAAAGAGACGGATGAAAAATGTCGCAGGTCGGCCGGTCGCCCTGGCGTCGCCGTCCGGTCGGCCGTCGGCCAGGGCCGACTACTGCATGTTTTGCTTTGAAAGAGAACAAATCTTCTTCGGTTTTTCATCAAGGTGGACCGGTTTGAGGCAGGGGTCGACCGGTCGAAGCCTATGTCGCCGTCGCCCCGCCCTATTGAAATTTTCAAAGTGTTCTTCAATTCTCTTATTTAATGCGCGGCCGGTCGCCTTCGTGCATTGACAAAGAAAAATATGACCGCTTGACAATGAGACACATTTCCTTAAATTGTGGGATTGATTTCTAACAGCTATATTCTTGATTTTAATTGTATTTTTCTGTAGATTTTCAATCCCCAAGAGGAGCCTATGCTTGATCAATCATCTCCTATAAATAGAGGAAGTTTTGGAGCAACCAGAACAACAATTGAGATACAACACAACAAGATACACTTCAAGCAAATACTTGGTCTTTCATTGTTATTATTCTTGTTGTAAATTTGCCTAGCTTATCACTTTCACATCCTTGAGGTCTAGGCTATTCTTGATTACACTTTGCACTCAATTGTATTATTCATTATTGAGTTGTAATCTTGATTTTTGGTTATCATTCAAACACAAGATATCCTTGTGAGTGTTCTTGTGGTAAGAACACACTTGGATGATCTAGGTGATAGGTGCAAAAAGATTGTGGTGATCTTCCTTTTGAGGTGTTGAAGAATTTGGTATTCTTCAAGATTGAAGATTGTGGTGATCTTCAAAGGTGCCGTTGAAGGAAGATTGTGGTAATCTTCAAAGGGAGATTGTGGTAATCTCCAAAGGTGGTGTTGAAGAAGAGTGTGGTGCTCTTCAAGGTGTTGTAAGTTGAATTTGTATTAATTTTGATAATTAATAAAATTCTTTTTTCTTTTTGAAATCCATCCCGGATATACTGGGGTGGTAGAGGATTAGGCCGTAGGTGGGTTGAACCTCTTTAAATCGTCGTGTGTTGTTTACATTCCGCACCTTTATTATTGTGTTTGAACATTCGGTTATAAAAAGAGGGCGAAATCGAAAAGATGGAGATAATCTATTCACCCCCCTCTAGATTATCGTAGCCGCTTGGACTTACAGAATTTTCTCCGAGAATATGGATCTGGACAATTGTCCAAGATGTACACCTTACAGGACATATCGTCAAATTTTGACGATGTATGCACAAGAACACCAGGACAAGATATCATATTGGCAAAACCAATATGACGAAAAAGAACGCGCAGGAGCCGACAGGGAGACCCTAAGGCAATGCGAAATGCGAGTGGCATATCATATGAGTTTCTGGACAGTAAACCAGATCTTATATGTAGATCTGATGAATCGCCAGGAAGCAGTTCATGAGAATGCCCATCAAAATCATGATTCCTGATGGAGTACCAGCATGGAACGAGATACTTCCTAACACATCTAAGATCTCAAAAGATATCAGGGAAGTCCAGAAGACGGTGCAGGATTATGGCAACCGCCATATTCATTTACCTACACAAGTTCACTAGATCCAAAACCAGATGGAGACGATGGTGAAATATCAGAAGGAAACTCTTGAAGTCCTTCATGATATTCAAAAACGAGTCAAGAACCTGGAAGATAGACTGAGTTCTTCCGGAGGAAAGAAGCGTATCGATTTCGGGACAGTCCCATATTTACACCAAAAAGGGAAACCAACTGAAGTGGTACGAAAAATGACAGATGATGCAAAGCTTTTTGCTATCATCAAAGGAAAATCCATCACAAAGTAAAAAGGATGGATATGGAGAAGATAAATCTTAAAGATCTACATGACCTGGCAGAATCCTTCGCAGGATTAGGAATTGTAGATTTAAAGATGAACACATGAGATGGATCGGCTTTAGTTACCTATGACCCACTAGGTCGACCAATTCCACCACCACCGCCACCAGTAAATCCCAACGTTGCGAAAAGTGCGGGTTCAAATTATGCAACCCAGGACAAGAGAATGCATCACGCTGGAGATTTCACCACAGGGAATGAAACACTCTCTAGAACAGGAGCTCGACCACCTCTTGCGGGAACTCGACAACCTTCTAGAAGGCCAAATATTTATCAAACGCCTTATGGAAGATCACATCTCGACCCAATACATCCATATGGATTGATGTTAAATCTGTATATCCCAAATTTTAAAAATCGAGAAGTTCTCATTGATGAATGGGCATCAGCTATGAGGATTGCAGCAGGTACCCTTGATCTTACGAAAGATTCCTTCATTTTACTCCTTGAAATGAGTCTTGAGGGATCCGTAAGGATTGCATGGGATGTGACCGAAGCAAGTATGAAAAGTGCGGTCACAGCAGGAGAATCACTAAAAGGAATTGTCGATGATATGGCAAAATTATTCAAAATCCATTTTATCGGCAGGTTATTTTGAGGGATTAGAAGAAGAAAAAAATAAAAAGATATAAACAAGCCCTCTACAGCCTCGAGTTACATGATATTTATCACATTGACGAATATATCAAGTTGTTCACCGAGTACCGGTGGAAGTCAAAGATTGGAGACAAAGAAGCTTCACAGTTATTCTTTGCCAAAATTCCAAGTCCCTGGAGAGAAATACTTATCAGGGAATACAAGGATGCAGCGGATTTAGATACCGTGGCTAGAAGAATGTCATTCTTAAAGGCCAAGTTATCTGAATAGTGCTACCAAGTAGCACTATGCCGGAATTACAAGAGATTACGAGGAATTAATAAATCAGTTCCTCTGTGTTGCGTAGACGATCATATCCCAACAGTTGTGGGAGGTCAACCAAGGCGTCATACGAAGAAGAAGGAGAGAAGCCATCCATACCGTCGAGGAAGCAACAGCAAAAGAAATGGGTCTTCATGGAGACCTAGAAGGTTCTGGTCCAAACAAAAAGCCCGAAGTTACTAATCAGGACAAAGACCAGTACCGAGCAGGAGTAGAGCCTCATCATCAGGTTCAAATCAGGCAAGTACCAGCAGAACCCCAGGAAGGAGAACTTTCAGGCAAGCTCACACCAGAGCTAATGAAAGTTTCAAAGATTGTAATTGTTGGACATGTGGAGCGAGAGGGCATATTTCAACAGATTGCCCAGAGAACTAGAAACGAGGAATCAGACAGTTCGAAGCAACACCGGAATTTGAAGAAGTTGTCTATTATCAAGATTTGATCCAGGTGTATCAATTTGAGATCTACCCTCAGATGAAAGCATCTATGAACAAGAGACCTATAATGACGATGGAAGTGAATCCAGTTCAGAATCGGAGTGAAGAAGAATTTCTTCAGTAAATGGTTAGGGAGGATATGTTAGGATTTCTCTCTCACACTACGGTTTCTCATAAGACTCTTATGAGAATTATGAAGGAAGATCCAAAGCTTCATATATACGATGGATTTACAATTGGAGCTATGGAGAAGGCCTTGGATAAAATTGGATTTCGTAATAGAAAGCACCAAATTATCCACAGAGTAACTACTGGAGAATTTGCCATCCCAATGGAATTTTTGTGGTAACCTGATCGAGATGCAGTTGGTCCCTAATAGAGAAATCCAGGAGATCAAAAAAGCATAGTCAAAAGAGACGTTGCCAACACACTTTCATGGATTTATATTGGAGCCATAAGAGTTATTAGTAAGGCAACATTCAAGGAAGGAATAGATTCGCCACTAAATTTGGCTGTCTTTGACAAACGAATCTCACATCTCAAGGATTCGTGCCTTGGAGCGATTACAGGAAATTTGTATGCAGGAAAATTGGCATTTAATGTATATCCTAGAATTGCATACTACTTGGGAGATCGAGATTTCAACAGAGTTCTAACCCTTCATCAAGATTTCAAAAGAACCGATTTGATGAAAGAAGGGAATAGACCTTACTCGATCACATACAAGATTTCCTATGCTCTCTTGAATACACATCATTTAGAGGTATTCTTGAGAAAGGAATTTATTGAAGTCCCAAAAATCTTTGAGGACTTTGCCATGGTAGTTCTACCAGAAATTATTGAGTCTCCAACTATAAAGGAGATTCATATGATAATTCAAGATCAATCAGTCTTCAACAAAAGTCAAAGTCTCAGAGTTGAGCCACAAAGGATGTCTTTCCAATAAGACAGAATGATAAGCAGCAGCCGTTGGGAGGAAAAGAGACCCAGTACAGTTCAGCGCATCCCAGATGTTTTCAAAACACAAGGAGAACTGAAATGTCCAGAAGGATGGAGAGAAGTTGGAGTAATATTCTACATCACTCAAAATGATAATATTTTTCCTTGTGATGTTCTATATTATCTCCAACAACCTATAGTTGGAAGGTATCAAGGAAGCCTGAAAATGGGTGAAATTGAGTTGACTATCACAGGAGTAGCAGGAAAAATCCCAGAGCAGTTAATATTGGGGATTAAATTTCTTGAGGATCATAAACTTTGGGAAAGATTACAAGAAGGAATGGAGTTCACAGTGGCTGATAAAAGATACAGAATCAGATGACCACTAGTCCATTCTCAATATACATTTCTAGGGGAATGTTATATTCTGAATATAAAGCCTAGTATTTTGCCGCCTATATTGATTCAGGTGTCGGAATATGTACTGCAAAGCCGGACGTTTTTCCTAAAGAAAATGGAGAAGATTTACCAGCTATTGCAGTAAGGGATTTCTCTAAAAGAATTCTTATTCTTAATAGAGGAATTAAACAAGCAGAAATCATGATCGGAGGCGCAGGCAATACCCCATGGTACAAAGTTAAGATGCCACCAATCTATTTCCATGATACAGGAGTAGATGTATTATTAGGAAACAATTTCCTACAAATATTCAAGCAATTTATACAGGAAAATGAGACAAGAAGACTTATTTTCACAACATTATGTGATCATAAGATTATTGTCCAAAGAATACGACAAGCATTTTACAGAAAAATGCCTATTAATTTTCACAGCAAGCGTGGTGATGAAGCCAAACTTCGGAATCCAAAAATGGCGGATCGAAGAAAATTTGGTGAAGCCTTATTATCCTATAGACAATTTGGTTCGAACCATAAGGATAAGAAAATATGGGATAATAACTTGTATTCATTTAGAATACAAGGAGAATAACGAGTAACTCCAGAGGCTATTACAGAATTGATGATGAGCCTAATGGAGAATCTGCAAAGTGATGTTACAATAGAAGAACAAATATCACTTGAGGATATCAAGAAGAAGATCCAAAGGAATTATAATGAAAATCCTTTGGCATGGTGGGACGAGAACGAACTTAAAGCATCCTTAAAAGTTAAACCAGGAAAGGAGTACGAGTTCGTGAGGTTCAAACCAATCCTTATGAACCAGGAGGATCGTGAGGATATGCAGAAAATACTTAAGGAACATTTTGACCTTAAGTTAATTTCACCAGGAGTTTCTCCATACAGCATTCTAGGATTCTTAGTCAGAAACCATGGAGAAATCAAAAGAGGAAAGCCAAGACTTGTTATTAATTACAAATGGATTAATAACATTTTGGAGTTCAACGAATACTATATCCCAAGCAGAGAACATTTGGTTAACTGTATCAAAGGTGCCAAGATATTCTCAAAGTTCAATTGCAAATCTGGATTTTACCAGATTAAGATGGAGGAAGAAAGCAAGAAATTCACAGCTTTCTCCACACCACAAGGACACTATATTTGAAACGTAATGCCTATGGGATTGGCTAACGCACCCCAGATATATCAAAGGAAGATGGATAATCTTTTCAAGGATTACTTCAGTGTCATGTTCGTATATATCGATGATATTCTTATCACTTCAAAGAACATGAAAGAGCATCTCAAACACTTGGAAATATTTTCAGATGTTTGCCACAAGGAAGGGTTAGTGCTTTCAAAGAAGAAGGCGGTGATTGCTACAAAATAGATTGAATTCCTCGGAATTGAAATCGATGAATCTAGAATCATTCTACAAAGCCATATTTTGGAAATGATACAAGGATTTCCAGATACACTAAAGGACAAGAAGCAGCTTCAAAGTTTCCTTGGAGTTGTTAATTTTGTTGGAATGTTCATAAACAATCTAGCACATTACAGGAAGGTGTTTAGCCCATTGCTTAAAAAGGATGCTACATTCAAATGGGAAGATGAACATCAAGAAGGAATAAAGCAGCTTAAAGAAGTTTGTAAAAAGCTTCCAAAACTTGCAATTCCACAAGATGAAGATGAATTGGTTCTATATACGGATGCAAGTGACTATTGGTGGGCAGCAGTTCTTACAAAAGCCACACCAAACGGGGAAGTGTCATGCAGATATTGCAGCGGTCTTTTTACAGACAGTGAAGCGAATCGATGGCATATAAATGAGAAAGAATTCTTTGCAGTCAGAAAGGCTTTCAAAAAATGGCCTTTATTTTTACTGGCTAAAAAGTTTACTTTAAAAATAGATAATTCAAGTGTCAAGGCTTTTCTGAAAAACAGAATTGAATCAAAACCAGAAAATGTTAGATTACTTAGATGGCAAGCTGAATGTCAACATTATGATTATAATACTGTCATTATAAAATCTCATGAAAATGTTCTTGTAGATTTTTTGACACGAGATGGAAGGACGCGTTGCTGACGAGGTCCTTAAACGAGTAAGACATCTCAAGGAAAACCTGGAGAGTCTAGAACGAGATTTTGGGACGTTATGTCTCAATGCAGAAGTTGCTGGACGATTTCAACAGGCTGACCAGAAATCTGTTTCTAGTCAAATACAAGCATGCCAGATCGCTCAAGGACAATTGTTCTTAGCACTGCAAGGGCCTCTCCTCCAGGCCGCATTTCCTACGATGCAAAGAGGGGCGAATAGAGAACGGGGCTCTAACCCGGAGGTTATAGATTCAAATACCATAATCACAAGTGTTGCAGGTGATGCATCCCCTGAGGGTGTACAAATTGTAACGAATGTTGAAGCTCCGGTATCACAACCCGAGTCTTCAAGTCAACTTAGCACCTCTGGGGTTAAAGAGGGAGAGTGGAATCTTAGGCCACAGACAGGAAAATCTAAGGTTCAAACTGACGAGATTAAGATTTCTCCAATGAAGGTATATCAACGACAATGGGAGAAATTGGTTACAAGAAGAGGTATTAACCCTGAAAAAATAATGGTTGATATCACAGGAAAATATCCCAGAGTTTGGATGAAACCGGGAAGTCATCCAAATGAAGTACAGGAATGGTATACATTTGGAGCTCTAGCTTCAATCTATACTATATCACCAGGATTTCCAGAAATTTCAAAATTACCGAAATGGATTGGAGAAGCAGTTTACGAGACTTTGGCTAATAATCCACATTTGGCCAGAGGAGATATTCTGGAACTGTATTTATCAGTGTAGCTCCCGAACCAGCGAAGAAAGGCTTTAACGAAGCTTTTCACTTCATCAAGCTAAGAAAACCGAATGGAAATGCTTTAAAATATATCAAGGCAGCTTCACCGGATCAACAACAGCATGGGGTCTACACGACGAGCATGGGGTCTTTGGGTTTGTCTAACAGAAATGGACAAAGTCAAATATCCATTCAAGTTTTTCCAGAATTCATCAAATAGATCTTTCCTACTGAATTCAATGACTGGATCTTTCCCCGACAAACATCACATGGGCTGAGTCACGCGGAAAGAAAAGAAAAATAGCTGGCGAAGCAATAATGCAGGATATGACGTAAGCAGTGACGTCATAAATATCAACAATATTTGTAGTCCGCCTTTCAAGTCCGGATTCAAGTCTATAAAAGCCGAGAGTTGAAGGAAGTTGAGGACATCGAACATTTTCCTTAGTTTTCTTATAATAAAATCTGAGAGAAAAATTTGTAATATTTTGAGTGTTTTAGTTTTCAAGTTTTTATGTGTTTTCGAGTGCAAGCCTCCTCTATGAGAGGCTAAACCGGTATTCTCCTCCCAAAAGGATATTACTAATGTAATAAATATTTCTATAAGTTCTTAATAAAAAGAGGCTTTCTGCTTCAACATGTGTTTATAATGTTCTATTAATTCATCCCGTCTATGAAATACTTATATGCCTGGAGTAGGAAACAAACCAATGCTGTGTTGAATGGTTGCTGAAGTAGTCAGATAACCTGCAGATCATCTTCCCTGAGGGTTGAAGTTGAACAGTGAGGAGTTGTTTGTCAAAAGGTCTGGGGGTAGTAATTTTCCGACTGGTGGTGTTGCAAGCCATCTCACCCGGTGCTGTTTCGGTGATGTTGGGCCTAGTATGGTCGTGATGGACTATATCCAATATTAAAATCAAAAGACCCAGTTTGGTTCTCCGGCATAGATTATTCCGAGAACAAATTATTTTGGAGAAAAATTTATACTGATTAGATTATATGATAATTTTATAAATTTTGGGGTCAGATGCAACAAATTGGAGCTTAGATGGATTTCTGAAACTATTTAAAGTCATTTGCAAATTATAGGGGCAAAATTGCCAATAGGTGGTAAAGCGCAAAAATATTCATAGTCCAGGAGGCATAGTGAACCAAAACGAAGTCTAGGAGGCAAAGTGAAAAAACAGGCAAAGTTTGGAGGGTAGAAAGTTTTTAGCTCATTGTAGTATATATTTCTTGAAAGTCGGTAATGGAGTATGTTAATGAAAACGAAAATCAAATTTTGTATAGTCTAGGCACATCTTAAAGACATTTTCTTTAAGGTACTAATTCCTCCCACTTCGGTGTAAATATTTCTCAAGGAATTAACCTCCATGATACAAAGCCTGTTTCACAAAAATTCTAAGGTTACACTCCTTAGAATTTTTCAGGAGCATCAATCACAAGTTGTAGTTAAAAATAACAGTGGTTTTTTTAGCCATTTTGGCCAATTGAAAATGTTTTTTAGCCGTCTTTTTCATACACTCTTTTTTAGTCATTTTGAGGTGTGAAATTCCAAGCTTGCCCTTTAGTAGTTCACAAGCTCTTTTCGAGTCAAACATATCCAAACCACACCAAAAACTCGAAAAGCGCACAGTGGCCAACCCCAAAAAAATTCAAAACCGGCGACATTTTACGGTGAAAAGAAAATGGACACCGCATCGACCTCCAACCAGGAACCCATTTATACCTTTGTTTAATTTTATGGATTTTTGTTGATTTAGATTGTCTTTACTTGTTTTAGGTTAGGATTTGTTGTAGGCTTTGTAGAAATTCTAGGTTTTAGATGGGGATAGTTGGTTTTGGTGAAGCTTGAAATGTTGTTAATGGTGGTTTGGAGCTGGACGAAGAAGACATATGGGTTTCGCCAAGTAACTTTCTATCCAAAAGTAACTCGATGGCGAGTTACATCTAACTCAATATCGAGTTAGATGTAACTCGCCATCGAGTTAGTTTTGGATGGCGAGTTACATGTGACTTGATATCAAGTCACATTTAAAAATGTGACTTGATATCGAGTTACATGTATCAAGTTACATGTGACTCGATATGAAGTCACATTTTTTATGTGACTCGATATCGAGTTCATGTAACTCGATGTCGAGTTACCTATTGACAGCAGGCGGTTAACATAAAACTTGATGTTTTTTTGATGGAATTGGAGATGGAGATGGGGAGAAGCTTAGAATTGGAGAGGAAAGCGGAATGTCTATTTCAAGTGTCGGTTGATAGAAGATATCAAAAAGAGCTGACGGAATCCGATAATTTAGATCAATTTAGGGATGGCCCATTTGCTGCATTTCTGGACTTTGACGAGGATGCATACTTGACATCTAAGGGGATGTTGCGATTGCTTGTAGGCAGATCTGGTGGAGGGATCGAAGACGGGCGACTTGTGGTTTTGTGTTGGTGGACGGAACCTCAGATTTGGCCGACGAGAGTTTTATATGGTTATGGGGCTATGTTTTAGCCCCTCGGTGATTGACCCAAGCTCATCCCATCATATCCCACCGGCAGGAGGAGTATACCGTCAGTATTTTGACGGGAGTCATTGATAGCGGTGAAGGTATTGCTGCTTTCACTCAGGGGTCATTTTAGACTGCGACCAGAGGATAATCTGAAGATAGCGTAATATCTTGTTTGTCATGAAGGACCTGATGACTCTTGATCCACAGACCCCCATCCCATTATGGCTATGGACATTGGTTGAGGATGCCCCGGGGTTTAGGGCATTCCCATGGGGCTCCTACGTATATAGACGTCTCCTCCATTACATTGATATTGGAGTTCGAGCCCCTGATGATCCTGAGAGACTAGTCTAGTTCCACATCTATGCCTACTTCTATCCTATACAGATATATATAATTTAAACACGTATCACTTTTAACACGAGCATTTCATATTGTAATTAGGTTCATTACTTATTTGTTTTTTATTTGATACAACTATGGCCATTTGAGGCTATTCCTGCACTCGGTCGGGACCTTGCCTAGACCTCTGGGTTGGAGGGTTATCCTAGGGGCAGACGATTTAGATGCCCCAAGAGGACCTTCAGTGCGGTGGTGTTATTTGACCGCACAGATATTGCGGGTTCAAGTCATCCTTCTCGGAGGCGGAGGTCCCATACCCAGCCTCCACCCCCGCCTCAACTCATACTCCGGAGAATAAGTGTACGTAGCCTTTTGGTATACGCTCACCACTTGACCTCGATAATTTCTAATATTTTGCCTCAAGTGATATAGACATATACCATGCACAGTGTCAGGGTATACACTACCAACTGCATTTTTAATACTTTTGTGATGATCGAATACAATGAGCATATTTTCAGGACATCCGTACGTGTTGCATAATTTCTTCATATACCATTCCCATGATTAGTCCTTCTCCTTATCAGCCACACCAAATGCTAGTGGAAACACTTGTTCATTGTCGTCTTTTGTAACCACAACAAAAACACACCTTTAAACTTGCCCTTTAGGTATGTGCCATCAACAACAATAACAGGCCTACGATACTCATTGAATCCTTTGATTGACGCATGTAAGGCAATATAAACATACATGAATCTATCATCGTCATCAGTCTCGTGCAGCGTGTTCGCCTTATTTTTAGGTTCACCGCAAGTGTACGGTGTAGTTTATAGAATAGGGTTAGCAAGGTCGAATGCACAGAGATTAATAAATTAGTGTACTTTATTGAGATTATAATAGTATTATTTTTATCTAGACGATGGAAATTGGATGATTGGTTTTGTAAAAGCAAGACCAAAATTTATCATAAAAAGACAAAGTAAGAGTTGATTGAAAGATCAATGAGATGAATGGATTCTTGGGTTATGGTTTCAGTTAATATCCCTTTTTGTCATCAGATTAATCACAATCAAAGTTATTATTATTCTTACCTATAAGACAATCAAGAAAGTATTTTACCCTCTCTCTCAAGATGTATGTAAAAACGTTGATTGGATTATCTATGCTAGCATCTCTACTCAACATAAGATATCCAACTCCCAAAAGCACAAAAGATTATAAATCCTCACAAATATTTACAGACTTCTCAATCTTGCAAATATTCATGCCAAGTATTCAAAGATCTAGTATTGAAACTCATCTCTTGAATTATGAATTAATACATCAAAGCAAGTTAAACCAATGGCCATTTGATAAAACAAGTAATAAAACAAAGCACTCGAATAGGGTCTGAAAATAATAACTTCAATTGTAATTAAACATCAACAAAAATATCCATTAACCTAATCCCAAACTCGGGAATCACAAGATTTTTTGCCAGACATGGGAAATAAATAATTCATAGAAAAATTATTCAAGTTCATATCTAACAAATCAAAAATAAACGATACTATGGAATGAGCAAACTCAGGGGTGTCGATGATCTCTCGATCTATCTTCAATCCTCAAGCGTGTGGTTGCAAACTCGATCAATCTCTCCAATCCTCCGGTAGAAGGTTGCTCTTTTCTTTGCTTTCTAGGGCAAAAATTAGTGTCTTTTTTTGTTTGGGGCCGCCTCATCTCTTTTTATACTCCCATTGGGGTCAAAACCTAAGTTAAAAATCATCAAAACCTAACTTTCTCGCACAGACGCATGGGTCATGCGCTTCACGCATGACCAGGTCATGCGTCAGGCCGTAGGACTGCTTGACTCTCGAAATGACACATGGCCAGGTCATGCGTTGACGCACGGGCCGTGCGTTACCCAAACTTCCAACTTTGCTTATGGGGTATTCATAAGAGTTGTAGTTAGGTTTCCGTAGCCACTTAAATCAGCGCAATATCAATTTTGTATAGTGAGTTATGGCCAAAATACTAAACCATGCCAGTGCTGGAAATTCCAGATGCGTTTGGACGTTTCTTGAAATCTATCCCCGTTGTTTGATGTCGTTTATCCATAGACGTCAAGCATTAAATCAACCAAGCCTCGAACATCCAATATAGAACACTTGTCAATTAAACTATGGCAAATGCTTCGAATAACGACTCTCACTGATCAAGTGTATGCTCTCCTCCCAAGTGTATAAGGGACGTGTTTTCACTCAAATCATATCAATGTTGAAGAATTACCATAAGCTTGCAAATCGTCTCACATCTCCGCCACTAGAATGTATACAATTCATAAATCAAAAGGACTTTTTCTTTTGGTTGTAATGAATGCTCTTTGGTTAGGGTAGGGAAATATGGATAAAGTGACTCAAACTCGAGCGCATAGACTGGTAAGCACATCTTTCATTCAATTATTCTCATGTAAATGCAATATGCTGCCACAATCACCTCTCGTTCTCATCAACTTTTCGTATTTTCTTTCTCCTTTTTTTTCTTTCTTTCTCCTCACATCACAAATCCCAGACTACAAGTTCATTCAAAGCAAACTCTTTTATAAAGTCAATTTCTTTTTCACTTTTTTTTACGACTCCTTCATGAGTATTCATCCTTTCTTTTCCTCTTTTTCTTTCTTCTTTTATTCCCATCAACCAACACTATCACAATGATCTAAATTCTTGACATCATCCCATTCAACCTTATTCAATCCCCTTACTCAATGTTATACGCTCAAGTCTAGGGTAACAGATATATCAAGTTAAGACTTGAAATGTGGCTATCAAAAATTAGGCAACAGGCTCAAATTGGCTAACTAGGGAAATTCAATGTCATTAGGTAGGCAAAAGGCTTGAAAGGCTTAACAAAAATAGCCTTAATTCATTTTCATAAATCGCATACAACATGTGGCTTTGACAGAGATACCAGAGCAAGTTCTAGAATTCAAATCAACATCAATGACACACACAATCAACAAACAAGACTGCATAATATGAAAGCAGTAAATGCTCAAAGCTCACAGGCTTGCAATTACATAATTCAAAGCATAACATCCATGTTCTCAATATCCACATGCTCCAAATCATCTATTCTCATCATGATCAATTCTCACTCAACACCCTATTCAAAACAGCACAAATTTTTTTAAATAAACTCCCAAGGTGCAATGCACACCACAAAAATAGTTTACTCACTCCCTAAAAAAAACTACTAAAGCAATAAACGTGCTAAAAATGTAAATGTGCTTCTAATGCAATGCAACTTAAATGTTCTACATGTAACTATATGAATGCAAAACATTTCTCTCCACACCCTTCATATCAAAATGAACTCTCTCTCCCCCCAAACTTGAATGGAATTATACCGCAAGTAAGAGAAGATAGAATTTCAATGCAAAAATAAGTGTGGAGATAACCAGACTTAAAGAGAAGGCGTTAGTAGGTAGTGACCCCAACGTCTACCCGATATTGTGGTCGCTTGATGAGTGATCTCTGTAGCATCCTCCTGCCATTCTCCCCGACATATCAACTCGCATAAACTCGTAACCCTTTAAATGCATATATTAACTGCTTTGGGTCTTGGTCAAGAACCGTATTTGCATTGTTTGCATCTAGTAATGCATACTTGGGTTTCCAAGAAAGGATTTGAGTCCTAGTGTCAGGATAAACTGATCATGGTCACGCACGGGCTGACCGTGCGCGTAACCACGACCAGTGCTCTTCTCGTTCTGGAACAGCTTTCTCACGACATCACGCACGAGTTACCCATGTGTACACGCACGGCTCGTGCATGTATCGTCCTATTTTGCTCTTCTACAGCACCACACATGGGCAGATCATGCATAGATGCACGGTGCGTGCGTGGTTCCGGACTTTCTTGCTTTTCCAGAATCTTTGGCCCCTCGTACTCTATACCACTCCTCAGATGAATGGCATTACATTGTTTCTTCGGGTTGACTTCAGTGTTGCTCGAAAACTGGCCCTTTTGTTGTTGTCCACCAACGATCGTGGCTAATTGGCTAATTTGGGTTCCAAGAATTTTCATTTGTGTGCCCAGAGTGTTAGCCAATTGTGCGACATGTGCCCCAATTTTGTCCAACTTAGCCTCATGTTTGTTGAACTGGTTCCTTGTTTCATTCATAAATACGGTGAGGACGTCCTCTATAGATGGCTTTGCCTTCGGATAATAGTACGTAGGAGTAGGATTATTCCAGTAATTGTAGAAATTCTAGTTATTGAAATAATTGGCTTCCTCCATTAGAGCGGGTGTTCATGCACAACCTGAACCAACTCAAAGAAACAAATGAAATAATGTAGGAGTGGAATTAAATAAAATGAAAAGAAAGAAAAAATGTCTAAATTAAAAATAATTCTATTTATCGCAACATTAGTACTACAAATTTGATTTGTCCCCGGCAACGGCGCCAAAAACTTGTTCGCCTTATTTTTAGCTTCACCGCAAGTGTACGGTGTAGTTTATAGATTAGGGTTAGCAAGGTCGAATCCACAGAGACTAATAAATTAATGTACTAAGTATTGGGATTATAATAGTCTTATTTTTATCTAGACGATCAAAATTGGATGATTGGTTTTGTGAAAGCAAGACAAGAATTTATCATAAAAAGACAAAGTAAGAGTTGATTGAAAGATCAATGAGATGAATGGATTCCTGAGTTATGGTTTCAGTTAATATCCTCTTTTGTCATAAGATTAATCACAAGCAAAGTTATTATTATTCTTTCCTATAAGACAATCACGAAAGTATTTTACCCCCTCTTTCAAGATGTATGTAAAAATGTTGATTGGATTATCTATGCTAGCATCTCTACTCAACATAAGATATCCAACTCCCAAAAGCACAAAAAATTATAAATCCTCACAAATATTTACAGACTTCTCAATCTTGCAAATATTCATGTCAAGTACTCAAAGATCTAGTATTGAAACTCATCTCTCGAAAATATGAATCAATACATCAAAGCAAGTTAAACCAATGGCCATTTCATAAAACAGGTAATAAAACAAAGTACTCGAATAGGGTCTGAAAATAATAATTTCAATTGCAATTAAACATCAACAAAAATATCCATTAACCTAATCCCAAACCCGGGAATCACAAGATGTTTAGCTAGACAGGGGAAATAAATAATTCATAGACAAATTATTCAAGTTCATATCTAACTAATCGAAAACTTAACGATACTATGGAATGAGCAAACTCGAGGATGTCGATGATCTCTTGATCTATGTTCAATCCTCAAGCGTGTGGTTGGGAGCTCGATCAATCTCTCGAATACTCCGGTAGAAGGTTGCTCTTTTCTCTGCTTTCTAGGGCAAAAATCAGTGTTTTTTTTTGTTTAGGGCCGCCTTGTCTCTATTTATACTCCCATTGGGGTCAAAACCTAAGTTAAAAATCATCAAAACCTGAATTTCCCGCACAGACGAACGGGCCGTGCGATTGACTCTCGAAATAATGCACGACCAGGTCGTGCGTTGACGTACGGGCCGTGCGTCACTCAAACTTCTGAATTTGCTTATGGGGTATGCATAAGAGTTGTATTCCTATCTCTTAGCTTTCTGTATCCACTTGAATCAGCGCAATATCAATTTTGTATACTGAGTTATGGCCAAAATACTAAACCCTGCCAGTGTTGGAAATTCCGGATGCGTTTGGACGTTTTTTGAAATCTATCCCCTCGTTGTTTGATCATCCATGCTTCTTTTGACACACGACTCATTACTATGACTCTAGACTTAATAATATTGGCCCACAATATGGATTTGACCACTCAAAGAACTCAAAAATAACACAAAACTCTAGTCTAGAAAGCTCAATTCAATGGTATAAAACCAACTGAACATCTGACTTCTTCTCGATTTGGCTTCCAATTTGGTGTATGCTCCCAATTCTTGGTGGTCCTTCACCGCAATGCTCCAATTTGTCGCCAAAATGCTATAAATATCGTTTAATTCCTACAAAACAAGCAAAGCGTAATACCTTTTCCACTTTATAAGAATATGGCTCATTTTACTCAGTTAATGCATGCATATCAACTTATTCTATCCACAATGAAGCCCAATTACATGAAAAACGCATACTAATCAAACCCCCAAACTTAAACTGTTGACAGTCCCGGTCAACGCTTTATAAACAAGATAAAACACAAATGGGAGGAATGAAAAGCAATCAAGAACAACTCATCAAACTTAATGTCGTTTATCCATAGACATCAAGCAATAAATCGACCAAGCCTCGAACATCCAATATAGAACACATGTCAATAAAACCATGGCAAATGCTTCTAATAACGACTCTCACTGATCAAGTGTGTGCTCTCCTCTCAAGTGTATAAGGGACGTGTTTTCGCTCAAATCATATCAATGTTGAAGAATTACCATAAGCTTGCAAATCGTCTCACATCTCCGCCACTAGAATGTATACAATTCATAAATCAAAAGGACTTTTTCTTTTGGTTGTAATGAAGGCTCTTTGGTTAGGGTAGGAAAATATGGATAAAGTGACTCAAACTCGAGCGTATAGACTGGTAAGCACATCTTTCATTCAATTATTTTCATGAGTTTTCATCCTTTCTTTTCCTCCTTTTCTTTCTTCTTTTATTCCCATCAACCAACACTATCACAATTATCTAAATTCTTGACATCATCCCATTCAACCTTATTCAATCCTCTTATGCAATGTTATACGCTCAAGTCTAGGGTAACAGATATATCAAGTTAAGACTTGAAATGTGTCTATCAAAAATTAGGCAACTGGCTCAAATTGGCTAACTAGGGAAATTTAATGTCATTAGGTAGGCAAAAGGCTTGAAAGGCTTAACAAAAATGACCTTAAATCATTTTCATAAATCGCATACAACATGTGGCTTTGACAGAGATACCAGAGCAAGTTCTAGAATTCAAATCAACATGAATGACACACACAATCAACA
Source organism: Rehmannia glutinosa (assembly GCA_016081115.2). Lineage (NCBI taxonomy): Eukaryota > Viridiplantae > Streptophyta > Magnoliopsida > Lamiales > Orobanchaceae > Rehmannia > Rehmannia glutinosa. Next base: position 105,176 of record JABTTQ020000500.1, read on the forward strand.
AACAAGACTGCATAATATGAAAGCAGTAAAGGCTCAAAGATCACAGGCTTTCAATTGCGTAATTCAAAGCATAACATCCATGTTCTCAATATCCACATGCTCCAAATCATCTATTCTCATCATGATCCATTCGCACTCAACACCCAATTCAAAACAGCACAATATTTTTCAAATAAACTCCCAAGGCGCAATGCACACCACAAAAACAGTTTACTCACTCCCTAAAAAAACTACTAAAGCAATAAACGTGCTAAACTGTAAACGTGCTTCTAATGCAATGCAACCTAAATGCTCTATATGCAACTATATGAATGCAAAATATTTCTCTCCACACCCTTCATATCAAAATGAACTATCTCCCCCTAAACTTGAATGGAATTATACCGCACGTAAGAGAAGATTGAATTTCAATGCAAAAAGAAGTGTGGAGTTAACCTGACTTAAAGAGAAGGCGGTGGTGCGTAGTGACCCCAACGTCTACCCGACGTTGTGGTCACCTGATGAGTGATCTCGTAGCATCCTCCTGCACTTCTCCCCGACATATCAACTCGCATAAACTCGTACCCCCTTTAAATGCATATATTAACTGCTTTGGGTCTTGGTCAAGAACCGTATTTGCATTGTTTGCATCTAGTAATGCATAATTGGGGTTTCCAAGCAAGGATTTGAATCCTAGTGTCGGGATATACTAATCCTGGTCATGCACGGGCTGACCGGGCGCGTATGCACGACCAGTGCTCGTCTCATTTTGGAACAGCTTTCTCACGACATCACGCACGAGCTGCCCGTGTGTACACACACGGCTCGTGCGTGTATCGTCCGATTTTTTCTCTTCTACGGCACCACACACGGGTTGATCATGCATAGACGCACGGTCCATGCTTTGTTCCGAACTTGCTTGCTTTTTCAGAATCTTTGGCCCCTCATACTTTTTATCACTTCTCAGATGAATGGCATTACATTGTTTCTTCGGGTTGACTTCAGTGTTGCTCAGAAACTGGCCCTTTTGATGTTGTCCACCAAGGATCGTGGCTAATTGGCTAATTTGGGTTCCAAGATTTTTCATTTGTGTGCCCAGAGTGTTAGCCAATTGTGCGACATGTGCCTCAATTTTATCCAGCTTAGCCTCATGTTTGTTGAACTGGTTCCTTGTTTCATTCATAAATGCGGTGAGGACGTCCTCCGTAGATGGTTTTTCCTCCGGATAATAGTACGTATGAGTAGGATTATTCCAGTAATTGTAGAAATTCCAGTTATTGAAATAATTGGCTTCCTCCATCAGAGCGGGTGTTCGTGCACAACCTGAACCAACTCAAAGAAACAAATCAAATAATGTAGGAGAGAAATTAAATAAAATGAAAAGAAAGAAAAAAATGTCTAAATTAAAAATAATTCTATTTATCGCAATATTAGTACTACAAATTTGATTTGTCCCCGGCAACGGCGCCAAAAACTTGTTCGCCTTATTTTTAGCTTCACCACAAGTGCACGGTGTAGTTTATAGATTAGGGTTAGCAAAGTCGAATCCACAGAGACTAATAAATTAATGTACTAAGTATTGGGAATTATAATAGTCTTATTTTTGTCTAGACGATAGAAATTGGATGATTGGTTTTGTAAAAGCAAGACAAGAATTTATCATTAAAAGACAAAGTAAAAGTTGATTGAAAGATGAATGAGATGAATGGATTCTTGGGTTATGGTTTCAGTAAATATCCTCTTTTGTCATCAGATTAATCACAAGCAAAGTTATTATTATTTTTCCCTATAAGACAATCACGAAAGTATTTTACCCTCTCTCTCAAGATGTATGTAAAAACGTTGATTGGATTATCTATGCTAGCATCTCTACTCAACATAAGATATCCAACTCCTAAAAGCACAAAAGATTATAAATCCTCACAAATATTTACAGACTTCTCTATCTAGCAAATATTCATGCCAAGTACTCAAAGATCTAGTATTGAAACTCATCTCTCGAATTATGAATCAATACATCAAAGCAAGTTAAACCAATGGCCATTTGATAAAACAAGTAATAAAACAAAGTACTCGAATAGGGTCTGGAAATAATAACTTCAATTGCAATTAAACATCAACAAAAATATCCATTAACTTAATCCCAAACCCGGGAATCACAAGATGTTTAGCCAGACATGGGAAATAAATAATTCATAGACAAATTATTCAAGTTCATATCTAACTAATCGAAAATAAACGATACTATGGAATGAGCAAACTCAGGGATATCGATGATCTCTCGATCTATCTTCAATCCTCAAGTGTGTGGTTGCGACCTCGATCCTGCTCTCGTCAATCCTCAGGTCGTGCGTTGACGCACGGGCCGTGCGTTACCCAAACTTCCAACTTTGCTTATGGGGTATTCATAAGAGTTGTAGTTAGGTTTCCGTAGCCACTTAAATCAGCGCAATATCAATTTTGTATAGTGAGTTATGGCCAAAATACTAAACACTGCCAGTGCTGGAAATTCCAGATGCGTTTGGACGTTTCTTGAAATCTATCCCCTCGTTGTTTGATCATCCATGCTTTTCTTGACACACGACTCATTACTATGACTCTAGACTCAATAATATTGGCCCACAATATGGCTTTGACCACTCAAAGAACTCAAAAATAACACAAAACTCTAGTTTAGAAAAGCTCAATTCAATGGTATAAAACCAACTGAACATCTAACTTCTTCTCGATTTGGCTTCCAATTTGGTGTATGCACCCAATTCTTGGTGGTCCTTCACCGCAATGCTCCGATTTGTCACCAAAATGCTCTAAATATTGTTTAATTCCTACAAAACAAGCAAAGTGTAATACCTTTTCCACTTTATAAGAATATGGCTCATTTTACTCAGTTAATGCATGCATATCAACTTATTCTATCCACAATTAAGCCCAATTACATGTAAAACTCATAATAATCAAACCCCCAAACTTAAACTGTTGACAGTCCCGGTCAACGCTTTATAAACAAGACAAACACAAATGGGAGGAATGAAAAGCAATCAAGAACAACTCATCAAAATTCATGTCGTTTATCCATAGACATCAAGCAATAAATCAACCAAGCCTCGAACATCCAATATAGGACACATGTCAATTAAAACAATGGAAAATGCTTCGAATAACGACTCTCACTAATCAAGTGTATGCTCTCCTCTCAAGTGTATAAGGGACGTGTTTTCGCTTAAATCATATCAATGTTGAAGAATTACCATAAGCTTGCAAATCGTCTCACATCTCCGCCACTAGAATGTATACAATTCATAAATCAAAAGGACTTTTTCTTTTGGTTGTAATGAAGGCTCTTTGGTTAGGGTAGGGAAATATGTATGAAGTGACTCAAACTCGAGCGTATAGACTGGTAAGCACATCTTTCATTCAATTATTCTCATGTAAACCCAATATGCTGCCACAATCACCTCTCGTTCTCATCAACGTTTCGTATTTTCTTTCTCCTTTTTTTTCTTTCTTTCTCCTCACATCACAATCCCAGCCTACAAGTTGATTCAAAGCAAAGTCATTATAAAGTCGATTTCTTTATCACTTTTTTTTACGAGTCTTTCTTGAGTATTCATCCTTTCTTTTCCTCATTTTCTTTCTTCTTTTATTCCCATCAACCAACACTATCATAATTATCTAAATTCTTGACATCATCTCATTCAACCTTATCCAATCCTCTTACTCAATGTTATACGCTCAAGTGTAGGGTAACAAATATATCAAGTTACGACTTAAATGTGGCTATCAAAAATTAGGCAACAGGCTCAAATTGGCTAACTAGGGAAATTTAATGTCATTAGGTAGGCAAAAGTCTTTAAAGGCTTAACAAAAATGGCCTTAAATCATTTTCATAAATCGCATACAACATGTGGCTTTGACAGAGATACCAGAACAAGTTCTAGAATTCAAATCAACATGAATGACACACACAATCAACAAACAAACTGCATAATTTGAAAGCAGTAAAGGCTCAAAGCTCATAGGCTTGCAATTGCGTAATTCAAAGCATAACATCCATGTTCTCAATATCCACATGCTCCAAATCATCTATTCTCATCATGATCGATTCACACTCAACACCTAATTCAAAACAGCATAAACTTTTTCAAATAAACTCCCAAGGCGCAACGCACATTACAAAAACAGTTTACTCACTCCCTAAAAAAAAACTACTAAAGCAATAAACATGCTAAAACTATAAACGCGCTTCTAATGCAATGCAACCTAAATGCTCTATATGCAAATATATGTATGAAAAAATTTCTCTCCATACCCTTCATATCAAAATGAACAATCTCTCCCCCTAAACTTGAATGGAACTATACCGCACGTAAGAGAAGATATAATTTCAATGCAAAAAGAAGTGTGGAGATAACCTGACTTAAAGAGAAGGCGGTGGTGTAGTGACCCCAACATCTACCCGACGTTGTGATCACCTGATGGGTGATCTCTGTAGCATCCTTCTGCACTTCTCCCCGACATATCAACTCGCATAAACTCGTACCCCCTTTAAATGCATATATTAACTGCTTTGGGTCTTGGTCAAGAACCGTATTTGCATTGTTTGCATCTAGTAATGCATACTTGGGGTTTCCAAGCAAGGATTTGAGTCCTAGTGTCGGGATATATTGATCCTGGTCATGCACGGGCTGACTGGGCGCATATGCACGACCAATGCTCATCTCGTTTTGGAACAGCTTTCTTCACGACATCACGCACGAGCTGCCCGTGTGTACACACACGGCTCGTGCGTGTATCGTCCGATTTTTTCTCTTCTACGGCACCACACACGGGTTGATCGTGCATAGACGCACGGTCCATGCTTTGTTCCAAACTTGCTTGCTTTTCCAGAATCTTTGGCCCCTCGTACTCTGTATCACCCCTCCGATGAATGGCATTACATTGTTTCTTCGGGTTGACTTCAGTGTTGCTCAGAAACTATACCTTTTGATATTGTCCACCAAGGATCGTGGCTAATTGGCTAATTTGGGATCCAAGATTTTTCATTTGTGTGCCCACATTGTTAGCCAATGGTGCGACGTGTGCCTCAATTTTGTCCAGCTTAGCATCATGTTTGTTGAACTGGTTCCTTGTTTCATTCATAAATGCGGTGAGGATGTCCTCCATAGATGGCTTTTCCTCCGGATAATAGTACGTAGGAGTAGGATTATTCCAGTAATTGTAGAAATTCCAGTTATTGAAATAATTGGCTTCCTCCATCAGAGCGGGTGTTCGTGCACAACCTGAACCAACTCAAAGAAACAAATCAAATAATGTAGGAGAGAAATTAAATAAAATGAAAAGAAAGAAAAAAATTCTAAATTAAAAATAATTCTATTTATCGCAATATTAGTACTACAAATTTGATTAGTCCCCGGCAACGGCGCCAAAAACTTGTTCGCCTTATTTTTAGCTTCACCGCAAGTGTACGATGTAGTTTATAGATTAGGGTTAGCAAAGTCGAATCCACAGAGACTAATAAATTAATGTACTAAGTATTGGGATTATAATAGTCTTATTTTTGTCTAGACGATAGAAATTGGATGATTGGTTTTGTAAAAGCAAGACAAGAATTTATCATAAAAAGACAAAGTAAGAGTTGATTGAAAGATCAATGAGATGAATGGATCCTGGGTTATGGTTTCAGTTAATATCCCATTTTGTCATCAGATTAATCACAAGCAAAGCTATTATTATTCTTCCCTATAAGACAATCACGAAAGTATTTTACCTTCTCTCTCAAGATGTATGTAAAAACTTTGATTGGATTATCTATGCTAGCATCTCTACTCAATATAAGATATCCTTCTCCCAAAAGCACAAAAGATTATAAATCCTCACAAATATTTACAAACTTCTCAATCTTGCAAATATTCATGCCAAGTACTCAAAGATCTAGTATTGAAACTCATCTCTCGAATTATGAATCAATACATCAAAGCAAGTTAAACCAATGGCCATTTGATAAAACAAGTAATAAAACAAAGTACTCGAATAGGGTCTGAAAATAATAACTTCAATTGCAATTAAACATCAACAAAAATATCCATTAACTTAATCCCAAACCCGGGAATCACAAGATGTTTAGCCAGACATGGGAAATAAATAATTCATCGACAAATTATTCAAGTTCATATCTAACTAATCGAAAATAAACGATACTATGGAATGAGTAAACTCAGGGATGTCGATGATCTCTAGATCTATCTTCAATCCTCAAGCGTGTGGTTGCGACCTCGATCAATCTCTCAAATCCTCCGGTAGAAGGTTGCCTTTTCTCTGCTTTCTAGGGCAAAAATCAGTGTCTTTTTTTGTTTGGGGCCGTCTCATCTCTATTTATACTCCCATTCGGGTCAAAACCTAAGTTAAAAATCGTCAAAACCTAACTTTCCCGCATAGACACACGGGCCATGCGCTTCACGCACGACCAGGTTGTGCGTCAGGCTGTAGGACTACTTGACTCTCGAAATGACGCACGACCAGGCCGTTCGTTGACGCACGTGGCGTATATCGACGCACGGGCCATGCATCACCCAAACTTCCGAATTTGCTTATGTGGCCTTCATAAGAGTTGTAGCCCTTTATCTTAGATTTCCGTAGCCACTTGAATCAGCTCAATATCAATTTAGTAGAGTGAGTTATGGCTAAAATACTAAACCATGCCAGTGCTGGAAATTCCAAACGCGTTTGGACGTTTCTTGAAATCAATCCCCTCGTTGTTTGATCATCCATGCTTTTTTTGACACACGACTCATTACTATGACTCTAGACTCAATAATATGGGCCCACAATATGGCTTTGACCACTCAAAGAATTCAAAAATAACACAAAACTCTAGTCTAGAAAGCTCAATTCAATGGTATAAAACCAACTGAACATCTGACTTCTTCTCGATTTGGCTTCGAATTTGGTGTATGCTCTAAATTCTTGGTGGTCCTTCACCGCAATGCTCCGATTTGTCGCCAAAATGTTATAAATATAGTTTAATTCCTACAAAACAAGCAAAGCGTAATACCTTTTCCACTTTATAAAAATATGGCCCATTTTACTCAGTTAATACACGCATATCAACTTATTCTATCCACAATTAAGCCCAAATTACATGAAAAACTCATACTAATCGCAGTGCAATTGTACCAGGGTTCCTTTTTTTTCAACATGTACAAAAATACAGGCAAAATCCCCCAAGACTGTGAGTGGTCACCATGTATGTAGATGTAAGCACGATGTTGTGATTTTAATGCTTCCTTGTACAAAATATCTATCCCATGTTCAGCAGAAAAATCAGCAATAATATCCCTAGGTTTTAGGGATCATCCTTCTTTAGTAGTTTTGGCGCAAACAGGGCTCCAATTATCTTCGAAGGCAATTGTCGATGAGCATGTCTACTTAGGTTGGCTTTATGTATGAGGTTGCTCGAATTTAGTCACCTTCCAACTTCCTCCTTGGATAGCATTTGCACGAAGTAAGAAGGTACATCCTTTATATTTACAAACAGCCTCATAACGTGAAGTCGAAGACCGTGTTGTTCTATACTCCACACGATGGTGTAGATGGTAGAAGCCCAACTTTGTTACCATTTCTTCCTTGCTTTCAAGCACTGCACCATTAAATAAGTCACGCTCGATGTTTGGTGGTTCTTGTGGAATGGAAATAGGGTCGGGATACTGATAAGACGCTCTAGGAGCCATCCAAGCATATTTCGACCTAACCATTGGGAGCTCCGTATGTTCAGCGTTCTCATTATCTACTTCATTGGCATCAAAAGGAGGTACTTTATGGATTGGAAATCGTTTATTCCAAAGAACATGCTCGTCATTTTCTCCTATTATCATATCATTGTTCACATCATTCCCTTCACAGTCATCCAGAAGAAAATAGGCATTTGTTTCCCATCCAAAGTTATCATAAATCAATCGACGGACTAGTTCATCGTCAACCTCGTACTCTGGATCGTCATCTTCTTCCTCGGATGTGTCACCATCATTGTCCCTCGATGGAACAAATTGTTCATCTTGTGGTTATGTTAATCACCAACAACATCCTGGCTATCTTGGTCATCATAATGGTCACTGCCCCCGAAATCATCATAACGCCCAAAATCGTCATACCACCCAAAATCGTCATTAAATCCACCAACACTACCACCACCATCAACAGCAGCAGCAGCATCATCATCACCATCCACATGATCACTACTATTGATTCTCGGTTGATGCTCCAATATAGCAGATTTACTTGGACAATTATCAGGCGCAACATGTTGCATATAGGTTGGCATACACTATGGTGGACCATGTATGTAATTCATGTCGTAGTGAGAATTATATGAATTTATGGGCATGAATTGAATGCCGATACTATAAGAATAAGATTGAGCAACCATGAGGTTCATAAAACCATGTGGATTGTTATTTTCGGTGTATGAGGTCCCCACCATCCCATGATCTTTTGGTTGTAAGGTCACAAATATTCAGGGATCTTTGAAAATCTCAGCTACTCGTCGAAGATTCCGTTCACACATAACCAAAGACTTAACCTCAGAACCACCCCCAGTTGGCAATAAACAGTGTAATTTGTATTCACACAAATGTCAATCACCATTAACAACGTTATGAACAATATCCACAAACCCATTATATGAATTATCCACAACGACGTAAAAACGAGTACTTTTTCACCATTCCTATAGAAACTACCATCCCAAAAACTACTATGGACAATTATTACTTTGTCATCCTCCATCTAAAACCAACAACAAGAGATTATCAAACTTAAAGAACAGACAAAAAAAAATTTAAAGAAGGCTGACATGTAACTCGAAGTCGAGTAAGTAACTCGACATCGAGTTAAATAGTAACTCGAAAATAATCTGACTCGAAATCGAATCAGATGTCGAGTTACATTTGCAGACTATTGTTCGAGCTTATTTCGAACTGATTTTTTTATGTCAATGGTTTTCAAATCTATTTTATACCGAACCCCAAACTAAATATAATACTGAAATGAATAAAGAATGAGCTAGAGAACGAAATGCTTACATTGTTTTGAGATTCCGATCAGAAAAAAATGGGTCACCGGAAAATTCTATATCTTAGAACCAAAAGTGTGAGAGAGAAAGTGAAAAGTAGAAACAGAGTTAGGTGACCTAATGTAATATGCTTAAAGGGTATGAATGTTATTTCACACCCCAAAATGGCTAAAAAGGATGTGTTTTCAAAATATGGCTATTTTTAATCTTTAAATTTTGGAAATGGCTAATTTGACCCATTTCCACTAAACATAAATATAGTAGAAAGTTGGAAATAAATAAAACTCGTAGGAAAATTAAGGATTAATTTTTCCATCACTTTCATCTTATTTTTCATCTCCTCTCATAGAACAATTGATGTTTTTTTATAGATTTGAAAGGGTTACATTGAACAGCCGCGTCCCTTCTCAACGGATGGAAGTTATTTATCCAAAGGTTGTATTTATTCATTGCAATCCTTCCCAATGGATGCCTTCACATAAAAGACACACCTTTCATCTCATATTTTCCATATTTATTTATTTCTTTCCTTTTTTCATATAATATATTACATAATATAATATATGCATAAAATGAATGCCTAGCTAAATGATGCTTTCATATGAAATGCTATAAATGCAAGTCAATGCAATACACTATATTATATGTAAATATACAACAATGATAAACAAATCTATAATCTTTAAAGAAAGTTCGTGACACGAGCACCAATATCTAAAGGTGACAGAAGAAGCAACAAATGCAACTAAAGTAGTAATATTAGTTAATTTTTGCTAAAGTACCAATAAACTCCTCATAATAATTCATATAACGGAATTGTTGTTCTCGGTGTTTGGTTTCTAAAAATTGGGTAGAATAACGGGACATATTTTGAAATCGATATTAGTATTAGATACTATGTCCGCAAGACGAAATCGACTCGTGACAAAAGTGCTAACGATTCAGGCAATCGTCTCTAATACAACGACTTCCAAATTTAAGTTAGCAACACTTGTAAAATTACACTCATAAAGAACTAATCAATGAGCTAGAACTTTCAAAATTAAGGAGGAGAATAGACAATATGATGAATATGCAATATTGAATGATGTAAGTAAAATGAACATATTAGAGTCTATTATAGAATTTCGGGTGCCTCTTCAGACTGTATGTAAACCTTGATTCGGATTGATATGGACCGTCACATCGAGTCCTCTGACAACATCCATAATACAGTTGTCTATGTGGCATCCATTTGAAGATATACAACTTTAGTACGCGCTCCTGCATATTGGACAAAATTTGTAATTATTTATTATATGTGAGATAAATTAAAATTTTATAATAAATAAAAAGTTATTGTAAAATAATAACTAAGAACTCAGTCATGAAGTACTAAAGATAAGAATCTAAAAGAAGATAATATTTTATAAAAATGTGTTTTCTATACTAGTAATATTATATTTATTTATCTATTTATTTATTTTGAATTTAATTAACATCGCTATTGAAAAAAGATTAGATTAAATTATTAATATTTAGTTGTCCGAGAGTATTATATGATCTTTTCGTTTAATATTTTAAAATACACAAAAACTCCTGTCAGACCGTCTAACGGGTCTGACCTGTTAGACGGATCTGACCCGCGGACCCGGTGGCATTTTCGTAATATTAGCAGTGGTTTTTTTTTTTTCAGGGACCACCGGTATTAACAGTCCTTCTGAAAAGTATTAGCCGTCCTTCTAAAATGTATTAGCAGTTCTTCTGAAATGTATTAGTAGTTCCCTGAAGAGTATTTTGCTATTTCTCCTAAATATACTTCCGGAATATATTAGCAGTCCCTAAAAAAAGTATTAGTAGTTCCTCGAAAAAGTATTAGTAGTTCCCTGTAGAGTATTTTAGTAGTTTCCCTGAATATAATTAAATTTTTCTCCCGAAATGTATTAACAGCCATTCTGAAAAGTATTAGCCGGCCTTCTAAAAAGTATTAGCAGTTCTTCTGAAATGTATTAGTAGTTCCCTGAAGAGTTTTTTTAGTATTTCTAATGAATATACTCCCGAAATGTAGTAGTTGTAGAGTCTAATACATTTATTTGATACATCTAATACATTGGAATGCAATGTGTAATATTTTTCTACAAAGTTATGTCATTTAATAATAAAACAGAGAATTACTAAGAAGTTGTAAAGTATAATACATTTTTCTAATACATCTAATACATTATAATGCAATGTGTAATACTTTTCTTCAAAGTTGTGCCTTTTAAATATAAAACAGAGACTTTATATGGAGTTGTAAAGTCTAATACATTTTTAAATGCATCTAATACATTTGAATGTGACGTGTAATACTTTTTAATAATTCAGATAGGAATCCTCCTTTTTAATAAGTATTAGCACTCCCTCGGAAAAGTATTAGGTTTTCTCCTTAAAAGTATTAGTAGTCTGTCCGAAAAGTATTAAGTTTTCTGCTAAAAATATTAGTAATTCCCTTTTTAACATGACCTTGATTTTTTCCCACTTGTATTTCTGTTTTCTCATTCATCCCTCTTTTTCTTTCTTTCTATCTTCTCCAAAAATATCACACACCAATTTATGGGTTTTCAACACTGCTACACGTGCACCAAAATATAAAAGAACAATTTAAAGATGATTGCTCCACTTTTACTTCTCGGATGAGTTTGGTCGGCTCTTCTTCCCAAAGCCAACAACGGTGGTAACGAAACGGCAGATGTACTGCATGCGTTTGTTGGCGCGGCGCCTGCGGGGCTTCTTTTTTTTTTTTCCTGATTCGCCACCTTGGGCATCTGTCCTCTCACCTTACCAGCACGAGCCAACGATCCGTGTACCTTACCCATAATTGATTGATTTTCCCAGCAACACCTCGGGAGCTTCTTGAGGTTCTTCGGCTGCCGAGAGTGGAAATGGCTTTAGATTGATGAAGAGGGCAGTTGAAACGACAAAGAGTCAAAAAATTAATAAATAGGTCAGATCCAGCCATGTTGAGGGTTGAGGTCGGGTATAGGTTAGGATCCATCTAACGGACTTAGATCCGTCGGACCGTCTGACAGGAGACTAGCTCTTTAAAATATTTACTTTTTTTCATAAATAATATTTTGTATTAGTTAATATGATGTACTTTTATCACATGTTATTTAACAGGAATATTTAAGAATACCAGTTAATATAGAAACTTAATAATTACTTTAAAAGCAATATATACATGTAATGATAATAATATATTCACAAAAACTTATATGAGACCGTCTCACGGATCTACATCCGTGAGACGGAGCCCCAAACCCGCTACCGCGTCCCTCTACCCACAACCCGCGGAAATTACCCCGATTACCCAAACCATCGTTATTTCTCTCTGTTCTTTCTTCTCTCTCTTGAGGGCGTTTCATGGTGATTTTCTCCTTTCTTTTTCTCGTTTTTCTTTGCGATTTTGGGCGTTTCTCTTCCTCCTTTTCATAGTGGTTCCAAGTTTGGTTCTGCTTTTTTCTTTTGTTTCTTTGGTTCTCTTGAATTTAGGTATTTTTGAATTTTTTTCTTCAAATTTTGCTTGAAAATATATGTTAGGGTTTAAAATTGAGCATTTATTTTCGGGTTTTACGTAGTCGATATGTGAAGTGACATTGTGTTTTGATGTTTTGATGTTTCTGTATTTTTACATGACTAGTATCACTTTTGCCCTTAAAAGTATTACTTTTGGTCGTAAAAGTATCAGTTGTTGTAAACAAAGTATTGCATATGTTTTATTATGTTCATTTGGTTCTTGAGTTCAAATAATTCAAAAGTATCACCTTTTACATACAAAGTATCACTTTTTGTATAAAAGGTATTATAAGTTTTTTTCCCAAATTTAATTTTATCACTCTTCCATATGTTTTTGCAGTGAAGTATAATGGCTCAAGAATCAACAATCGTCCATGTTACTGGGAAACGGAAATGATGGTATTATAAAGTGAAAGCGCGAAAGTCTATAGAAGATGAGAGATTAATGTGCAGTGTTTATTTTTGGGTATTCATGTGGTGCATCCTTCTTGTAAAGATATTTGTGGAGGTTTTTTGTAATGATACTTTGATAGTTTTTGTAATGAGAATGAGTGTATGAAAAAAAAATGCATTGTATAGTTTTTGTAGGTTGTGTGGATGGTACAAGTGCATATGGGAAAACATGTATACTTTTTGTTAACCTGAACAACTACATGTGAAAAGTATCATTTTTTTTACTTAAGAGTATACCTTTTTGTGCTTAAAGTATCACTTTTCACTAACAAAGTATCACACGAATCTTGTGGCAGTTTTTGGTAATATTATTTGATTTTTCTGTAATGGGGACAAATGTCTCTAAAAAAAGATACATAGTGTGGTTTGTGTGGATGAGTATAAGTTTATATGGGAGATGATACTTTTTGTATATTTTTTGTTATGTGAACAACTGCAGGTAAAAAGTATCATTTTTTTTACTTAAAAGTAACACTTTTTGTGCTTAAAGTATCACTTTTTGCTAACAAAGTATCACACAAATCTTGTGGTAGTTTTTAGTAATATTACTTGATTTTTTCTATAATGGGGACAAGTGTCTCTCAAAAAAGACATTTAGTGTATTTTGTGTAGATGAGTACAAGTTTATATGGAAAATGATACTTGTGTATAATTTTTATTATGTGAAACAAATGCATGTGAAAAGTATCTTTTTTTTAACTTAAAAGTATCACTTTTTGCGGTTAAAGTATAACTTTTTACAAACAAAGTATCACACGAATCTTGTGGCAATTTTTGTAACTATTACTTGATTTTTTTACGTAATGGGGACAAGCTGCAGTGAAAAATATCACTTTTTTACTTAACAAAGTATCAATTTTTATGCTTAAAGTATCATTTTTTACTAACAAGAGTATCACACGCTAATTTGGCCCAAAACTTCATTCACTAATTACGAAGTATCAATTTAAAAAATACAAAACAATAATATCAATGTAATACAAAAATATTCAAACAATTACTAAAATAATTGAGGATTAGGGTTGGCCATTGTCAAGCTCTTTACGATTATCCATTTTTTGGTGTCGATCAAGCTTTGATATTGTAAACAAGCGTGAGTTCCCAGTAAGTCACTCGAATATGTTTTTTTTTTGCGACTGCGCGTTTGAGAATTAGCTTTGCGCAGCCGGGTTTATTTTTGGGTTGGAGCAACGATCTTTGAGCGAGAGAGATGAAGGGGTTGGAGCGTCGATCTTCGAGCGAGAGAGATGGAGAGAAACAATCGGTGAGGGTTTTATCTCTCTTGGGCTTCAATTCATTTTTGGCACGGGCCTTTTTCTCCGGCCAGGTTGGGTTGGGCGGTGGGCTTTCACTATTTGGGTGAAGTGGCGGGTTTGTGGAGCGGGTTTGATATTTGGAGCTCCGTCTCACGGATTTAGATCCGTGAGACGGTCTCACAAGAGACCTCCCTAATATATTTTGCTAGTTTATTTATTTCTTATTTATAGGTTTAGTAATTTAATAAAATTAGAGTTAATTAATATCTCGAATATGGGAAGGAGCCGATGATGGAAGAAGGCGGCGGCGATCGAGAACGAGCGAGCCATCAAGATGAATTGCCCCTGCAGATCAAAGAGAAGCGAGCAAGAAAAGAAAACAGGCGGAACGAAGAGAACAACGAGGTTGATATAATCAACGTTGGAAGGCCAGCGGGCGCCAAGTGCGTATTGGTCATGATCTCCCGAACCATATCGAACCGAAGTGATTGAGTTTTGGAAAATAATCTTGGCGTCTTCGCATGGACTCATGCGGACATGCCCGGAATTGACCCTAAGTATGCATGCCAACGCCTCAATATTGATCTAACGTTCCTTGATTATCGAGAAAAGCGTAAGCTCGGCCCCGACAGACAAGCAAAGACTCGAGGCCGAGGTTAAGAAGTTGATAGACAATCAATTCATCCGGGAAGCCCTCTATCCCGATGGGTTGCCAATCTGTTTTGGTAAAGAAGAGCAATGGCGATGGCGCGTGCGTGGATTTTACCGACACGAATAAGGCATGCCCTAAGGGCGAGTTATCCATTGCCAAATATTGATTATATGGTGGATGCCACGGCGGAGGACACGAATCGATGAGCTTCATGGATGCATACTCGGGTTACAACCAAATACGAATGCACCCAGTAAGAAGGCGAAGAAAATACATCATTCTTCTCTGCTCGTGGAATTTTCTTGTTCTAAGATGATGCCCTCCGGGTTGAACAATGTTGGTGCGACCTACCAAAGGTTAGTAAATAAGATGTTTGAAAAAATGATAGGTCACACTATGGAAGTCTATGTAGATGACTTGGTCAAGAAGAGATTATCACACTTTAAGACAAAAGTCTAACATGTGCCCCGAGCCGAGAACATGCGAGGCGGATGCCTTAGCTCGGCTCGGTTCGGCCAGGGATGGATGCCATCGCGGATGTCCTTTGTCAACTGGTTCATGCCCCCCGTCACTTGGCGCAAAGAAGATATATACAATCGAAACCGCCGAGCGGACTGGATGACCCCAATCGTTCAAAGTATTTAGAGAAAGGAGTTCAACACGAAAACAAAGTGAAGCGAGAACACTACGAACCCAAGCGGCTCGGTTTACACTAGTAGATGGCATCCTATACAAATGAGGATACTTCGTCCCACTCCTACGGTGCCTTTCCGATCTGAGATGTAGATTATGCACTTCGAGAGGTTCATGAGGTAATATCACGGGAACCACTTGGGGGCAGGACGTTGGCCTATAAATTAATACGGCAAGGATACTATCGGCCATCCCTAAGAAAGGATGCAACCGACCTTGTCAAAAGATGCGAGAGGTGCCAAAGATTTGCACCGCAGTCGGATATCATCCTGAGCAACTTACCTCCGTATTTAGCCCATGGCCGTTTGCCAAATGGGGAATGGACCTCATCGGACCACTCCCCCTTTGGCAAAGGGGGCGTCAAGTATGCCATTGTGGCGGTGGATTATTTCACAAAATGGGCCGAGGCGGAGCCTCCGCAAAAATAGATGAGAAAAGATTGTGAGCTTTGTATGGAAATCCATTATCGTAGATTCGGGATACCACATTCGATTATTACGAGACAATGGGAAACAATTCGATAATAGAAGGTTTTGAAATTTTGTGAAGGTTTCCGCATCAAAAACTATTTCTCAACTCCATACCATCCCCAGTCGAACGGACAAGTTGAGGCCGTTAATAAAATACTCAAGTATACCTTGAAGGCGAGATTGGAGGAGTCTAAAGGTAATTGGTGGGAGGAACTACCCGGTGTACTATGGTCATATAGAACAGACGCATCGAGCGGCCACTAGAGAAACACCTTTTTCTTTGGCTTATGGAGCCGAGGCGGTGATTCTGTTGAGATTGGAGCCCTACCTTGTAATTGCAAATTTTTCGAAAGACTGACAATGAGGCAGCGCTCGAGCCGAGCTAGACTGCTTTCGAAGAAAAAAAGGTGCGATCTTGAGATGAAAAATGCAGTGTATAAACAAAGGAGTGAAAGGTAATACAATTCGAAAGTAAAGAAAAGGAGATTTGGTCGGCGATCTTGTGTTGAAAAAGATAACAGGCGTTCAACCTGACCCATTGAAGCCAACTGGGAGGGCCCATTTGGTCGACCACGTCTTATACGGTGGGCGGCGGCTAGAATATTTGAGTGGAGAAAAATTTATGCATCCATGGAATGTAGCATACCAAAGCGGTATTATCAATAAAGATCTCGGTTTATGATCCGGATAGGATCCAAGGAATTATCCTTTCATCGATATTTCGTGAGCTCTCTAAAGGGAAACGAAGTTTTTAATCACATCGGCTATGTGCCGAGGGCGATAAAAAATCGCCTCGGCTTAAGCTGAAGGCCGAAAAGTCATCTCAGGTACGTCCTTTGCACGATGAAAAAAGGGCAACACGCCCACAAGGCGGATCTATCCTTACAAAACAAAGACTTGGTTACGCACCGAGCACAATACCAAGACTTGTTTATGCACTGAGCATAAAATAAAGACTCGGTTACGCACCGAGCACAATACCAAGACTTGGTTACGCACCGAGCACAAATCAAAGACTTGGTTATGCACCGAGCACAAATCAAAGACTTGGTTACGCACCGAGCACAAATCAAAGACTTGGTTACGCACCAAGCGCAAATCAAAGACTCGATGTACACACCGGGCGCAAAATGAAGACTTGGTTTATACACCAAGTACCAAAAACAAAATAAAGATCAGGTTCATATACCGAGTACGAGAATCAATTAAAGCAAGTAAAGCCCTTATTCGGAGATCGGGAACCGAGCCCCATACTTGGGAATATAAAAGGAAAAAGAAGGAGGCAACAATCTTACAAAAAGGAGAAGAGCCAAGCATATGCAAAAAGCTTGAAACACATACGGTGAGGAAAATAATAGTTCATTTCTACCTCAAAAGTATTTACATAAGGAAGGTCGGAGCCCATTACATCTTAAGGCACGAAGCCAAGTTACCTACCTACGAGTACATATGAAAGCATGTAAATAAAAAGGGGCAAACATCAAACCGGCGGCGGCGGAATTAGGAGCCTCGGCAAAGTTTGGCCGAAGAGCATCGAGATCGGCCCCCGGGGAGGGCGGATCTTCCTCAAGCCGAGCAACGATCCGCCCGCCCTTAACCAAATCGAGAATTTCTCTCGAGGTGGTCGCGTGGCCGCAGTTAACATAAATGCATACTCCTCGAGTCCTTGTAAGCTTCAACGGCTGTGTGTGCGAGCTTCCTCAATTTGCCGATGAGTAGTCTCTTCGGCCTCTCTGTGCACATCGGCTAGACCTCTCCATTTCCTCGGCCCGGCGTGGCGGCAAAGACGTTCCAACTCGGCAACCTTAGCCCTAAGCTCCTCTTCAACCTGCGGGCTCGATCTCGCTCTCGCCTCGGCCCTCGCTGCAGTTTCTCTCTCGAGTTGACCGAGCCGTATCCTCATCCGCTTGGGTCTTTAACGATTCTTGTACCCCCTTGAAGGGTAGCATAGGCCTCTGCAGGTCCCCGTGCCGCCTTTCCGGATCGGCATATTTTTCTCTAGCTCACGAGTTCCCCAATCGCATGCCATAAGAGCCCAATCATCCGCCCGGAGACATTGCCATGGCGTCATCTGAATTTGTTCTTGGCTTGATCTCGAGAAGAATTGCTCGATGCCTTTTGTCCGGCACGAGAGGACACTCATCGCGGCCCGACCCGCCTCCGGTAAAACTCTCGATTGCTCCTGTCGGCGTGGCACATCGAACAAATTCCACAAACCATCAAGGCGTAGTCCAATCATTCCCTCGCAATATTCATCTCTCACTTGACTTGGAGGGATGAAGTGACCTTCCCCTGTCGAAGTCATCCGAGAAAGTTCGCGGACCCCCTTGCCGGGGCTGTTCGAGATGTTCGGCGCCGCTTGACCAACCCCTTGATCTGTCGGGCTCCTCCATCACAATCCCTCCTTTTCTCCTTTGAAGAGAGGCTCCACCGCCTCGGACTCCATCGCCGGGGCGTTTACGGCCGGATATCAACTCTCCGAGCCGCCTCCGCATCTACGGGGGTGACCGAGCGGTTGCCCGAGTTCGCCGAGCGGCCGTGTTCCTCACGCTGCGGCGTGCACGCAAATCAAGCCACGCCCTACAAAAAGCAACCACCGTTAATAGGTCAAAAGAAAACGAAATAACATTTCAAAGGGTGTAAAAATACAATGTTTACCTCGAGCGGCGGCCGCACTCGGTGGCCGAGTGCATTTGCCCAACGGGCGCGGATGATCTACGCCTGAGGCTAGCCGTCGCGAGGAGACGGCGCGCAGCTCGCTCTGTTCTCATCAATTTGCTCCCCTGGAGAATGGGGCCGTATTTCTTAATTAGGGAGGGTTCTGCTTTGAGTCTCTCTCTCAACCTCCACCTCCCGCTCGGCCGCCTCGTCCCGAGCCGCCCCTCGGCCTCGGGGTCGGCGGGCGAGCAGCCTCAAGCAGTGCGGCCAAGTTGGCCTCGTAGCCAACCTCTCAATCCTTTGTCCATGATGCCCGAGCCTGGATGTTTTCCGACGCCGAATAAAGGTGGCCGACAGAGGCCCCTTTGATGCCCGGATTCTCTATAAAGGTAAAAAGACAAAAGTCAATCACAAAAGGAAACTTGATAAACAACAAAAGCGAGAGAAAGGAAAAAGATAAGACTTATCGTAACAAAAACAAAATTCGATGGGGATGAAGAACGGTTTCCCTTTCTCCATCTCCCACGCGAGCTTGCCACTCGCCGCTCACCCGAGAGCCACTTATCCTTCCACTCCTTCAAAGATGAAGGAGACCTTCCACCAAGCCATCCGGATACCCCGGTCGGTCAGTAAATAATACCACCCAGACGGGTGGCCCGAGATGAAAGAGTCGCTCGCCATATAAAGAGCTCGTTCATCTCCTTAAATTTGGGGCGAGGATATTTTTCCGGGTGAAACATCACCGGGAGGCCGATGATCCCCAAGAAATAGGGTGCACTGGGTCGGATGCATGCCCTACTTGCAAAACCACGTGTAAGGAAAGCGCGGTGGAAATCTCAACCCGTATAGAAGGTGGCGGCAAATACGGCCAAGCAACTTGGTGGGTCTTGGGAACTTCCGCCGTCCGGTACCCAAAAATTGATGCCACTTGGAATACGGTACCTCCGGAACTCTTCCACCTCCCGAATCATCGGCATGCTAGGGATATCGTTTATATCACTCGGCGTCCACCGAGGCTTGACACAAAGACAAGGGCCTCCTCCTTGCCGGCCGTCGCCATTACGGTGGCCCATGGGCTCTAGTGGCCTCTCCGGCCTCGAATCACCGGAGGGTTCATCTACTGCTCCACGTTATCACGCTCCGGCTCCGATGGGTCCATATTTTCTTTCTTCTTTTGGGTCTCGCCTAAAATCAACACTTGGTGATTCTTTGCGGAACTCTCTTGTGCGATCCGGGCCGATACTGTGTTCCTTCTCTAAAAACGGTCATTGGCGTCGGTCAAAGGTAGTATCGTCCGCTCCAAAGCGTTCCACCTCGAGAAGAATCGGAGAAGATATCCGAATAATGCTCGGCCGTGAGGCGGAGATCGCCGTCTTTGGTGAGAAATAAACGAAGGTTCGAGAGGGAGGATCTTCGATTTCAACCTCTACACTATAACTACGACTCCTACTATCCTCAAAAGAAGACATTTTATAGGTAAAAGAGAGTATTTGAAAAAATACCTAAGTTCAAGTCTCTACGAACTTTGGAAGCCGACCGAAATTTACGCTTCGGTTTTAGTCACTTTAGCTCAAAGGTTAATGGTTGCGAAAGTGGATAATGGAGGGAAACAGAGGTATTTATAGATGGAGTTCCCTCGATAAACGAAACGTTTATTCGAAAAGACGCGCCTTTTTTAACTCAAAAGCCGTCAAACATGTCAGAGAACGTCGCGTCCCCACGCCCGCTTATAGAAGCAGCGTACCTTTTCGATTCTGCGCAAAGGTTTGGTCCAACCACAAGATGCCACGTATCTGTCATTATGGCAACCCAATTAATGCGCCGTTTGAGGCATTAATCACTCGCGACGGATGTCGAGGAATGAACAAAACCTTTGAGAAATCCGTTTCCCATTAAATGTTTATCATTATCATTAAAGTTTAACTCCGACTTTAGAAATTCTTCTCTCGGAATTAAACTTGGGGGCCTTTGATGACGCCCGAGCAGTGGAAGAAATTAATCCACGTCATCGATCCGACACGTGCGCCCGAAGTAGGAGACTGCGGGTGACATCAAAGAACGGTGCACGGCGACACGTCACGAATTAGGCTCTCCGCTACCGAGAGCCCAACCGCAACACGGCCGCCGAGCCCCGAGCCCAAATTTCGATGGGAAACGCATGCGCGACAGACTCATAAAAATAATCACACGCCCATGCTTAACGCTTTATTGGTATCAGAAACTGCCACATGTCAGAAAGTTATAAAGAGAAGTCGACAAGTGGCAAGTTTTGACCGACATGTGATTTAGAGAGGGACATGTGTATTTCTTTAAATTATTTTACTAATTAATGACTAGTTAGTGCAAAGATGACTATTGTAAACCCACTGACTCAAGGGGTATAAAAAGTCTGATAGAGAGAGATTGAAGAGAGACTAAAAAAAAGGAGAGAAAAAAGAGTAAGATTGTAATAAAGACCGACCCCAATAATTCGGCTCGGCATTATGCAAAAAAGGAAGAATTAGCGATAATAAACAACGTTTACATTTCCACGTGTTAAATCTTTTACATATTTTTGCTTGTTGACCAAAACGCACGTCAACAACTGTCTGGGAAGAAGATGATGAAAGAGGATAATTTTATCAAACTAGATAAAGTGAGGACAATTAACTTTGCTAAAAAAATAAAATATGCTTACCCATGGATGATTTTTAACATAATGACTAATCTGATGATAATTCATGGATGAGTTTTGCAATGAAATTTGAAAATATCATTTAATTCTCGATCCATTTCTAAATACCAATCATGTTGTGCGACAAATGCAGCATTAGAATGGTGCAATAAAAGAAGAAAATGAAAGATAATGCAGAAAATTTAACCAATTTCTTCTTTACTTAGAAATATGAGTTGACAAATTTCTAATGCTCTGTAGAAAACTAAAGTGAAGTTTGATTATGCTTTTAATACTGCAATAGACTTTTTCAACATTGGTTGTAGGTGCCTTTCTACATCGGTTATCAAACTGATGAAGATTTAGGTGTAGTGGAGAATAAGGATTTTCTACATAGGCGTAGAGCCAATGTAGACAATGAGATTCCATATCGGTTGTAGCTAAACTGATGTAGGAAGTTGAAAATTTAATAAATTACGAGTCACATACAACTCATATGTTTTTTTTTTTAAAAGTTATATAAATTATGTTTAGCACATGTTTCTTTATTAAAGTTAAATACATCACATGAATCACATGTGCTTTTAAGTGAAATTATATGAATCACATGGAATACATATTTTTTTCTAAATTTAGATGAATAACGTGCAACACATGTGCTTATTATTAGTTTCATAAACATGTAAGAACATAAAATATTTACATAATAATCAATCTTAAAATGAGAGGACGCACAAAAAGGAGACATACCCATTATGTTTTTCATGTGAAACAATAACTAGTACATGTGTTTATGTAAAAGAATGAAATCTTTACACAATTCTTCCGGCGATATGTACATGTTTCACTAGTAATACAATCAAAAATTAATTATCATAACTCAAAATTATAAGACCTGGCATGTAAGGGAATCAGTCATATTTAATTTCAATGTAAAAGAATTTTTACATATTTGAAAAGGGTTTCAGCAGTCTTTGTTGGGTCAGGGAATACAATTTTACTTTTGGTCTACTGACTTTTTAAAGGATCGATCGTCGTATAGAAAGCCAAAATATCATCGTGTTGTGTTGATGAAAACTCGATTCGCAACGAATTCAAGATAATTATCCTGAAGAATTCGCGGCTCTTGTTTATTAGCAATTCGAAGATCCCTTTTTCCTTAGTCCAAATATTTTTTTTTAAAAATTGCTAATTTGAAAAATAGTATTATTAATCCAACCACGACTTAAATTTTGTTTTCTAATACCTATCTCCAAAAATTAAATCATCCACCTTAAGTACTTGTTTCTTTTCTCTCATCGGCAATTGTCCTCGCATACAAGTCTTGGTCCTGAAACTTTCCATACATATTATAATATACTAGGTGCCTTTTTTTGGGATTTGTGCAAGAAGAAAATCTTTTAAAGAACATCATCTGAATCTTTCTCTGTGGAATACATTTATTTTTTCTAATGTCATCTCATTCAAGCCCTGCAAGGCACAAATCGAATCAAGCAAAGGTCCTCTCACTTTCAAAAGATTCAATAAAAGATTTGACCCCCAAAAACCTAAGGGTTCTTTCACAAGGTTCGCTCCTTTCATACTATTAATAATCTAATAATCTAAAACAAAGATATTAACAAGAGATGCCAATTGTATCTGCTCAGAATAATAATAATACTAGGACATTATTCAACCTAGTGGGATGTAAAAGATGTTAGGAATTATGGTATCTCCGGACCGTAGAAATATATTTCTAACTTTTCGATCAAATCAAACAAAAGCGAAAGTGATGGATTTAAAAAATCTAGATCTTAAACATAATAACTCAAAAATCATGCGTAATAAGATTATTTAAATTAAAGCAAGAAAAAAAATCTAGCTTGGTTTTGTTTTCTTTCTTGGTCCATTGATCCTTTGAATTCCTAGATTTCGTAAACACCACGAACATCCAATAGAACTCATGAGCATTGTCTACGAATAAGCAAAGAAGCCTGAACTAGTCAAACACGAAAAGTTTTAAAGTATTTATAATTTCCCAACGAAGCTCATTTAACTCCAAATGTACTGCCATTTATTCTCATTCTTAATGTAAAAGGTAGCGTCGTTCTCCTCTTCGTAAGGAGTCAGAGTCACCTTCTAGGGTTTGCGTCTAGGGTTTTTTCCTATATCCGTTCTCCATGGGAGCCTCGTCCCATTGTTCATGGTCCTATCAATATAAAGTGATTATTTCCTTTTTCTGCCCTAATTATCTTGTTTAGTTCGCTCCTGGTTTCTCTGAGTTTTTGCGTCGTCTTCATTTTTGTCTTTTATTTTTCGTTCCTTTTTTTCCTCGCTCTCCAATCTTCGTTTTGGTTTTTTTTTCTATCTGGTCTAGTTTGAGATTTTGTTAGGGTTTCAATTGGGTCTAGGGCTTCCACTTTTTCGTCTGTCAGACGGAAGTGTGTCGTTAAGGGTTAGGTTTTTTCTGGTGTTGTTTTTTTGCATGTCAACCCATTCGTGATCCCGATCATTCTTCAAAGGATGGATGATCTCACCAAACTGAGGAGACTATTGTTGATTTGGACGCTCTCCATCTATCGGATGACGGGGATAATGAGGATGATCAGTTTTGCTTGGTCGGCAAGCTTTTTACAGATAAATCTTGGAAACCGTTCTATCTTTTCGAGGTGATAAGGAAGGCATGGAAATCATGAAAATCTGTAGTTGCAAGTGAATGGGGGGCAAACTTGGTTCTTTTTCGATTCGAGAATGAGGAGGATATAGAATGGGTGATAGCAAACCAACCTTGGCATTTTGACGGGGGCCTTCTAGCTGTTCAAATACTAGAAGCGAAAGAGCAGCCGTCCATAGCTCAAGTCACTAAGGCAGCTTTCTGGATTCGTGCCTACGATGTTCCAGTAGCCTGTATGAATCCTACAACGGCACAAATGTTAGCCCAACAATTACGCGAACCAGAAATGGTTGATATCACTAAAGAAGGTTGTTTTGGCCGATTTATCATATTCAAAGTCATGATCGACGTTACGAAGCCGCTAACTAGAATTCTATCAGTAAGGATTAAAGGTTAAACGTTGCAATTACCTCTTAAATATGAATCCCTCCCGACATACTGTTTCTACTGTGGACTAATCGGGCATTTTTATAGAAATTGTGAATTGTAGGTCCCAAGGGGTGTGAGTAAGGTTTAGAAGGGGGGGTTGAATAAACCTTACCAACTTTTCGATTTTAGTCCTTTTAAAATATAACAGAGTTAACACAAACAGCTAAGTCCTTGAGGGACATCTAAGTTGGTTATTCAGCAGAGTTAGCCACTCAACAGATTAACTCAGCTGTTTAACCTGAACCTTAACTTGGATGTGTTGGTTTTATCAGCGAAAGACTTAACACCCTTTGATTTGTTTTAAACTTGTTTTAACACTTGATTTTAGGTTTTGGTTAATTATCAGTTGGATAGCAAATAAGTTTCAGCAGATATAAAGTAAATATGCTAGAAATATAAATGTGCTGAAAAATAAATGACACGGTTAATTTTTATAGAGGTTCGAAGATGGGGTAATTCTTCTCATCCTCTCTTCTCCAACTCCTGGAGGAATCCACTATGCAAAAGTTCTGTTTACAAAGTGGTCAACAGTCTAGAGACAGTCTTGATCACACAGCTGGCTTCTCTTCCGACTCAGCTTCTTCACAGGGCAGCTGCCTTGCTACTTCAGCTCGCTTTCTCAAGCTCTTGGATTTGATCACGAAGCCCTCCAAAAACTTGATACTGGTTCGACCTTGAACCTTCCTACAATCCACCTTGGAAAGTAGACCCCTTCTGATTCTTCAAAAGTTTCCTCTTCAACAGTTTGAAGTTGTCTTTCCTTCACAGCTTGTGTTGGATCGATTTCCTTCGAGTTTCAGGCTTGAGGATTTGCTTGAATATCTTGAGAATATTTGCAGGTTTACAACTTGAATATTGCTTGCTTGTTCGTGGTTCAGGTAACCTTTTCTCAATGAATTTCCTCAGCCTTTTATAGTGAACTTTCAAAAATCTGTCCGTTGAAGAGATAGGTTGATTTTCAAAAGTCACTTGTGTTCGTTGGCTTGTCTTTTCTTGGTCCTCAATCTTAAGATGTAGACCTTTCCTCGTATTAAATGAATGTGCAGCTTTTCAGGTTCTGACACGAGGTGTAATGCTTCCCATTGGTTTATTCCTTTTGCACGCTTCTGGGACAAGCACTTTAAGACCTGGCACCATGGAAATATTACTTATTTAAGTAATGATCTTGACTTCTGCAACGGATTCATTTCAGTTAACTCTTCTTGGCTGCTGCCTTTTTCCCTAGGTGATTTGAGTATGCTCCAATCATTGGAAGACTCATCTGTCACTTCAACTTGAGACTTGGCTTCTTGAGTTGACTTTGACTGACTTTTTACACAGTTGTTCCTCAGCTGATACACCTTCAGTCGAGTTCTTGATCTTCTATCTTGGCCATACTCAGTTGTTCCACAGCAGAGTCTTTACAATGAAAATTACAAGGAAAATGGGGTGCCAACTTTCTAGTTTAAGTTTTACATGGCATTCATCAAAATCTTTAAAATAAATTTCCTAATGTTATGATAGAAACGATTGCCAGGATACGGCAAATATGAAGTACGGACCATGGTTGAAGCGTCCTTGATGAAACGTACTCAAAGTGTCCGAGAATCCCACCCCAGCCAGCTGAATAATCCGACAATGCATAATCTCTTCGGGTCTTCCTCCCTACCCGAATCATCATCATCCTCCTCCAAACTCCCCAACAAAAAAAATACCAGCCCCACCAAAGTCCCACACCAAGTCGATCCTCAAACAAAGCCCCAATACCAAGTAGTCGAACAACATGGAGAAAATAATCCCATAGCCGAATCCCTTCCATTATCCGAAACTCTCTAGAAACTCTTTCTTTGGCCTCCTCACCTGCACGGATGCTCCCCGCCCCACCACTCAGTAATCAAAACCCACCTACATCTCAACTAAACACAAACCCCCAAACACCTCTCACTATACTAATCCCATATAGTAAACAATCGACCAAATCATCTACCCAAACATTAGCCTTGAAACAAAACACCCAGATACCTATAGAAATTTCGAGAGCTCACAGCCACCCTTCCCACACCTAGTCCCAAAACAAACTACCTGATACTACCACATTAACCAAAGACCCCATTCAACCCTCACATACAAGCCCCGCCAGAACAGCCCCTCCAAAGCCAAAAACAAAAAATTTCTGGACCCGACTCAAACAACGTACCCCGGATAAAAAACCATCTCCAATACCTACCTCCAAAAAACGGGATTCTCTGTCACTTGAGAACAAAGAAGAAGAGAATAATAAGCGAACGCGTGAATTTGGCCTATTTGATGTTCCTACTAATTTTGTGCTAACGGCGGAGGCTGCTTCGGAGCAGTCCTGCCGAACACAATGAGTTGCCTCAGTTGGAACTGTCGGGGGCTTGGGAACCCACTGACAGTTCAAGTACTTCAAAGATATATCCGTGAAAAAGAGCCCAATTTTGTTTTCCTGATGGAAACAAAATTATTGTGTTCAGAGTTTGATAGAATTGCAGAAAAGTTGGGTTTGGAGAGTTATTTTGTGGTTGACTGTGACAAATCATCGGGCGGAAGAAAGGGGGTTCTATGTATGCTATGGCGGGGGGTCTATGATTTTTCAGTTTTATCTCATTCCATGCACCATATTGACTGCAAAGTTAGAGATGGGGATGAGACTTGGCGGATGACGGGTATTTATGGGTAGCCCGAGGAAGATTCGAAACACTTAACATGGGACCTTTTACGTGACTTGGCGGAGACTCATGAGTCTAGGTAGCTTTGTATGGGAGATTTTAATGAAATTTTGTTCAATTTCGAGAAAACCAGTGGACAGCCAAAACAATTCAAAAAAATGGAGGCCTTTCAAAAAGCCATTGAGGATGTGAATTTGGAGAGGACTTGGGATACGGCGGTTTCTCGTTTACTTGGTCGAATGCGCAACAAGGCGAGGATAATATTCAAGAGCGTCTGGATCATTGCTTAGGGACTCAGGAGTGGATATTAAAATTTCCGGATTATAAGGTTAATCATATGCCGCGATGCGCCTCGGACCACTGTCCGATTATTATTGAATGGAGAAGGGCTCGAGCGAAGGACCGAGGATGAGGTAGGAAGAAACGGAAATTATTCGATTTGAGTCGATGTGGCTTCTTGATGAGTCGTGTAAAACCGTAATTCGAAACACATGGAACACGGGAGAACTGAGATTGATGATTTGGAAGCTAAATTGCAACAATGTGGGGTAAATCTCAAACTTTGGGAAAGTACTCACTTTGGAAACATTGGCCAATAAATCAAAGATTGTGAGGAGGCCCTTCAGCAAACAAATTCCATGCATTTTAATTCGGACTCTGTACGGATGAGGCTTGAGCTTAAATTGACGGAGCTTCACATGAAACAAGGTAAAATGTGGCATCAACGATCCCGGGCGAACTGGATAAAAGATGAGGATCGAAATATGGCATTTTTCCATAAAATTGCGAATGGACGACAAGCGAGAAACTCGATAGAACGCATTAAGGATGACATGGGGAATTGGGTGGAACAGGAGCAGGACATAGGGAAACTTTTTCTGGATTACTATCAAGATTTATTTCGGGCTGGAGATAACTTGGAAATGGATCGGGTAATCGACGCGGTTGATAGCAAAATGACTCCAGACATGACCGACATCTTGGTACAGCCTTTTGCCGAGGATGAGATAGTAAAGGCTCTTTGACAAATGCACCCTACGAAAGCTCCAGGACCGGATGGTATGCCTCCTCTCTTTTATCAAAAATTCTGGTCCCTAATTAAGTCTGATATTATCCCTATTGTGTTGAATATTTTGAATGGTGAGTCCAGTCCCTCTAAATTGAATTACACTTTCATTGTCCTCATCCCCAAAAAGAAAAAAGTTGAGCTTGTTAGTGATTTTCGTCCTATTAGCCTGTGTAATGTCGTTTTTAAATTGATCACTAAAACAATTGCTAATAGACTTAAATTAGTCCTCCCTGATTTAATCCATCACACACAATCCGCCTTCGTTCTTGGACGTCTGATTACTGATAATGCACTTCTGGCTTTTGAAATATTCCATTTTATGAAAAATAATCCAGCAAAAAAATGAGGCTCATTTGCGTTTAAACTAGATATGTCGAAAGCCTACGATCGTGTTGAGTGGATTTTTTTGAAAAATGTTATGCTTAAATTGGGCATCCCTAACCAGTTTGTGAGCTTAATCATGAAATTTGTGGATTCTGTCTCTTTTTCGATACTTCTTAATGGTCAACCGGGGAATACTTTCTTCCCCACACGCGGGCTCCGACAGGGAGACTTGCTATCCCCTTATCTTTTTCTTTTCTGTGCAGAAGCTTTTTCTTCTCTAATCAGGAAAGCAGAAATAGGCAGTCGGTTGCATGGTATTCGTGTATGTCGTAGAGCACCAGATATTTCACATTTATTTTTCGCAGATGATAGTATGATTTTTGGGTGCTCAAACAGTCGGGAAATTGAATGCACAAAGGAGATGATCACAATTTATGAACGGGCATTGGGGCAAAAAATCAATCTGGATAAATCGGAGATATTTTTTAGTAAACGAGTGCCAGGTGAGGAACAGAGGAGGTTGGCGGCCTAGTCAGGGGTTAGTTTGGTGGAGAAACACTCGATGTATCTTGGAATCTGGCTATCCTGGGACGTTCAAAAAAAGAATTTTTTTCGATAATTGTGGATCGAGTGAGGAAAAAATTAAAGGATTGGAAAGGGCGATTTTTATCAGTGGGAGGAAAGATGGTGTTGATTCAATCAGTGGCCCAGGCTATCCATACTTATCTGATGAGTTTTTTTCTTTTTCCTATTGATATATGTAATCGGATTAATTTGATTATTAGCAGTTTTTGGTGGGGTCAGAAAAAGGAAGAGAGAAGGATTCATTGGCGCTCATGGGATATACTTTGTAGATCGAAATGCGAAGGTGGTTTGGGGTTTAGGGACTTACATTGTTTTAATCTTGCTATGTTGGCGAAGCAAGGATGGAAACTGATCCAAAATGAGAACTCCCTTCTATCCAAAATTTTAAGGGCTAAATACTATCCGCTGGGCTCTTTTCTTCAAGCTACAATTGGCCATAATCCATCATTTACATGGAGAAGCATTGTAGCTAGTCGAAAAGTCCTTCGAGGTGGTATTAGATGGAATATCGGGGGCGGTGAGGCGGCTAGAGTTTGGTCAGACCCATGGATTCCGGATCAGCCCCGTTTCCGCACCACTTCGGAACCACCAAGGGGTATGGAGAATTTGCACGTGAAGGATTTACTTTTGGGGCACAGTTGGGATGAGGAGCGACTTCAATCGGTTTTCAATGCATATGAGGTATGATCTATCAAAGCCATCCCATTGAGTTTGAATAAAAGGCCGGATAGGTTAGTATGGCACTTTACGAAAGACGGGAAGTACATGGTTAAATCAGGGTATAAGATTGCAAAAACTGAAAAAGATTGCAATAATAATACATCAGCATCCTCTACTCGATGCCGGGATATATGGAAATGGGTATGGGCAATGGATATTCCAACGAAAATTAAGGTTTTCATGTGGAAATGCATACAAAATATTATTCCTTCAAAAATGGCGATTAAAACAGGGGCGTGGAAGTTGATACGGTGTGTTCTAGATGTGGATTGGCGATGGAGACGACGGCTCATGCCTTGCAGGACTGTCCTTGGTCAGAATTACTGTGGGCAAGCTCTCCGCTCCAGTTATATCTACCAGTGGTTGACCAGCGAGGTAGCTTGGTGGATTGGATCTATGACTTCAGACAACAGGGGAGGTCGGATGGGGAGGCATTGTTCGCGATGATCTTATGGGGCATATGGTGGGCTCACAACCAGTGGGTATTTAATGGAAAACATTACATGGAGCAGCAGGTAGTGGAACAAGTCCTCCATAGGTTGGATGATGCAAGGCCGCTGCTAACCATCAGAGAATTCACATGGCCCAAACTGTTAGTGATACTTGGGAACCGCCGGAATAGGGGATATATAAACTAAACTCTGATGCGTCCATTCGAGAAGGAGTCGGACAGGAATTGGGATGATTATTAGAGACTTTCGGGGTCACACGTACCAATCTTTAATCCAACACTTCCCGCACGATTATGAAGTAGATGTAGCGGAGGCCTTAGTTTGTAGAGAAGGCCTTATTTTTGCCCGAAACCATGGCTTGAAATCAGTGGTAGTCGAGACGGATTGCAGCAACCTCTACTACAAGGTTGAAAAGGAACATCAAGATTTCTCTTATTTGGGAAACATTATTATTGACATCTTTGATTTGTTTTGCGCTTTTGATTTTGTGTGTCCGAGTCTTGTTAAAAGGTCGGGAAACTATGTTGTCCACCTTCTTGCACGTCATGCTTTTTCATGTTCTTGTATGGAGCCGGTGATGGGTTCTTTTCCTGATCACGTGGCGAACCAAGTTGCGTTGGAGATGCTCTCCTGATTAATATTATTCCTTCTTTTCTCAAAAAAAAAAATTCCCAACAAAAAATCCATCTCGGTTTGAAATAAAATTCCCTTCACCAACCTGATAACATTCAGATATCAGTTTCCTAATAAGCAAAGAAGCAACAAAGTTACCTCTCTTGGGTGGTCTAGTGGTGTAATATAGATTCTTGAGGCCAAAGGTATCAAATTCGGAAGGTAACAAATCTGAAATCTTATCATTTTCCTTTTTCAAAGAGGCTAATGATTCTGGGGCCTCTTTCTTTTTGGTGATTTCTTCCTTTTGGGATCATCTGTTCTAAAGACTCAAATTTTTTACAAACTCGGTCGTGTACAACACATGTGTCTTTTTTTTTTCTAAAATATGAATTATGCATACTAAACATGCTTTTATTAAAATCAAATACATCACATTCATCACATGTATTTTTTACTAAAGTATGAGTCATGTAAAATACACATATTTTTTTAAGTTATATAAATCATGTGCAACACATGTGCTTATTACTAGTTTTCATAAACATGTAAGATAATGAAATCTTTACACAATACAAGAACAAGACATGCCTTTGTGTTCTACATGTGGAACAATGGTGTAGTAGCGATTGAAAAGGATGCACAACTTGTTTATTGGCAATTCAAAGTTCATTTTCCTTAGTCCAGATGAATATTTGAAATTACTTACTTGAACGACATTATTATTTATCCCATCATGACTAAAATTCAGCTTCGAACTAACATTTCGTATCTACTTGTATTTTGTGGGTTTTGTGGATTCGCTAAAAAAAAAACATTGATGTAATGAGTCGATTGAAACATCACACACATTTTAGGTGAGGTCAAATGGGTAAATTAACAATTTAATATGTGCTGTTAAAATGAGTGGGATGTGGAATCAATTTTTCGGGTTGATAACAAACCGGGCTGTGACATTTCTTAGGGCCTCAAATGTTTCAACCACAATACGGGTGTTTTTGTACTTGTGAACTTTTGTTAGTCATGTGACCTTAATGACTAACTTGAATCTGGAGCATTTGTTTTAAGTCTCTTGTGTTTGACAGATAAGTCCAAAAATCTCAAGTTTGAATCCGGCAGCCTACCAAAACACAAATGAAATACAGAAGAAAATGTTTGCTCTATAAAAGGCTTGAAACACGCGCATCTCTTCCATAGCTATCTCATGCCACAATTCCAAATCCAGTAATCCTGGATATACTAGGATAACTTATCCAAATGATAAGTGTATTTAAATTGTTGATCCCAAAGTGAAAAATAATCAGTGAAAACAACGCCAAGTTCTGACCCAGGAAGAACTCAGCTGGACTTTATTGTTCCCAGTTTCCCTCCTTTAAATCTAAAATATCTTAACCAATAATACCTCGGTGTGAAATAGAAATTATAATGTTGATTTTCACTCATCGACGCCAAGATCGCCCCATTTAACGTTGTACCTGGCTGCAAGGTAGTGGGCCCCGACTGGACCTCGACTCCCATAAGGATAGTACTCTGGGATTAATTTCTTTTCTTCAAGCTCCTTCAATACAGGTGTGAAGAGTGACCAAGCAGCATCTAATTCGTCGCTCCTGATGAAGAGTCTCCTTTCGCCTTCAATGGCATCTAGAACAAGTCTCTCATATGCATCAGGTATCTCCTTCGAGTATCTACCAAAAACATGAACAACAAGTATATATCAATGCTTGTCAAGAATTTCGTAACACCAAATCGGATTGTAAACGTTCGTAAACTACAATAGCCTTATAATTTTGCTAATATTACACAACTTTTTCTTGTGTCATTCACCAATTTATAGATGGTAATAATTATTTTTCAACAATAAAAATAGAAGAAATTTTGTATTAGCTTAGACAAAAGTAACATGTAGGCCAATTCAAAACAATTTAATCAGAGCATATTTATGATAAATATAGAGCAACTACCAACTGACATTGTAAGATATCTTTTCGTAATATTAGCCCCAATATTAGGATATGAAATGAAACCCATTACTCCAAAATGATCGACTAGTTTTCAGTAAGATTCAATTATATCAGTTCACCCATGAAAAAACTACAAGCAATCTCAACGAAATTTATAAAACCAAAGGAAACCATTTAATCCTATAGGCGACAAAACAGAGAACAGAGCAATCAATAATTGCACTTTTGTGACCATAATTGCATTAAACTTATTATTTTTTAACTTATCAAGTCTCAACTAAAGTAGATAATTGAAGGTTCCTTTAGCATAAAAGAACCAACTCTAAATTCATGATAGTTATATTGCCTTGAAGAATGAGAACTGATACACAAATTGATGCTTCCTGAGTTCTCACAATTAAGAAGTTCTTTTGAACAGTTGCAGAAAAATCCAACAGGAAGTGTTCAAGAAACTAATTTGGATGACTAAGAAGAAGATTTAACACTGTATAGATAGCTGGATTTGATTTCCATGACAAATCACATCGAGAAGTAGATAGTTTGCAGATACTGGAGAAAAAAAAAACGACTATTTATGATCATACCTTGCTTTATATAGAAGATTAAGATTACTTCGGTCCAATCTCATTCCCAATCCTGGAACTTTGTTATTAATCTTTAGATAAATAGCTTCATCAGGTTGAACACGGATTACAAGCTCATTTGTTGCTCGGTCAAGATCAGTACCAAAGTTTCGATTGTATAAATTACCAGGAACATGTCTAAACTGTACCCGTATTTCAGCCCTGAAAACGTTAAAAAATAATCTATAAGAAAAACAAGTTCAAAAAGATGCAAAGTTCTAAAAATTTAAAACAAGAAAGTTGTCAATATATGAATTTAGCTAACCTTCGATTATGTAAAGCTTTCCCAGCCTTCATTAGAAAAGGCACCCCATCCCATCTCGCATTATCTATAAAAAGCGCTGCAGCAGCAAAAGTTGGAGTTAAACTATCTTTGGGTACTGTTTTGTCGTCTGTATATCCGGGATAAGATACACTTCCGTTTGTGTTACTTTTGTACTGTCCTATGACAACATCGTCGACACGTAAAGGCCTCATGGAGCGCAAAACTTTAACCTGTCGTGAATCAAAAATTTGTTATAATGCTCTAGGGAAAATAAAAGCGCACATAAGTTTTAGGATTAATTACAAAAAAAAAAAACCTGAGTAGAGGTTCAGTCTAATTAAAAAAAAAAAACTCAACCATCTTTCAAAATCACAAAAAACATTAGGGGTATTTGCATCCAATGGGGTGCGTACAAACCTCAATGGGGTGTTTGCAATACCAAAAAGGGGTATTTGTAATTTTGAGAGATAACTTGAAGTTTTTGTAATTAGGCTAAACCTTAGGGGTAGTTTTTGAAATTTACCCTACATTTTAAATATTCATTTTGTGATGAGAGGAAGAACCTTTTCATTTCTGATATCTTCTGCATCCAAACTGACAGGTGTCTCCATGGCAAATAGGGCTAGTATTTGGAGCAGATGATTTTGCATTATATCTCTAATTATTCCATAATGATCAAAGTAACTGGTGCAAGACAGAAAACATTTCATAAGCAAAAATTTAGAGACTACTTTAATGCCCAATTGACAAGACAATATTACCCTCCTCTTCCTTCAGTGCCAAAGTCTTCAGAAAATATCAGCTGAACATTCCTTATATACTGCCTTGACCATAAGGGCTCAAAAATAAGGTTGGAAAATCGAAGCACAGAAAGGTTCTCAACTAGCTCCTTTCCAAGATAATGATCTATCCTGTAAGAAAAGAACATCATGAACGAAATCAGAAATCAAATATTCGACGATCCCTTGACTCATTAAACAATCCATTCAATAAACTAAAAACATGATCTCTCAATACTCGATACTAGTAACTTAACCTGAAAATTTGATCCTCATCCAAGTATTGCTTGAGAGCACTAGTCAAAGCAGCTGAGGATTCAGAATCGCGGCCAAAAGGTTTCTCGACAATGACTCGAGTCCATCCATTGGACGCCGAAGCAGAGAGACTGGCACATTTCACAGCATCTACGAATATATTTGGTGGGATTGATAAGTAAAAGAGTCGATTGGAAACCCTTCCAGCCTACACAAACCAATCACAATAAGAACATTAATAACAAATATAGGCTTTACAAACCCCACAATATGTCCTATCCCAAGTGGATTTCGTTGCCCATGATTGACCTCCACATTATGATCTTAAATGTTATTCTAAAACAAAAAATAAAAAGGCCAACATATTGGTTCTCAAGGAAACGCTAACAATTCTGCCATAATTGTCCTCAATGATACTAACCCTGAGTATTGGTTTCTAAATATGAATTAAAAGCCTGCGATTAAATTTCTTATAATACCAAGGCCACAAGAATGAGAGTATTAACCTAATCATTAATCATTCGAAAATTTGGACTAGAAACAAAGAATCGTCTAAGAGAATATACCAGAAAGAAATTGCCAGAATTCACAACAAAATTTGGGCCCCCAACAAGCATATATGAGTGACAAACATTACAGAAACCTCCCAACTCATAAATTAATATTAGCACAAAAAGATTAAACAATATTCACTTCAAACTACCTCATGCTCCTCGAGTTTTTTATTGAGCTCCACAAAATTTTCCTGAGAATCATATTGACCGGAGTGGTAGAAACATCTTTTTAGGAACTGTTCCATCTTTTCACCACAATTTTCCCTGGATAAAACATGAAATCATAAGAATCACTAGCATGAGGTAATATCCAATGTGTGCAATAACCACAGATGTTAGTAACTTAAAAATAGAATTAAGGGGAATATTCAATCACTAGGAGAATGTGACCAAGAATTACCTCTTGTCAATTCTGCAAGTAAGTGTCTTGCTAACCATATTTCTCAGTTCTGCATCAGTCATCTTACTACGAGCATAACCGAATATAGTGAAGTGCTGAAACCAATGAGAAACAGTAAAAAATTGATCTTATATGGTGGAAATCAACCTTACGGAGCCAGTTTCTAATATATTTGCATTAGAAAAAGTGAAACATGGTAGCATAGATGTGAAGCAGACCTCAGGAAGGCAATCCTCATAATATAGTGCAAAAAGAGCAGGAAATATCTTCTTCTTGGCAAGGTCCCCAGATGCCCCAACAATTGTAATACTGACAGTGGATTTATCGTCATTTACATTCAAATCAACTGGCTTTTTGTGGTCCTCTGGAGGGGTAACTGACAGCAACCCCTCTTTCAATTTCCTAGGAGGAGCTTCATTTGCAGCCATTTTAGTGGCCAAAGCACCTAAAAGTTCGAATGTTGCAAAAATGTGAGCATACCATGTTATAAATTTTACCGCACACGTGCAAACAAGAATTTCAGGATTGCAATCACTAAATAAAATCAAAAAATTAAAAAAGAAAGGAAAAATGAAACATCATTTTCTTAGTATGTTATAATTGCTCATATTAAAAGGGTTATGTACTTCTACTCTGGTGTATGAAAAGCAGTACGAAAGTCAAATGCTGAAACTTTAGGCTCCATTTGGATTCATGGATTTGGATTTGAGGGAAGGATTCATGGAGAGGATTTCAATTGACTCCAAATGAGATGGATTTGAAATTCACCCCAATAACTCAAAATAGGAGCTAAGGATTTGAAAATTATTGTAAAATAATATCATCCAAACAAGCTCAATGGATTTGTTATTATAGATTTGAAATCCATAGCTCCAAATACATCTATCCAACCCAAATAGGAGGCTTACAGAAAAAAAAATATCTAGCTTTTTATTTTCCGGCTTCTAGAATAGAAACATCTCAAGGTTACAACTTCTGCTAATCAGCACCAAAACTTTAAAAGAAAAAATCATTAAAAGCAAATAAATCAAAGAATGGAGAGAGGAACAGAGAGGGAAAACAAATTCACTAATAAGCTCATAAAGCACACAAAAACAGTAAATCACGAAGATATTGCACCGGTTCATCAATTGAAAAAAGGAAAAGAAATTTA
The DNA here is from genome assembly GCA_016081115.2 of Rehmannia glutinosa. Taxonomy (NCBI): domain Eukaryota; kingdom Viridiplantae; phylum Streptophyta; class Magnoliopsida; order Lamiales; family Orobanchaceae; genus Rehmannia; species Rehmannia glutinosa. Next base: position 142,097 of record JABTTQ020000500.1, read on the forward strand.
AATAAACCATTAGAAAAAAGATACAGAAAGAAACACCGGTGAACGAATTCAATGGAAACACAAACTAACCATCTTGCATGAGAATCACATTGGACAAAGGGCTGCACTTGGATTGCAAAGAAACATTTTTGACCCCAAATTTTTCTGAGAAATCGCTGAAAAAGGAATATTCTTGTGAAGATGATGAAACCCAATAGAGGAAGAAGTGGAATAAGCTGAAGTTGAAGAACAGCAATGATTTGATGAAGAGAGTGCAGCCATAATCTCTAACTTCTCTTCAAAAAAATTCAGTTGAAAACAAGATTGGGTTTTTGTTGTGTGTTTTTCGATGGTTGAATAACAAATGAATTTCTACAATAATAATTAATAAAATGAGAAGATGGGAAAGAAACTTCGGAGATGTCGAGGGGGTTTATAGACTCTTGAGATCTCCGAAAGGCTGCCTTTTTCTGTATACCCGTTTGGGCTTTGCCATTCTGCCTCTGCCAATACGAAGAGAGGCCATTGGGATGTAAATATGACCGTATAATTCTTTTTTTTTTTTTCATAATTAGTGTTTAGTTGACTAGAGTGACAATTTATTTTTGTAAGTTGTTAATCATTTTAATTATCTAAATTAATTCGTCCAGATTCTTTTCAGAAAAAAATTAATTCGTCTACATATGGCCCATGACCTAAGCAATTTTCGTTAATTATGGCAAAAAACGGGTTCGGGAAAATGTAAAAGCCCAACTAAGTACCATGACTCTGTGAATCAATGTGTAATATGTGCTACATTTGGTGAATTGTTTATCGAAATCACGAATAATTTACAATGGTCTACGTCATAAGAAATGAAAATTTTGTTAAGTTCTATCTCTTCATAACCACTTTCTTCTATTTCTCACAAACTTTGTTTTGTTTTTCTTGCTTGTCCTTTACCCTCAAGGGGTAATTTTTGGCTGCATGGAATCACCTTTCTACATCTTTTTTATTAATTTATTTTTTAAATAAGTAGTTTTTCCACGTAAATTTGAGTTTTTTTTTATTTGTGATTTCAATGTTTGGTGTGATGTTTAGTTTGTCGTCGTCTTAATTCGGTGTTTTTCTTGTACGGGCAATTCAGATAAGCAAATTTTCAATTTGTCAGAGATAACAAATCAAATTGTGGTCTTTAGCGAAGATTTGGAATAATGGGTATTCTAGGCACTATAGATTTTTCAAAGTTGTAGACTTTAAGACAATGTTTGTTATTAACCTAGATGCTATGAATCTTTTCATAGTTTCATATTTTATGGTTTTTAACAGATTTATTTTCATAAAAAAATACAAATTTATTTATGTCTTCTATCGATGTATTGTTCGATTTGATTAATTAATGATATTAGTTTTCTTGTCAAAAAAAATGAAAATTTTGTTAATCAATACACTACAATGTATTATTTACTACATGTAATATCTCAAAAGATTGCAATCCAATTATTCTTTTTTTGAAAATGTTTATCGATCTAATTGTCCTAAAACCTACGATTGAGAAAATTCCCAATGGTAATATATGTTATTTATATTGATTTCTTAGACTTCTAGTTAGGGTCGGCTTTGAAGGTTGTCATCAAGAGTGGCAGTCTAAGGCCCTCAATTTTGAAGGGCCCCAATTTTACACAAATCTTTATATATATATATATACACATATTTTATTAAATAATTTGTTACATGGCCCCCTAGAAAATAAAAATGGCATTTTGCTTTTAAAAACATACTAAAAGATAAATCCAACTTCTAAAATCAAAATAAAAGAAACAGTGTTCAACATTTGGGCATTGAAGTTTACTATTATTGCGTACTGATATGAACATGTTTGTATGTCTATTTATTATATTATTTAAACAAAATATATTTATTTTTTATGCTGCTTTTTAGGGCAGATCACTCTAAAGCTAAGGTTTCTGATAAAGTCCTTCTTCCCAAGGGGGAAGTCTTCAAGTCTTCTTCTCCGGGAGCTGGAAGTTCTTCAGACGGAACTTGTTTGCACACACGCAAACGTTAGAGAGGCCCGAGATTGTCCTAGGGAGGGCTCTCTGACGCTCAAGTCAACACAGTGATCAAGAGAGAATAAGACAGTAAACGAATACTGAATTAAATGCATAGGAGTAATTATGAGTCATATAACTTAGAAATAAAGAGGATGGACCTTTTTATATCTCAGTAGTGGGCCTTGTGGGGCGTGTAGGAGAAAACGACCTATGGGCCAATCCCGGACTCCTTTGGACTGGGTTATTCCATTAATAGCCCATTCGGCAATTAATATATATTAAATTCATATATAAACCGAATTATATATTTAATAATTAAATATCGTTGTTGCCCCCAACATAAGCCTCCTAGCTATGGTGTTATTGTGTCTGGCTTGTCTTATGATTCCTTGGAGATTTATGAGGGCCCCCATGTAAGAGAGTCCCTCCCCTCCGGGAGCGCTGGAGGAAGTTTAGTTACGAAGAGCCCCTCTTTGAGGGAGCTTAGCTTTGACCATGTCCTTCAATTCCCTTGCTTGGTAGAACACTTAGTGAAATTTTCCTGAAAAATTGTGGAGAGTGCCCATGGAGGGTTATAGAGAGGAGTGGAGTATATCAAGTGAAGAGAGTCGAGACGAGAGCCCAAGAGAGGGGAGAGATTGCCACGGGGCGCCTCTCCAAAGAAGGTAAGGGCGCCCCTAAGGGCACCCCCAGTACGCCCTCCTATGCGGGGGAGGGAGCGCCTCGGGAGGCGACCCAAGCCCCCCGGTCCTTCTTTCCTTGCGTTTTTCTCCATCTTTCCCGAAGTTTTCCCATATTTCGAGCCAGATTTTGGATTCCAGTCTTTCTTCATTTTCACGTTCCTCTGTGTTCTCCGGAGTTTAGTTTCAGATTCCCTATCTGTGGGGTCTTCTTCATATTTTGTGTAGAGATGGATCCTTCCCTTTGCAAGGAAGCCTTAATCCTTCCAGAATGGCTGGAGAAACTTGTGTTTGATGTTAGAAGACGTCGTTCGCGACCCATTGAGGGCATCCTTTCGGAGCCCGAGGGGTACTCTTTCGTAGCATGGAGAAGGCGCCCTTCCGGAGTCCGAAGGGGGCGTCCTTTTGGAGCTTAGGGGGTGCCCTTCGAGAGCTTTCCCAAAGTTCTTGGGGTCTTCTCACAAGGGTCTCCGTAAATATTTCCTTTCCCATCGAGAATGTGCAAGAAAAAGAAGACAAAAATTCTAACATATGGGTGAAAGAGATCAATACAAAATCAAAGTGAGGAGGCCCCTCCCATCCGTGGTTTTAGCGTGCGGGGGTCTTCCTGTTTGATAAATGGTTTTATCATGATTTTGATGATTTTGTTTTTATACCAAAACAATGTTTTTAAAGGTTGTCCAAATACTCCTAAATGATTTAAAATGGTTTTAATATTTTCCGGAGTATTTTCTCAAGTTTATTTTCGACAATATTGGACAACACATTTAATGATTTTATGTCAATGGGTTTTTACATCGAAACTATGTTTCTAAATGTTGTCCTAATACTCCCGATTGGTCTAAAATGCTTTTACTATTTTTCGGAGTATTTATTGGAATTTATATCGGACAACACTTTTTGTGTTAATGTGTTATTTCATCAAAACCATATTTCTAATGTTGTCCTAAATACTCCCGATCGGTTTAAAATGTTTTTACGAATTTTTCGGAGTATTTCTTGAGGTTTATTTTTGACAAAAGTCGGACAACATTTCATTAGGAGGTCGACCGGTCGACCAAAGAGGCGACCGGTACCTGGGAACAAGTTTCGTGAAACAGAAAACTTGAAACCCACAAAAATGGTCAGGGTGACCGGTCCCCATAGGGGGCGACCGGTCGCACCCAGTGGTGACAGTCGAGCCCCGCAAGGACCGGTCTCACCGATGAATTTTCTTTGTGTAATCTCTGTAAGTCCAAGTGGCTACGATAATCTAGAGGGGGGGGTGAATAGATTATCTCCATCTTTTCGTTTTCGCCCTCTTTTTCAAACCGAATGCTCAAACACAATAATAAGGTGCGGAATGTAAACAACACACGTCGATTTAAAGAGGTTCAACCCACCTAGGGCCTAATCCTCTACCACCCCAAAGATATCAGGGATGGATTTCGAAAAGAAAAAGAATTTTATTAATTACCAAAATTAATACAAATTCAACTTACAACACCTTGAAGAGCACCACACTCTTCTTCAACACCACCTATGGAGATTACCACAATCTCCCTTTGAAGATTACCACAATCTTCCTTCAACGGCACCTTGTGAAGATTACCACAATCTTCACCCTTGAAGAGCACCACACTCTTCAACACCTCAACAAGAAGATTACCACAATCTTCTCACACCTAACACCTAGTTCACTCAAGTGTGTTCTTACCACAAGAACACTCACAAGGATATCTTGTGTTTGAATGACGACCACAAATTCAAGATTACAACTCGATAATTGATAATACAATAGAGTGCAAGTGTAATCAAGAATAGCCTAGACCTCAAAGATGTGAAAGTGATAAGCTAGGCAATTTTACAACAAGAATAATGACAATGAAAGACCAAGTGTTTGCTTGAAGTGTATCTTGTTGTGTTGTATCTCAATTTTTTATTTTGGTTGCTCCAAAACTTCCTCTATTTATAGGAGATGATTGATCAAGCATAGGCTCCTCTTGGGGATTGAAAATCTACAAAAAATACAATTAAAATCAAGAATATAGCTCAGTTAGAAATCAATCCCACAATTTAAGGAAAGTTTGTCTCTGTGTCAAAACAAACGTAAATTTGTCATTCAAAACATAGGGCACGGGTCGCACGTAAATAGACGTTGGAAAAAGTATACAAAGCAAAATAACACGGCGACCGGTCGACGTCTACCTCGACCGGTCGACCATCACCCCAACCGGTCCCCCTCATGGATTTTGCAAGGATTAAACGCTCGCTTTCAAACACACTTGCAGTGTACCGGTCGACCTGGCGACGGTCGGCCGACCGACCGGTCGACGCCTAGGGCACCGGTCGACCGCTCTTTTTTCTTCCGTCTCATTTTCTGTTTCAACACATCTTCAGTACGGGTTGCCCTATAGAGGCACGACCGGTCGACCACGAGATTTAAATATTGTCCAAATTTTGTCGAAAATAAAACTCAAGAAATACTCCAAAATTTAGTAAAAACATTTTAAACCGATCGGAAGTATTAGGACAATCATTTAGAAACAACGTTTGAGAGTAAAAACCCAATAACGTAAAAATCATTAAAAGCGTTGTCCAATTTAGATTTAAAATAAACTTTGAGAAAATACTCCGGAAAATATTAAAATCATTTTAAATCATTTTGGAGTATTTGGACAACCTTTAAAAACATTGTTTTGGTGATAAAATAAAATCATCAAAATTAAGATAAAAACATGTATCAAACAATCTCCCCTTTTTGATGATTACAAACCAAAACAATTTTATCCCAAACTAAGAGAGCAATTTTAGAAATGATTTTCCGGTAAAAGCTTTTGACCGTTTGGAAGCAACCAAAATTTCCAAAATATTAAAGCAACCAAGTAGGAGTAAATATTTTCAAAAATAAGCTCAAGCTCCCCTATCAACAAGCATATCAAGAATAATGTAAAAGCAATTATCCATAAGCTAAAAACTTAAGCTTTTACAATTTGCTCAAGAGCTTATAAGCTCCCCTGTCACAAAACAACATTAAACAATAATATAGGTCCATCAAGCAACAAATGGACTAACAATAAATCACAACTTATGGCTTTTATGAGCCATAGCTTATAGCTTTTATGACAAGCTTTAATTAGCTTCTTTGAGCTAACGAGCCAATTTCCTGTTTCTCCCCTTTGGAATCATCAAAAAGAATGTTAGGATGATAGAAACATCATAGAAGTATATCAAAGTGCACCAAAGAAATGGTTTATCAACCATTGAGCAATTTGGCTTAAAAACCAAGGAAAATGGGAGAAATGTATCATGAAAAGTTCATACGCTCGTTTTGTTTCTCAAAACATGATCTCAATGAGTATTGGGGACTTTTTGAAGCGAGAGAATCATGTAGAAGTTGAAATTTTCATTGCGACATTTTAACAAACACCTTGTGTGTGTGAAAAATAGAAGAGGTTGTATATAACCTTTGTAAATGGTTCAAGCAAAAAAAATTTCATATCATTAATCAACCTCATTTCAAAGCTCAATCATATGCACCATATGCAATAAATTGTTCATCAATAAAGAAGCTCAAAGTAGATTCTCAAGGGTTCAACCCAATTGAGATAAGCTAAGAATGATCAAGGCATTACAAATGCCAAAAATTAGAGCAACCAACAAGTAATAAGTTATGCTTTCAACAATACATGTATCAAAAGTCCCAACATATTCAACTAAGCATAACAAAGCAATAAAAGAAGCACTTTTACCATCAAGTACTTCATACCAATGATCAAACAATGCTTTAGAGTATTTTTACCATCAAATACTCCATCAAAAATCATGATCATCCACAAGTCATTATCAACTTGCAATATTAACCCTTTTAAGAAAAACAAGCAAATATCATTAGTACAAATGAGTTTTACAAAAATTCATCAAAATACAAAACATCATTAATGAAAATGCTAGAAAGTAAAGGGGTGGGGTAACATCATTCCTCATCCGAGGAGAAGCAAGATCCGGGAATAAAGTCCTTGATGAATTTCTTTAACTTGCCGATAGACTTTTGCATTTTAGAGGTCTTTTGCTCCAAAGCCTCATACCTCGTCTCATGAAAAGCCCTCATCTCATCAAATTCGGCTTGAGTATACCTCCTAGGTGGTTGAGCACCAGATTACCCTCCGGATTGCTCGGTTCGCCTTCTTCCACCAATCTTGCGGCCAAGGCGTCATCAAAGATGTCATTAGGATCGGGAGACTCTTGACCTCTTCCTCTTGCCATTTTGGTTGGTCGGATGTCCATATTCTTGCGCATCGTGACTATTTGGGAGATATTGTCAATGTCAAGTCATTTTGAAAAACTTCCGAGTTAAACTCCGACGAAGGAGTCCCGATTGAATAAGAAGTTTACAAATCCAATTTCCCATAACCAACTTCTTATTACCTTGAGTAATGGACTCGATTAGACATTGAATGAGTATGGCACCAAAGTTAAGAGGTTCCTCCTAGCAATCTTATAAGTCAAGAAGTAATCCATATTGCTAGGCATCTTTCCGACTTACCACAAATGCAATATGCGACAATGACCGATAAAATGCGATGCTCAAGTGTCATTGCCAACAAAGAATACTTAGGCCATACTCCCAAATACGTCTTGACTTCTTTCATTGATACCCCCAACATTTCATCATTCCAAGTCCCGCAAGAGAAATAATCCCAACCACCTTCTCTAACATGTAAAAGCCGGCAAATATCATTGGGAGTCCATCTAAAATGACGACCCTTTATAAGTGAATTAACGGCACCCGCTTTCTATCATTATCATATTGCACCCACATATTAGCATAAAAATGTTGGATAATATCATCATCATACAACACATAAGCATGCTCCCATAAATACATCCAACCTTGCTCCTCAAAAAAACCTCTAATCGTAGGATACTCATTCGCAAAAGAGCTAAAAACGACACATTTTAGTCCTCGCAATAGATTTACCTTTCATCCCCGTATCCTCATAGTACCATTCCGCATACTTATTGATGAAATTAATAGCATTGCGGGAATTAGAGCTGAGTAACAAAAGATTTTTACCTTTCGCCCAACGGCAATTTTCGAGCGAAATTGTTCCGCGGAGCTCGGTGATTTGGGCCCGAGAGAGAATGGGATTTTGAACATCATCACCTTCGAGCCACGTTTCTTTGAGCGGCTCGAATATCCCTTTGTTCGGCTTCTTCTTGCCGATTTCTTGACGAACCCTCTCCGTCCCTTCTACGCTTGGGGATGGGATTTCGGATGTGGAATTCTTTGAGGTGCCATATGTGAAAGATTCTTGAGAAAATAAGAAGATTAGCAACAAGAATCGTGAAAAATGATGAAGAATTGAAGATTTTGTAGAAAAGGAAAAGAATTGCCGCTATAGGGTTTGGGGGATTTTTTTGTTCATTTCACGAATCGGAGACAGAAAAGTTTTAAAGAGCAAAAATTTACCCGGGCGGACGGTCGAGGTGGGGTGCGACCGGTCGAGGTGCAGGGCGACCGGTCGCCCCTGCTGTGACCGTCCCAGGTGTTTTTTCTTTCTCCCAGAGTTTTCCAAAATTCGATTTTTCACCCCAAAAGTTTTTAAAACTTTGCAAAAATATAAGTTTGGACTATATCCAACAAATATGGGTTTTGGAAAACATATAAACTATAAAATCGAGATTAATCACGTAGTGCCTTTTAAGAGAAAATATTTGCAAGATCAATTAGAGGCACTAAAGAGGTCAAAATGAAATATCTTGAAAGATATGTGCATAAGCATAAAATCGAGTTTATAAGAGTAAGAATAACACAAGTAAACGTACCTCGATAATTTATGCCTTTCTTGACAAATAATGACATAAGTGGCCATTTGTGAAAATATGTAAAACATACACAATACTTAAAACATATCTAAAGACAAATTATAATGATAAAAGTGTAGGCTGAGAGATATCACATGTAAGCTCATGCCATAAAAATCCATAAAGAATGATAACACACTTTAGTCAAAAAAAAAAAAATGCACAAGAGTTTTAAAAAAGATCATATAAGGTCTTCTTATTCAAAAAAATTTTAAAAGCACAAGTATATATTGAAGACCTTAATTAAAAAAATAAATATTTGAAAACTCATTTTGCAATTAAGACACAAATAAGAGCATGCATAATAACAAAATAAAATGCATATTTAAATAGGGAGATACGAGTTACCAATTACGCCATTTCCATGGGTTGTGCCGTTCCCATTGTTGATGATATCTTCCCTTTGAGAAGTCACTTTGATGATGACTTCTTTGATCACTCCATTTCCAAGGTTTGTTGCCTTCCCATTTTTGATTATACGCTCTTCTTGGAGATTGGCTTTGTTGAGAGTAGTTCTTCTTTGATCAAATGAAACGTTCATTTGATGTTTTCTTGGTGGCATGAATTTTCTCCGATTTTTGCTTTGCCGGGTACCTAATAACACATTATTTTGTGGTACCCTCATGTGTTTGGGTCCTTTAAGATTAGCTTTGAGACTTTTAGGTCTCCAACAATATTTAGAGCTATTTCTAGCCCGACAAGAATAAGCCGTATGGCCCTTTTACATTTTAATAAAAGCATGTAATAATTCTAGGAGCATAATGACCAATATGCATAGTGACTTGATCCTTTTTCATATGATTAACAATTTTAGGCTTATGATCAAGTTCTTTATCACAATTATTAATATCAACAATATTGGACATTTCATTGGTACTCAAGTTGGATTTTAATAAATCCTTTTTCATGCAATCAATATTCTCAACAAGAGTACTATTTTCTTTTTCAAGGTTTCTAACCTTGTCAAGTGTGATGGTGTGAGCACATGATAGTGATTCATAGGAAGTAAATAAACTATCCTTATCATTTTTCAAAATATTGAATTCCTTTTTCAAATTTTTGTATTTAACAAGTAAGCTTTGGAATTCATCTTGTAGTTCATCAAAATCATTTTGCAAATCACTATAATCATTTTGAATAACAATATCATAAGAAGTAGAGGGTTTAAGACATACCTCATTTTCTTCATTGATGCCCATAAAACAATATTCAACTTCTTCATAATTGGAAGTTGTAGGAGGCTTATTCCTTAGATTTGAGCTTGTATGATCTTGAGAAGTAGATGCTTTTGTTTGACTTCTTTCATTTGCAAATACTCCATAGATGGCTTCTAATTTTTGCCATACTTCATGTGCCGACTTTATTCCTACAATATGTTCATATTCTAAATTAGTAAATGAACAATACAAAATATTTAAAGCCTTACCGTTTAAGGAGATGATTTTCTTTTCTTCATCATTGAGCTTTTTGAAGCCTTTTGAGGTGTATAGTGTATCTTTCGTCGGAATGGATTCTCCATTAATGACGGTGTTCCAAATGTCGAACCCGCAATCTTGTAGATAGCATTCCATTCTTTCTTTCCAAAAATTAAAATTCTTGGAATCAAATAGTGGTGGCTTGGTGGTGGAAGTCCGGATAGATGATCTTCGTTCAGTAGCCGTTGATCGTTTCTCTTCACTCGCGATGTGAAACGAGCTTGCCAAAGAGTTTGGCTTTGATACCACTTGTAAGTCAAGTGGCTACGATAATCAGAGGGGGTGAATAGATTATCTCCATCTTTTCGTTTTCGCCCTCTTTTTCAAACCGAATGCTCAAACACAATAATAAGGTGCGGAATGTAAACAACACACGCCGATTTAAAGAGGTTCAACCCACCTAGGGCCTAATCCTCTACCACCCCAAGATATCAGGGATGGATTTCGAAAAGAAAAAGAATTTTATTAATTACCAAAATTAATACAAATTCAACTTACAACACCTTGAAGAGCACCACACTCTTCTTCAACACCACCTATGGAGATTACCACAATCTCCTTTGAAGATTACCACAATCTTCCTTCAACGCACCTTGTGAAGATTACCACAATCTTCACCCTTGAAGAGCACCACACTCTTCAACACCTCAACAAGAAGATTACCACAATCTTCTCACACCTAACACCTAGTTCACTCAAGTGTGTTCTTACCACAAGAACACTCACAAGGATATCTTGTGTTTGAATGACGACCACAAATTCAAGATTACAACTCGATAATTGATAATACAATAGAGTGCAAGTGTAATCAAGAATAGCCTAGACCTCAAAGATGTGAAAGTGATAAGCTAGGCAATTTTACAACAAGAATAATGACAATGAAAGACCAAGTGTTTGCTTGAAGTGTATCTTGTTGTGTTGTATCTCAATTTTTATTTTGGTTGCTCCAAAACTTCCTCTATTTATAGGAGATGATTGATCAAGCATAGGCTCCTCTTGGGGATTGAAAATCTACAAAAAATACAATTAAAATCAAGAATATAGCTGTTAGAAATCAATCCCACAATTTAAGGAAAGTTTGTCTCATTGTCAAACGGTCGAAATTTGTCAAAACATAGGGCGACCGGTCGCACGTAAATAGACGTTGGAAAAAGTATACAAACAAAATAACACAGGCGACCGGTCGACGTCTACCTCGGCCGGTCGACCATCACCCCAACCGGTCCCCTCATGGATTTTGCAAGGATTAAACGTTCGTTTGAAACACACTTGCAGTACTGGGTCGACCTGGCGGCGGCCGGTCGATCGACCGGCCGACGCCTAGGAGCGGCCGGTCGCTTTTTTTTTTCTTCCGTCTCATTTTCTGTTTTCGAACACATCTCAGGTACGGGTTGCCTATAGAGGTTACCGGTCGACCACGATTTAAATATTGTCCAAATTTTGTCGAAAAATAAAACTCAAGAAATACTCCGAAAATTTAGTAAAAACATTTTAAACCGATCGAAGTATTAGGACAATCATTTAGAAACAACGTTTGAGAGTAAAAACCCAATAACGTAAAAAAATCATTAAAAGCGTTGTCCAATTTAGACGAAAATAAACTTTGAGAAAATACTCAGGAAAATATTAAAATCATTTTAAATCATTTTTGGAGTATTTGGACAACCTTTAAAAACATTGTTTTGGTGATAAAATAAAATCATCAAAATTAAGATAAAAACATGTATCAAACAATCTCTTTTCTATTTTAACGCGCGACCGGTCGTCCATGTTTAGACAAAGAAAATTCTGACCGTTTGACAAACAGACAACATTTCCTTAAATCATGGAGTTGATTTCATGACTTTTTCTTCAATTGTCTTGCAATTTTTACAGAGTTCAAGTCCCCAAGAGGAGCCTATCATGTACAAGACATCTCCTATAAATAGAGGAAGATTTGAGGCACAACAACAAGAGAGAACAACACAACACAACAAGATATACTCAAGCAAATACTTGGTGTTCTATTGTTATCATTCTTGTTGTAATTTGCCTAGCTTATCACTTTCACATCTTTGAGGTCTAGACTATTCTTGATTACACTTGCACTCAATTGTATAATTCATTATCGAGTTGTAATCTTGAATTTTTTGGGTTATCATTCAACACAAGATATCCTTGTGAGTGTTCTTGTGGTAAGAACACACTTGGGTGATCTAGGTGTTAGGTGTAAGAAGATTGTGGTAATCTTCTTGTTGAGGTGTTGAAGAATTTGGTATTATTCAAGGTTGAAGTTTGTGGTAATCTTCACAAGGTGCCGTTGAAGATTGTGGTAATCTTCAAGAGAGATTGTGGTAATCTCAAAGGTGGTGTTGAAGAATAGTGTGGTGCTCTTCAAGGTGTTGTTGTGAGTTGGTGTTGTATTAATTTTGGTAATTAATAAAACCTTTTTTCTTTTTGATATCCATCCCGGATATACTGGGGTGGTAGAGGATTAGGCCCTAGGTGGGTTGAACCTCTATAAATCGACGTGTGTTGCTTACATTCCGCACCTTAAATATTATCTTTGAGCTTTCGGTTTGAAAAAGAGGGTAAAATCGAAAAGATGGAGATAATCTATTCACCCCCCCTCTAGATTATCGTAGCCGCTTGGACTTACAAGTGGTATCAGAGCCAAACTCTTTGGCAAGCTCGTTTCAAATCGCGAGTGAAGAGAAACGATCGTCGGCTACGAATGAAGTTTATCTTATCGGCACCTCCAACACCAAGCCACCACTATTTGATTCCAAAAATTTTATATTTTGGAAAGAAATAATGGAATGTTATTTACAAGGTTGCGGGTTCGATATTTGGAACATCGTCATAAATGAAGAATCCATTCCGATGATAGACACACCATACACCTCCAAAGCTTTCAAAGAGCTCAATGATGAAGAGAAAAAAATCATCTCCTTAAACGGTAAAGCTCTCAATATTTTGTATTGTTTACTTACTAAGTTGGAATATGAACATATTATAGGAATTCGATCGGCTCATGAAGTATGGCAAAAATTAGAAGCCATCTATGAAGTATATGCAAATGAAAGGAGTCAAACAAAAGCATCTACTTCTCAAAGGAATACAAGGTCAAATCTAAGGAACAAGCCTTTTACAGCTTCCAACTATGAAGTAGTCGAACAATGTTTTATGGGCATCGAAGAAGAAAATGAGGCATGTCTTAAACTCTCTACTTCCTATGATATTGTCATTCAAAATGATTATAGTGATTTGCAAAATGATTTTGATGATCTTCAAAATGAATTCCAAAGTTTACTAGTTAAGTACAAAAATTTGAAAAAGGAATTCAATGTTTTGAAAAATGAAAAGGATAGTTTATTTACTTCCTATGAATCACTATCATGTGCTCATACCACCACACTTGACAAGGTTGAAACCTTGAAAAACAAAATAGTACTCTTGTCGAGGATATGAATTGCATGAAAAATGATTTATCAAAATCAAACTTGAGTACCAATAAATTGCCCAATATTGTGAATGATAATGGTTGGGATAATTTGAATAGTGAACTTGATCATGAGCCTAATATTGTCAAGCATATGAAAAAGAATCGAGTTTCTATGCATGTTAGTAATATTACTTGCTTTTATTGCGGTAAGAAGGGACACGCCGTAAATACTTGTCGGGCTAGAAATAGCTCAAATTATTGTTGGAGACCTAAAAGTCTCAAAGCTAATCCCAAAGGACCCAAGCACTTGAGGGTACCACAAAACAATGTTATATTAGGTACCCGGCGAAATAATAATCAAAGAAAATTCATACCGCCAAGAAGACATCAAATGACCATTTCATTTGATCAAAGGAGAAAACACCTTCAACAAAGTCATTTTCCAAGAAGAGGAAATAATCAAAAATGGGATGAACAAAATCCTTGGAAATGGAAAAGACATCATCAACAAGATGATTTTCCAAGAGAAAGACACTTTCGAAAATGGGAAGACCACAATGCTTGGAAATGGAGCAATTGGAGAAACCACCATCAACATGAAGATTTTCAAACGGGAAGATATCATCAACAATGGGAACGACACAACCCATGGAAATGGCGAAATTGGTAAACCGTATCTCCCTATTTAAATATGCATTTTATTTTTGCATGTTTTTATTTGTGTTTAAATTGCAAAATGAGTTTTAAAATTTATAAGGTCTTCTATATATATTTATGTGTTTTTAAAATACTTTGAAAAATGAGACCTTACATGTTGTGGACTTACTTAGACTTATATGTTTTTATCTCTTATGGATTTTTATAGCATTATCATTATTGTGATATCTCTCGTTTGCTTAGCCCACATATGTATTATTATGTTTGTGCCAAATTTGGTTTAAGAATTGTGTAGAATTTACATATCTCTTTCAATGGCTATCTACTCGTAATATATCAAGAGAAATATGAACTATCGAGGTACGCTCATTATTGTTATTCATATCATAGACTCGATACATGTTGTGCCATATGCCTATGTGCTTATTAAGAGGGTGTTTTGATTTTTGAAAAGGCATTATTTGACATAGCTTGCTTTATCCAAGTTTTGTAAAGGGTTATATTTTATTTTGATAAAATAATTGATTCACTAAGTTATGCATTTTATTGCACATATAAATACCATTATTCTTGGATGCTTATGTCAAAGCTCTTGTTCATATGATTCTTGTAAATGAAGTCTCAACTATGTGCTCTCGCATTTTCATATTTCAAAAGAGACCTTATATAGCTTTCTACAAGCTTATTTGAACTTACATGTTGTATTATATTCTTGATGATTTTCTTTAAGCATAGTATGTGTTACCTGTAACGGCCCGCCTTCCAGATCGACGACTGTCCCCACAAACCAACACAAGTCTTTCCAGCGCACTTTGTCCTCACTCACGCGCACCCTGAGAGCAGCTTCCCAGGGGGTCACCCATCCCACAATTGCTCTAGGCCAAGCACGCTTAACTTCAGAGTTTTTATGAGATGAGCACCAGAAAAGAAGATGCATCTTGTTGATATGAGTAGTACCTATCAAATCTTTTAAGATATCCTCAACTGTATAGTTCCATACCTACACAGTCTCAGAATCTCCTCTTTTTCGGGTGTGGGATCGGTTCATTCATGTCCCCCTCCGCCTAGAAGCCTGCCAGGAGCCGCTCCTTGTCCGTGCCTTCTTGCACCAGCGATCACTCCCTGCCCTCTTCGGCCCCGGGCATCACAAGCCCACCAGCTTCCGCTTGGTTCGTCTCTGAACCACACCTTACTAGGAGAGGTCCCGCTCTGATACCATCTGTAATGGCCCGCCTTCCGGATCAACGATCGTCCCCATAAACCAACACGAGTCTTTCGGTAGCCGCTTTGTCCTCACTCACGGGCACCCTGAGAGCAACTTCCCAGGGGGTCACCCATCCCACAATTGCTCTGGGCCAAACACGCTTAACTTCAGAGTTTTTATGAGATGAGCACCAGAAAAGAAGATGCATCTTGTTGATATGAGTAGTACCTATCAAATCTTTTAAGCTCTCATCAATCGTATAGTCCCATCCCTACACAATGGGCCTCGTAAACTCCTCTTTTTCGGGTGTGGGATCGGTTCATTCATGTCCCCTCTCGCCTAGCTTTGCCCGCCAGAGCCGCTCCTTGTCCGTGCCTTCTTGCACCGACGATCACTCCCTGCCCTCTTCGGTCCCGGGCATCACATTACTTGCTATAGAATCTCTATTATTCGATATTACTATGCTTTTGTGCAAGATTCTTTGTTGAGATTTTGCAGAAATATTTGGTATTTCGTAACAAGTTTGATGAACAAGGCAAGGTTAGTAATTCAAAGAAAGGTATTGTCAAGAAGAAGGTATTGATTTTGATGTAATATTTGCACTCATAGCACATTTAGAAGTTATTTGCACTTTACTTGCCCATTCTTGTTTTTGAGAAAATTTCAAGCTTTACCAAATGGATGTTAAATCCAATTTTCTAAATGGTTTTATTCAAATATAAGTCTATCGGAGTTTAAAATTTTAGGCCAAATGATTTTTATAAAAGGCCTTGTACGGTTGATAATAGTACCGTGCATGCATGGTATGATAAACTTAGTTCTTTTCTTTTGCAAAATGGTTTTATAAGAGGTAAAGTTGATACAACTCTCTTTGTTTTTGAAAAAGGGCAAGATTGCTTACTTGTGCAAATTTATGTTGATGATATTATTTTTGGTGCTACTAATGAATATTTGTGCAAGATATTTTTCCAAGTCAATGCAAGGTGAACCTAAGATGATCATGATGAGGGGAGCTCAAATTTGATCATTGGAATTCAAGTTCAACAATGCCAAGAAGGTGATTATATTCCACACTCAAAAGAAGAAATGAGGCATTGAAGAAGAAAAAACCATCTCAACCTATATGGCTACAAATGCGAAAATTGACAATAGGTTGAAGTAGGCATGTTGATTGACAAACAAATTCGAGGTATGTTCATCCTAGTTTATTACTCCTTAGACTCGACATTTTATATGCCTTATGTCTATATGCTCGACTCAAAAACTATCCCAACGAATCTCATTAAAGTGCCGCTAAAAGAAATTTTCAAATATTTGTAAGGCACTTCTTCGTATGACTTGTTGTATCCAATATCTTAAAATGTTCTTATTTTCGGGATAACAAGTCCGGTGATAATAATTTTCTTTCAAAATATGGTTCGTCATAATTGAACTAAACATATTGAGATTCGATATTTTTTTGGGATTGCATGTTTTAACAAAAACTTGAGATGTGTTTAATTCCGTCTCAAGGATAACTCGCGGACTTTTTAATCATACACCACCGAGCATTTTAATCCATTTCGAGCATGATTATGACATAATGTATATTGAATGATGTCTACGTTTGCATTTTGCACGTTTTTAAAACTTAAAAAAAAATCGGATTTTTGGATCAAAATTAGGATTTTCAAAAAGCAGTGAACCAAATGGGCGCAGGGAGGGGTCGACCGGTCACCCACCTGCTCGACGGTCGCCCCCACTGCTTTCGACCGGCCGCCTAGCCCATGACTAGTCGCCCATTCGCTTAAGTTTGGTTAAAACCGTCTTCATTCTTGTATTTTGGCGAGTTTAAGGTTTTTCCTCTCTATTTCGTCCTCTTTGCAAATTTCACACATATTTCACTTCAAATGTGTTTTATTGCATACATTTCATATCTTGGATGTATTTAGGCTCGATTATCATCATCATTGCTCGTCTTTACCGATTAAATGGTAAGAATTCTACTTCCTTATCTCAATTGGGTTGAACCCTTGAGAACTTGGCCTATATGTATTTTCTTGATGAAATTTGTATATGTTTGTGATGATATTGTTATTTATGATATATTCTATTGTGTTTAAACTGATTTGGTGATGAAAAACTTGGCTTGATTGCATTTACAAGGGCTATATATATCTTCTTCAATTTTTTACGCCCGCCAAACGTTCGATAAAATTTCTCAATGAAAAATTCATCACCTACATGATTCTCTCGATTTCAAAAGCCTTGTATATTTATAGAGATCATTTTGCAAATCAAATGAGTTTTCATAAGCTTCTACAAGTCGTATGATCGACTCTTTCCTCCTATTTGGTCTATAAGCTTCAATGTTCAAATAGCTCGATACATCGGTTTAGTTACGCACTTTGATATGATTATATGATGTTTTTATCGTGCTAACACTCTTTTTGATGATTCCAAAGGGGGAGAAACATGTTATAAGCTTATTAGCTCATAAAAGCTAAAATAAACTCGAGAAAGTAGCTATAAGCTATGGCTTCCTAAAACCATAAGTTATGCATTATACTTAGTCAAATTGTTGTATGATGGACTTATATACTTGTCTAATGATGTTTTGTTGACAGGGGGAGCTTATAAGCTCTTGAACCTAAGATCAATATGTAAAAGCTAAGCTTTTAGCTTGTGGTTGATTGCTTTTACATTACTCTTGTTGTGCATATTGATAGGGGGAGCTTTTGCTATATATGATTGAATATCTCTACTCCCATCCTTGTGGTTATATTGCGTAGAATGTTGTTGGTCACAACGGATAGTTATTTTTAACCGGTAAAAATGTTTTGTTTTCAAAATCGACCTCGTTAAAATTGTTTTGGTTTGTAATCATCAAAAAGGAGGAGATTGTTTGATAAATGGTTTTATCATGATTTTGATGATTTTGTTTTTATACCAAAACAATATTTTTAAAGGTTGTCCAAATACTCCTAAATGATTTAAAATGGTTTTAATATTTTCCGGAGTATTTCCTCAAGTTTATTTTCGATAATATTGGACAACACATTTAATGATTTTATGTCAATGGGTTTTTACATCGAAACTATGTTTCTAAATGTTGTCCTAATACTCCCGATTGGTCTAAAATGATTTTACTATTTTTTGGAGTATTTATTGGAATTTATATCGGACAACACTTTTTGTGTTAATGTGTTATTTCATCAAAACCATATTTCTAATGTTGTCCTAAATACTCCCGATCGGTTTAAAATATTTTTACGAATTTTTCGGAGTATTTCTTGAGGTTTATTTTTGAAAAAAATCGGACAACATTTCATTTAGGAGGTCGACCGGTCGACCAAAAAGGCTACGGTACACTGGGAACAAGTTTCGTGAAACAGTAAAACTTGAAACCCACAAAATGGCCAGGTGACCGGTCCCCATAGGGGTGACAGATCGCACCCAGCATGGCGACCGGTCGAGCCCCCAAGAGACCGGTCCCCCCTAATTAATTTTTTGTGTAATCTCTTTTTTTCTGTTTTAGCGCGACCGATCGCCTATGTTTTGACAAAGAAAATTTGACCGTTTGACAAATGAGACAACATTTCCTTAAATCATGGAGTTGATTTCTAACAGCTCTTTTCTTCAATTGTCTTGCAATTTTTTACAGAATTCAAGTCCCCAAGAGGAGCCTATCATGTACAAGACATCTCCTATAAATAGAGGAAGATTTGAAGCACAACAACAAGAGAGAACAACACAACACAACAAGATATACTCAAGCAAATACTTGGTCTTCTATTGTTATCATTCTTGTTGTAATTTGCCTAGCTTATCACTTTCACATCTTTGAGGTCTAGGCTATTCTTGATTACACTTGCACTCAATTGTATAATTCATTATCGAGTTGTAATCTTGAATTTTTGGGTTATAATTCAACACAAGATATCCTTGTGAGTGTTCTTGTGGTAAGAACACACTTGGGTGATCTAGGTGTTAGGTGTAAGAAGATTGTGGTAATCTTCTTGTTGAGGTGTTGAAGAATTTGGTATTCTTCAAGGTTGAAGATTGTGGTAATCTTCACAAGGTGCCGTTGAAGATTGTGGTAATCTTCAAGAGAGATTGTGGTAATCTCAATGGTGGTGTTGAAGAAGAGTGTGGTGCTCTTCAAGGTGTTGTTGTAAGTTGGTGTTGTATTAATTTTGGTAATTAATAAAACCTTTTTTCTTTTTGAAATCCATCCCGGATATACTGTGGTGGTAGAGGATTAGGCCCTAGGTGGGTTGAACCTCTATAAATCGACGTGTGTTGTTTACATTCCGCACCTTAAATATTGTCTTTGAGCTTTCGGTTTGAAAAAGAGGGTAAAATTGAAAAGATGGAGATAATCTATTCACCCCTCTAGATTATCGTAGCCGCTTGACTTACACTTCCGACCTAGGGTCTTAGCCGGGTGAGGTTTTCCTTCGGGTCGTAGTCAAGGATGTTAGTTACTAGGACCCTCGTGAGGAGGCCCCTCCTATTCAGGGTCTTAGCCGGAAAGGGTCTTCCCATCCGGGTCATAGCCGGATGAGGTCTTCCCTCTAGGGTCTTAGCTGGAGAAGTTTAATTACTATGACCCCGTGAGGAGGCCCCTCCCACCCGTGGTTTTTGCGTGTGGGGGTCTTCCTACCTAGGGTTTTAGCCGGGTGAGGTATTCCCCTTCAGGGTCGTAGCTGGAGGATGTTAGTTACTAGGACCCCCGTGAGGAGGCCCCTCATATTCAGGGTCTTAGCCGGAAGGGGTCTTCCCATCCGGGTCATAGCTGGATGAGGTCTTCCCTCTGAGGTCTTAGCCGGAGAAGGTTAATTACTATGACCCCCGTGAGGAGGGGCCTCTCATCTGGGGTCTTAGCCGGAACGGGTCTTCCCACCCGTGGTCTTAGCCGGATGAGGTCTTCCCCTGGGGTCTTAGTCGGAGGAGGTTATTTATGAGGATCTATGAGGAGGCCCCTCTTATCCGGGGTTTTAACCGGAGGGATGGGGTTTGGTGAGGAGAGCGCCCGAATAGTCATTGATCATGGCCATATTTGGTAATGAGCTACATGTAAGGGATCATAGTAGAAATGTGAAGGCAATTTATTCATTATATGAAAATGACAAATTTTACACCATGTGGGCTGAAATAGACTGAAACGAGAATAAAAGATGTTTAACGTCTCCTCGGCGGAAAATTTCTCAATGATAGTATTTCCGTAGGTTGTTGATATTCCATGCGCGGGGAACGTTCTTGCAATCTAGATGTTGCAGTCTGTAGGCTCCTGGTGTTACCAGTTCAATCACCTTGTACGACCCTTCCCAATTAGGGTCCAATTTTTTGATTGGTCCAAGACTCGACTTTCCTCAATACGAGGTCTCCCACTTGAATACTTCAGGGGTGCACTCGAGAATTGTAAGCTCTGGCCACCCTCCTCTTGTAAACTTTGGATCTGTTGAAGGCCTTATCTTTGAGTTCTTCGATCATGTCCAAGTTGATCATCATGCTCTTCAGAATTTGCAGTTCTGGAGAATAGCTTGACACCCTTAGGTTTGGTTCACCTATTTCTGCAGGGATGACTTATTCGGTTCCATAGGCCAGACTGAATAAAGATTCACCTGTGACTGTCCCGGGTGTTGTTCGATAAGCCCATAACACGGCGGGAAGTTCTTCTGCCCACTTCCCCTTAGCTACTCCCAATCTGGTGTATATATGGTGGAGCATGGTACGGTTAGTCACTTATGCCTGTCCATTGGCTCTGGGGTTCCCCACTAGTGTAGAGAACTGATTGATCTTTTTCTCCTAGAACCATTGTTTTAACTTAGCTCATTGGAACTGAGTTCCATTTTCGGACACCAATGCTTTGGGGATCCTGAACAGACATATGATATTCTTCCACAAGAAGTTGATAACATCTTTCTCTGATATATTCACGAGTGGCTCTGTTTCCACCCATTTAGTGAAATAGTCAACCACTATGATCAAGAATTTCTTCTAGGCTGGAGCTAATAGGAAAGGTCCGACTATGTCCATCCTCCACCGCGCAAAGAGGCAAGGACTCTGCAACTACTGTAGTGCCTCGATGGGTAAATGTGTTTTTATTGTATACTCTTGGCATGGGCAGAAATGTCTCCCCAATGTTTTGGCATCCTTCAAGAGAGTTGGCCAAAAGTAGCCTTGTCTTAAGGTCTTTATGGCTAGCGCCCTTCCGGCCGAATGATGTCCACAACTTCCTTCATGAACTTCTCTAAGTACATAGTAGGCTTCTTTAGGAGCCAAACACTTCAGATATGGTTGGGAGAAACCTTTTTGTACAACTCTCCATCTATCATCACAAAGTGGTAAGCTGTGTTCCTCAGTCTTTGGGTGTCCACGGGGAGTCAGGGATGATTCCGAGTTCCAAATACTAAAATATCTCATCCTTCTATGACGAGGTTTGTTGTATGGTATTAAGCTCCTCAGCTTCGGGTTTCTCTAGTTCCGGATGGCTAGCTACTAAGAGTGTGATAGCTCTACTATCGGTGGCGGCCATAGAGCTAGCTAGACGAGCGAGTTGGATGGATTTTGTGTTCTCCCCGCATGGAATTGGTGTTACCACGAACTTCTCAAATTTGTTCATTAACTCCTTGACCGCACTAAGGTATTTGGCCATATTTTCCTCTTTGGCCTCGTAAGTCCCATCTACTTGGTTGGCCACAAATTGAGAATCGGTGAAGGCTGTAATCCTCTTGGCCCCGGCAACGAAGGCTAATTTTTCTCCTATCAGTAAGGCTTCATACTCCACCTCATTGTTGGAGGCGAGGAATTCGAACTTTACTGAATACTCGAGCTGGTCTCCCTGTGGGCTTTCCAGCACAATTCTGGCTCCAATTCCCGAAGAAGTAGAGAAACTATCTATGTTCAGTCTACATTTTACGGGTGGATTATCTATCTCCATTCCGTTCATCTCCACCAAAAAATTGGCTAAAACTTGAGCTTTGATGGCTCCACTTCCCAAATAAGGGGAAGAACCATCTACATCAGTGAGCATTTGCTTCAAAGGGTGATTGGTCAAGACCATAATTGGATGTGATTGAAAGTATGGCCTGAGTTTCCGAGCATAAGTAACCAGGGCCAGTGTCAGCTTCTCTATGTAAGTATAATGAGTTTCTTCATCCAAGACGCTGCTTGGTGATCGCGCTGATCCTCCCGGACCAAAACGCCACTGAGGGCTTCTTCAGATACTAACATGTATAGATATAAAGTCTCCCCTTCTTTCGGCTTTGTCAGAAGTGGAGGTGAGGACAAGTATGCCTTCAAGTCATTGAATGTTTGTTGACATTCTGGAGGCCACTCAAATTTCTTCTTCACACGTAGGAACTTGAAAAATGGCAGCGGATGAGATAAAGTGGCTCAGAGCAGCTATACAGCCAGTTACTTTCTGCATATCTTTTGCATTGGCAGGCGCTGGCATGTTCAGGATGGCACTGATCTTCTCAGGGTTAGCTTCGATTCCTCACTCGGAGAACATGTATCCCAAAAATTTACCCCCATGTACCTTGAAGGAGCATTCCGCGGGGTTCAACTTCATTCCATAAGTCTTCAATACATTGAAGCATTCTTCTAAGTATGTAGCGTGATGAGCCACCCGGGTACTCCTCACTAGCATATCATCAATATAGACTTCCATGTTTCAGCCTATATGATCTTCGAAAATGCGGTTGACCAGTCTTTGATAAGTTGCTCATGTGTTCTTTAGTCCAACGGGCATGATACTGTAACAATAGATCCTCTATTCAGTTACGAAGCTGGTCTCCTCCTGATTTCTCCTCTGCCAATTGTATTCGATTTGACCCTTGAAAGGCATTCAAAAAGCTGAGGAGTTTGCATCATAAGGTTGTGTCTACTAGCTGGTCAATCCGGGGGATCGGGAATGGATCATTCGGACAAGCCTTGTTCAAGTCTGTGAAATCAATGCACATTGTCCATTTTCCATTGGGCTTAGGGATGAGCACCATATTAGCCATCCATTTTCGGATATTGTATGGGTTTGATGTATTTTGCTTCGAGGAACTTGTTCACTTCTTCCTTTATTACTTTGCTTCTTTTTAGCTCAAGGCTCTTCTCTTCTACTTCACTAGTTTGTAGGTCGGGTCTACCCCCAGCAGGTGCAGAGCGACTTCCGGGAGAGTCCCTTGCAAGTCTTTCATCTCCCAGGCAAACACTTGTGCATTTCTCCTGAGGACTTCAATGATTTCTTGCTCCATGGGCTCTAGCTCAGTCCCAAGTCGTATAGTTCTCATTCGTCGGTTGGGTCCAAGACCAATAGTTTGATCGCTCTACTCCTCAAGTTTTGATTTTTCCTTTAGCTTGTGTGCGTTGGAGTCTTCTTCTTCTTGAGGTTCTTCAAGGCAATCTTCTTCTTGGAGAAGGCCCATTCCATGGGAGTAATCAGTTCGTTCCAAAGCTCCAGTTCCCAAGCTTGGGGGTCCTCCTTCCAAGTGGTGTGATGACACTCTAGCTACACTCATTGTCTCCACGTTCTTCTCCAATCCTCCGGGATGGGGAATTTCAACTTTTGTTGGTAGGCGGAAGCAATGGCTTTGAATGCATTCAAGGATACACGAGTAATGATCACATCATACATCAAGGGGCATTAACCACTGCAAATCTCACCATCTTCGTGACCCAGCGTGGGTAGCTTCCCAATGAGAGGGAAAGCGTCACCTCCCCGAGGATGGGGATATTCTGCTGACTGAGGTCCTATAGTGTTTTAGTGACTTCAGTTAGAGATGAGTATTCGAATCCTAGCCAATGAAATGCGTTGTACGATAATATGCCCATGGAGCTACCAATGTCCACCAATGCTCTCTTCACTCAAAAGTTGGCTACAACTACATAGATGACGAAGGGTGCTGCTAGGTGTTCTCTTCCCCGAGCTCCAGGCGACAGGTCTTCTTCATCAAAGATTATCTCCTCCTAGGGCTTCTCCACGTAGTATGCCCCTGGGTGAAATATAGCATGTTGAAAATGCACTCCTCTTGAGCTCTGCCAGAAGGGCTTTCTTCGCACGAGTTGTGTATCACCTTTTGGTCGTCCATATCTTTCAGAAATCGTGTGCGTCTAAGCCTTGTTCCCATAGATGGCACCGAAATAATGCTGCTTTTTACGACAGATTACTCCAAAACTAAAGTTTCTGATAAAGTCCTTCTTCCCAAAGGGGAAGTCTTCAAGTCTTCTTCTCCAGGAGCTAGAAGTTCTTTAGACGGGAACTTGTCTGCACACATGCAAATATTAGAGGGCCCCGGAGTTGTTCCAAAGAGACCCCTCTGACGCTCAAGTCAGCACAGTGATCGAGAGAGAATAAGACAATAAACGAATATTGAATTAAATGCGTAGGAGTATTTATGATAACTTAAAATGAAGAGGATGGACCTTTTTATACCTGAGTAGTGGGCTGCGTAGGAGAAATCAGCTTATGGGCCAGTTCCGGACTCCTTTAGGCCAGGTTATTCCATTAATAGCCCATTGGGCAATTAATACTAAATCCATATATAAACCGAATTATATATTTAATAATTAAATATCGTTTTTGTCCCTAACAATTTTCAAGTTCTTATTAAATTATTTTCAAAGTGTATATATGTATATATAACTATTTATTTATATTTTTTAGGGCCTTGTTTTTTCTTTTGGCCATGGGCCCCCTAAAAGTCAAGATTAGCCCTGCTTCTAGTCTAAATAGTAATGTTGAAGTTCTAAAATTATACATCAAATAGGTTTTGAGTCGATTATTTAATAGGTATGGTCTACTTTTCTAATATATATAAATTTAATGAATGTTGAAGAATTCTTTGTTAGGGAATTAGTTGCTATATATTTTTAGTCTTCAATAAGCTAATATCATGAAGAAGGCCAAACACTCCACATTACATAGGTTTTGGCTACAAATTCGTCAAATTATACAAATATACAATTGTTGTCTATTTTTATAGTAGTTTATTTGGCGTGTTAATAATGAATAATTATTTGTTATAGAATTGCTTAAACATAATACAAAAATTTGTGTGAGACCGTCTCACGGATTTAGAGTCCTATGTGATCTTTCATATTTCTCTCTACTTACTCCCCCTCTTTTCTCTCTCCTCTAATCGGCCCCCTCCTCTCTCTTCTTATCATCTGCAAACCAAATCTTTCATGGTCCCTTCTCTCTCTCTCTCTCTCTCCATACCATCCGCAAACCAAATCCTTCATAGTCCCTCCCTCTCTGTCTCTCTCTCTCTCTCTCTCTCTCTCTCTCTCTCTCTCTCTCTCTCCTCACATCTCACTTCTCTGGTGGTCCCTCTCTCTCTTCTCGTGGTCCCCTTTTCTCTCTCTCCCAACATCCCTCATTTATCTCTACATGCATTAAACAAAGGAAAAAATGAGGAAAATAAAGTATCACTTCTTATGAAAAAAAGTATCACATTTAGACTCGAAAAAATCACTTCTTATGAAAAAAGTATCACTTCTTATTAAGGCGTAGTTGCAATTTTGGTCATGTAAGTATACGAGAGTGACATATTTGGTCCTATAAGTATCTTATGTAGCAATTTTCGTCTTTTAATTGCAAAGGGGTGCCATATTTGATCCTGTAAGTATCCTATGTAGCAATTCAGGCCTCGTACATTTAACTTTTATGCAATTTTAGTCTCATAAGTTTTATTTTTGTGCAATTTTGGTCCCAAATGGGTAAGTCATGTGTCACTCTTTCAAGATCAATATTGCACAAACTTAGAACTTATGGGACCAAAATTGCACAAAAATCAAAACTTGGGGGACCGAAGTTGCTACATAGCATGCTTAGTGGACCAAATATGCCAATTTTTAATACATACGGGACCAAAATTGCTACACAATAATTACGGGAATAGATATGCCACCTCTTTATATTTATAGGACCAAAAGCGCAATTAAGCCTTTTATTAAAAATAATGTCACTTTTTAAAACAAAATCACTTTTTATGAATAAAGTATCACTTTTTATTGAAAAGGGTATCACTTCTTATTAAAACAAATATTACTTTTTATTAAAACTAAAATATCACTTTTTTATTAAAAAGTACCATTTTCTATTAAAAATATCCCTTTTATTAAAACAAATATTACATTAATAAAGTATCGGTTTTATTAAAAATGTAACATTTCTTATTAAAATAAATACCACTTCTTATTAAAAAAAAGTATCACTTTTTATTAAAATTATCAATTCTGAAAAGTATACGCTTTTATGAAAAGTATTATATTTTTGGTGAGATTTTTATATCTAAAATAGGTCTTGTCCATGCCCGACCCTGGATTTAGGGCTCGCCGGAAGCGCGAGCCGAGGTTGCCGACCGAGGAGTACTTTGACCCACACTCCATCACCATATGGAATGAAGTACATGGTCTAAATTTGTTACCTCCGGCTCGCCTTTGAAGATTGAGCCGACAAAATTAGATTCACGACGATATTGTGCCTACCATAAATCTATAGGTCACGATACCGATGAGTGCCGAGATCTAATCGAGAGAAATTATGCGGATTGTTCGGCAAGGCGGTCTTAAAAGATACGTTCATGAACTACCGCCCCACCAAGATCGCTCAAGGTGTTAATTCGAGCACGTAACCAATCCGGCTCTCCTGCCGCCCCGCCGAAAACCGGGGAGGGAGATCCTCATGATGTCGAGTGTCAATCGAATCAATACTAACACGGCCGAGGATAGCCGCTCCAACGAGAAAAAGGAAAGGCGATGTTAGACGGTAGCCAACGCCGAAAGACAAGTTCGGTGGCGGAAATCAAGGAAGGCCAACCCATCGGCCACTTTGTGTTCTCGGATGCGGATGCCGACCAGGTGGTCCATCCTCATTCTCGACCCCTGGTCATTTGCACCGATTTTGTGTATTCCGGTCCATAGAATTTTGATCGACTCGGAAGCTATTCTCGGTCATTTATGTCCGAGCTTTTCAAGATTGAACGTGGACGATAGCTATATCCGTCCATGCAACGATAGCATTCTACGGGGTTTGGAGGAGGAAGGATAGTCCCGCCGGGGAAGTTGATTTGCCCATCCAAATGGGACAAGGGTTGCATAAACGAACCGTCATGACAACATTCAAAATAATCAATGCCGATTCGAATACAATGCTATCATTGGGAGGCCATTGCTTTATCATATAAAAAAGCAGCCGTTTCAATATATCATTTTTGTATAAAATTCCCAACATCCGATGGCGAGGCTATACATAAAGGGAATCAAAGGAGTCACGAGAATGCTCTCTCAAACTCCGACCGGTAGAGATTAACGTGGCGGGAACGAGGACAAACCAAAAGAGAACCACACAAGGCGATTCCCGCCTAGGAGGAGGAGTCCGAACGGAAAATGGTGATCGCTCGGGAGGATAACCAGGTCGCCGACCGGGAAGGAGCCAATGATGGAAGAAGGCGAGCCGGCAATGAGAGCGAGCCGCCATCGAAGATGAATTGCCCTGTAGATCAAAGAGGGGCGGAGCAAGAAAAGAAAATGGGCGGAACTAAAGAGAACAAAGTTGATACAATCAACGTTGGAAAGCCAGCGAGGGGCGCCAATTGCGTATTGGTCATGATCTCCAGAACCATATCGAACCGAGCCGATTGAGTTTTGGAAAATAATCTTGACGTCTTCGCATGGACTCATGCGGACATGCCTGAACTGACCCTAAGTATGCATGCCACCGCCTCAATATTGATCTAACGTTCCTTGATTATCGAGAAAAGCGCAAGCTCGGCCCCTCGCAGACAAGCAAAGACTCGAGGCCGAGGTTAACAAGTTAATAGACAATCAATTCATCCGGAAGCACTCTATCCTCGATGGGTTGCCAATCCTGTTTTGGTAAAGAAGAGCAATGGCGGTGGCGCGTGCGTGGATTTTACCGACGAATAAGGCATGCCCTAAGCGGCGTTATCCATTGCCAAATATTGATTATATGGTGGATGCCACGGCGGACACGAATCGATGAGCTTCATGGATGCATACTAAGGTTACAACCAAATACGAATGCACCAGGAAGACGAAGAAAATACATCATTCTTCTCTCGCTCGTGGAATTTATCTTTGTTACAAGATGATGCCTTCGGGTTGAAGAATCTTTGGTGCAACCTACCAAAGGTTAGTAAATAAGATGTTTGAGAAAATGATAGGTCACACTATGGAAGTTTATGTAGATGACATGTTGGTAAAATCACTGTACATATCCGATCATCTAAACGATCTTAATAAAATGTTTGCTGTTTTGAGAGAGTACAAGATGATGTTAAACCCAAGAAAGTGTACGTTTGGGGTCAGCTCGGGTAAATTTTTGGGCTATATGGTCAGCCAAAGGGGAATCAAGCCAACCAGGACAAAATAAAAGCCATAATTGATTTAGAACCCCGAACTCGTAAAAAGGGTACAAAGCCTAACAGCCGATTGGCGCTCTTAACCGATTTGTTTCACGATCCACGGACAAGTGCAAACCTTTCTTCGAAATTATAAAAAAGAGTAAAAATTTTGAGTGGACCGAGCGAGCACAGACTGCCTTTGAAACCCTCAAACAGCACCTTTCTTCAATTCCTATATTGCAAAAACCTACCCAAGGGGAGGACTTGTATTTGTACTGGCGGTATCCGAAACACGCTATCACTCGGTGTTAATCGGGTTAGATGGTTCTATTCAACATCCGGTCTATTACACCAAGCGTTACATGACGCCGAGCTCCGCTATCCACCAATGGAAAAATTGGCTTATTCGCTAGTCATTGCGGCGCCGGAAACTCCGTCCATATTTTCTAGAGCACAAGGTTATAGTCTTGACGAACTACCCATCAAGTAAGTACTACACCGACCGTCGATACGGTCGGATGATCAAACGGGCCGTCGAACTCGGTCAGTTTGATATTATATACGAACCACGCATGCATATAAAAGGCGAGACTTTAGCCGACTTTGTGGCGAATTCACACCTTCCATACGATTGGAAGTTATGGAAGACCAAGAATGGAAATTGTTCGTTGACGGCTCTTCCACCGCAGTGTCGAGCAGTGGGGCGAAATCGTGATAATCGATCCAAATGAAAAGTTCTACTACTCGGCTACGCACGATTTGGTTCCCACAACGAACAACGGCCGAATACGAGGCACTTCTCGGCAGGCTTAGAGATGGCAACTTCTATGGGCCTAAAACAACTATTGGTACAAAGTGATTCTCATTTGGTCGCTCATCAAATCAACGGCGAAAGACGGTTTAAAGAGCAAAATATTGCACAATATTTGATTTGGTCAAGAAGAGATTATCACACTTTAAGACAAAAGTCTTACATGTGCCCCGAGCCGAGAACATGCAGTGCGGATGCCTTAGCTCGGCTTGGTTCGATCAGGACGAATGCCATCGCGGATGTCACTGTCACACAAACCGCCCGCCCGTCACTTGGCGCAAAGAAAAATATACAATCAAAACCACGAAAGCGGCACTGGATGACCCCAATCATTCAAAGATTTAGAGAAAGGAGTTCAACACGAAAAACAAAGTCAAGCGGAGAACACTACGAACCCAAGCGGCTCGGTTTACACTAGTAGACGACATCCTATACAAACGAGGATACTCCGTCCCACTCCTACGGTGCCTTTCCGAGGCAGACGCAGATTATGTACTTTGAGAGGTTCATGAGGGAATATGCGGGAACCACGCTGGGGGCCAAACGTTGGCCTATAAATTAATACGGCAAGGATACTCTTGGCCATCCCTAAGAAAGGATGCAACCGACCTCGTCAAAAGATGCGAGAGGTGCAAAGATTTGCACCGCAGTCGATATCATCCGAACAACTTACCTCCGTATTTAGCCCATGGTCGTTTGCCAAATGGGGAATGGACCTCATCGGACCATTCCCCATTGGCAAAGGGGGCGTCAAGTATGCCATTGTGGCGGTGGATTATTTCACAAAATGGGCCGAGGCGGAGCCTCTCGCAAAAATAGATGAGGAAAAGATTGTGAGCTTTGTATGGAAATCTATTATCTCAGAGATTCGGGATACCACATTCGATTGTTACGCATAATGGGAAACAATTCGACAACCAAAGATTTCAAATTTTTGTGAAGGTTTCCGCATCAAAACTATTTCTCAACTCCATACCATCCCCGTCGAACGGAAAAGTTGAGGTCGTTAATAAAATACTCAAGTATACCTTGAAGGCGAGATTGGAGGAGTCTAAAGGTAATTGGTCGGAGGAACTACCCGGTGTACTATGGTCATCTGAGACCCACGCATCGAAGCGGCCACCGGAGAAACACCTTTTTCTTTAGCTTATGGAGCCGAGGCGGTGATTCTTGTTGAGATTGGAGCCCCTACCTTCGCACTGCAAATTTTTCTCAAGACCGCAATGAGGCTCGCCCGAGCCGAGCTGAGACTAGACTCGAAGAAAAAAGGTGCAGTCTTGAGATGAAAACGCAGTGTATAAACAAAGGAGTGAAAGGTACTACAATTCGAAAGTAAAGGAAAGAAGATTTCAGGTCGGGCGATCTTGTGTTGAAAAAGATAACGGGCGTTCAACCAAACCATTGAAGCCACCTGGGAGGGCCCATTTCGGTCACCACGTCTTATCAACGGTGGGGCGACCACCAGAATATTTGAGTGGAGAAAAATTTATGCATCCATGGAATGTAGCATACCCGAAACGGTATTATCAATAAAGATCTCGGTTTATGATCCAGATAGATTCCAAGGAATTATCCTTTCATCCGATATTTCGTGAGCTCTCTAAAGGGAAACGAAGTTTTTACTCACCTCGGCTATGTGCCGAGGACGAAAATCGCCTCGGCTTAAGCCGAAGGCGTCAAACGTCATCTCGTGCACGTCCTTTGACGATGAAAAAGGGCAACACGCCCACAAGACGGATCTATCCTTACAAATCAAAGACTTGGTTACGCACCGAGCACAAAATAAAGACTCGGTTACGCACCGAGTACAAAATAAAGACTCGGTTACGCACCGAGCACAATACCAAAACTTGGTTACACATCGAGCACAAAATAAAGACTTGGTTACACACCGAGCACAAAATAAAGACTCGGTTATGTACCGAGCACAATACCAAGACTTGGTTATGCACCGAGCACAAAATAAAGACTCGGTTATGTACCGAGCACAATACCAAGACTTGGTTACGCACCGAGCACAGATCAAAGACTTGGTTACGCACCGAGCACAAATCAAAGACTTGGTTACGCACCAAGCGCAAATCAAAGACTCGATGTACACACCAGGCGCAAAATGAAAACTTGGTTTATACACTAAGTACCAAAAACAAAATAAAGAGCAGGTTCATATACCTAGTACGAGAATCAATTAAAGCAAGTAAAGCCCTTATTCAAGATCGGGAATCGAGCCGTGACTTGGGAATATAAAAGGAAAAGAGCCAAGCATATGCAAAAAGCTTGAAACACATACACGGGTGAGGAAAATAATAGTTTATTTCTACTTCAAAAGTATTTACATAAGGAAGGCCGGAGCCCATTACATCTTAAGGCACGGCAAGTTACCTACCTACGAGTACATATATGAAAGCATGTAAACAAAAAGAGAAACGTCAAGATCGAACAGGGGCGGAATTTCGACCCACCGCAGAGGCGACTTCTTCCACGTCCGGGAGGAGGAGAGCCCTGAGCATTAGGAGCCTCGATAAAGTTCGGCCGAAGAGCATCGAGATCAGCCTCCGGGAGGGCTAGATCTTCCTCAAGCCGAGCAAGACGCCCGCCCTTAACCAAATCGAGAATTTCTCGAGGCGAGGGTCGCGTGGCCGCAGGTTAACATAAATGCATACTCCTGAGTCCTTGTAAGCTTCAACGGCGTGTGCGAGCCGTCTCAATTTGCCGATGAGTAGTCTCTTCGGCCTCTCTGCACATCGGCTAGACGCTCTCCATTTCTCGCCCGGCAGCGGCAAAGACGTTCAACTCGACAACCTTAGCCTAGCTCCTCTTCAACCCTGCGGGCTCGATCTCGCTCCGCCTCGCCGCTCGCAGCAGCTTTCTCTCGTAGTTGGCCCGGGCCAAGCCTCATCGGCCAGGGTCTTTAACGATTCTTGTACCCCTTGAAGGGTAGCATAGGCCTCTTGCAGTCCCCGTGCCGCCTTTCCAGATCGGCATATTTTTCTCTAGCTCGCAAGTACCCCCGATCGCATGCCATAGAAGCCCAATGATCCGCCGGACATTGCCATGGCATCTGAATTTGTTCTTGGCTTGATCTCCGAGCGAGAATTGCTCGATGCCTTTGTCCGTGCACGAGCCGGGACACTCATCGCGGCCCGACCGCTTCCTCCGGTGAAACTCTCGATTGCTCCTCGTCGGCGTGGCACATCGAACGAATTCCACAAACCATCGAGGCGTAGTCCAATCATTCCTCGCAATATTCATCCCTCACTGACTTGGAGGGATGAAGTGACCTTCCTCCGCCGAGGTCATCCGAGAAAGTTCGCGGACCTCCCTCTTCCGGGGTCGTTCGGGATGTTCATTTGCTCGACCAACCCTTCGGTCCCGATCGGGCTCCTCTATCACAATTCCTCCTCTTCTCCTTTGAAGAGGAGGCTCCACCTCCGGCACTCCATCATTGGGACGTTTACCGGCCCGAGATATCGCTCTCCGAGCCGCCTCCGCATCTACAGGGTGACCGGGTGGCCCGAGTTCGCCGAGCGGCCGTGTTCCTCACGCCGCAAGGCGTGCACGCAAATCCAAGTCGCGCCCTACAAAAACAACCACCGTTAATAAGTCAAAAGAAAATGAAATAACATTTCAAAAGGAAGTGTAAAAAATACAATGTTTACCTCGGCGGCGGCCTGCACTCGGCGGCTCGGAGTCTCGCATTTGCCCAAAGGGTGAGGACGACCGCCACAGTGACTAACCGTCGCAGAGACGGTGCGGCTCGCTCTGTCCTCGCCGGCCGCTTCCCCTGGAGAATGGGGCCGTACTTCTTCATTACGGGAGGGTTCTGCTGAGTCTCTCTCTCAACCTCCACCTCCCGCTCGCCCACCTCACCCGAGCCGCCCCCCTCGGCCTCGGGGTCGGCAGTGCAGAGGGCCTCAAGCCAGCTGCGGCAAGTTAGCCTCGGTCGGTAGCCAACCTCTCAATCCGCCTGTCCATGATGCCCCGAGCCTGGATATTTTCCGACTTTCGAATAAAGGTGGCGGCGAGAGGCCCTTTGACGCCTTGCCCCTATAAAGGTGAAAAGAAAAGACAATTACAAAAGGAAACGAAGAAATGAAAAGCGAGAAAGGAAAAAAGATAAGACTTATCAGAACCAAAAACAAAATTTGATGGGGATGAAGAACGGTCTCCCTTTCTCCATCTCCCACGCGAGCTTGCCACTCCGCTCACCGAGCCATTTATCCTTCCACTCCTTCGAGAAGAAGGAGACCTTCCACCAAGCCGCCCCGGATACCCTGGGTCAGTTCAGTACATAATACCACCGGACGGGTGGCTCCCGAGATGAAGGAGTCGCCGCCATACAAAGAGCTCGTTCATCTCCTTAAATTTGGGGCGAGGATATTTTTCGGTGAAACATCACCAGGAGGCCGATGATCCCGCCCAAGAAATAGGGTGCACTGGGTGGGATGCATGCCCACTTGCAAAACCACCGTAAGGAAAGCGCAAGAGTGGAAATCTCAAACCGTATAGAAGGTGGCGGCAAATACAGCCATGCAACCGGTGGGTACTTTCGGGAACTTCCGTGCCGCCCAAAGACCCAAACATTGATACCACTTGGAATATGGTACCTCACTTGGAACTCTTCCACCTCCCGAATCATCAACATCCCGGGATATCGTTTATATCACTCGGCGGCCCACCGAGGCTCGACACGAAGACGAGGCCTCCTCTCCTTGCCGGCCGTCGCCATTACGGTGGCCCATGGGCCCTAGTGGCCTCTCCCGCCTCGAATCACCGGATGGTTCATCTACCCGCTCCACGTTATCACGCTCCGCTCCGATGGGTCCATGTTTTTTCTCGGGCCGGGTACTATGTAAAATCAACACTTGGCGATTCTTCACCGAAACTCTCTTGTGCGGCCCGGGCCGATACATCGTTCCTTCTCTAAAAACGGTCAGCGTCGGGTCAAAGATAGTATCGTCCGCTCCAAAGACGTTCCACCTCGTGAAGAATCCGGAGAAGATATCCGGATAATGCTCGGGAATTTTGTGAGACGAAGATCGTTGTCTTTGGTGAGAAATAAAATGAAGGTTCGGAGGGAGGATCTTCGATTTCAACCTCTACACTATAACTACGACTCCTACTATCTTCAAAAGAAGACATTTTATAGGTAAAGGGAGAGTGTTTGAAAAATACCTAAGTTTGAAGTCTCGATCGTGGAAGCCGACCTGAAATTTCTCGCTCGGTTTGTATTAGTTACTCTAGCTCAAAGGTTAATGGATGCGAAAATGTATAATGGAGGAAAAAAGAGGTATTTATAGATGAAGTTCCTCGATAAACGAAACGTTTATTCGAAAAGACGCACCTTTTAAAAAAAAAACTCAAAAGCCGTCAAACTGTCCCGAGAACGCCGCGTCCCCACGCCCGCACGTAATCGACATACCTTTTCGATTCTGCGCAAGATTGGTCCAACCACAAGATGCCACGTGTCATCGCTATTATGGCAACCAATTAACGCGCCCGTTTGGCATTAATCACTACGCCGGATGTCGTGAATGAACAAAACCTTTGAGAAATCCGTTTCCCATTAAATGTTCATCATTAGCATTAAAGTTTAACTCCGATTTGTAAATTCTTCTCTCGGAATTAAACTTGGGGGCTTTGATGATACCCGAGCCGAGCCGAAGAAATTAATCCACGTCATCACCCAAAGACACGTCCGAGTAGGCGACTGCGGGTGACGCCAAGAACGGTGCAGGCGACACGACACGCCAATTAGGCTCGCCGCTACCGAGCCCAACCGCAACACGGCCGCCGAGCCCCGAGCCCAAATTTCGACGGAAACGCATGCGCGATGAGACTCATAAAAATAATTACACGCCCATGCTTAACGCTTTATTGGTATTAAAGCGCCACATGTCGAGAATTATAAAGAGAAGTCGACAAGTGGCAAGTTTTGGTCGACATGCACAGATTAGATAGAGACATGTGTCTTTCTTTAATTATTTTACTAATTAATGAATAGTTAGTGCAAAGATGACTATTGTAAACCCACTTACTCAAGGGGTATAAAAAGGCTGATAGAGAAAATAAAGAGAAAGGAGAGGAGAGTACGATTGTAATAAAGACCGACCCCAATAATCCGGCTCGGCATTATGCAAAAAAAGGCAGAATTAGCCAGAAATAAACACGTTACGCACGTTTACATTTCCACGTGTTAAATCTTTTACATATTTCTGCTTGTTGACCAAAACGCACGTCAACAGGATTAATACCTAAAAAACATGAAACGCTTCGATTGGAATGCTCTTGCTCGATTCCTGCAACAAGGCAACATTATAAAATGAATTATTAAAATCAAACATATTTTTGTAATCTTGTTTAAGGGGTATTATCCTATTCGCTTTGTCGATGTATCAAAGGTTATGTGAGTAAAGCCATGCATTATTTTTTCATGAAGTATAATATACACAGGATAGTGTAGGTGACGCTTATTGAAATGTGGAATTGAAACTCAAGCTTCTAGTGGAGTATAGGAATCGAGAGATTAAGTCGGTGTTGCTAATTTGTTACTTTGGAAATTGAACTTTTAGTTAATATGTAAGATAGAAGAGGCAAAAGTATTGCCTTGGGTTAAAATAGAAATCAAATGTGATCGCTTCGTAGATTACAATTATTTGAAGATTTTTTTTGCGCCTCTTTTTTCACTATTTACCGCTTCGAGTTTATGAATGATATTGTAATCAATTGTTTAGGAAAGTGTCCTGGGGGTAAAACTTGTTTTTGTGTGGTTTAATTATCATCTTGAACAGAGGCAACCAAAGATCCATCTTTTTTTCACGCTCGATTTAAGGAGCAGCATGGTGATGTTTCCGGAGCTCTTTCAACTAAGATGATAAAAAGATCCATTTAAAGGGAAGCAAAAAAGATACACATTTAACTCAAGGGAACTACTAAATGATACATTAGTATCGGCTAATACTTTTATGGAGAAACGCTAATACATTTTATAAAAAAACTAATACTTTGCGTAAACACTACTAAAATACTCTCTAGGAAATTACTAATACTTTTTCGAGAAACTACTAATACATTTCCGATGGACAACTAATACATTTCAGGAGAAAAATTTAATTATATTCAGGGAAACAACTAAAATACCTCTCTAGGGAACTACTAATACTTTTTCGAGGAACTACGAATACTTTTTTGAGGGACGGCTAATACATTTCGGGAGTATATTCATGAGAAATACTAAAAAACTCTTCAGGGAACTACTAATACATTTCAGAAGAAATGCTAATACTTTTTAGAAGGACGGCTAATACTTTTCAGTATGACTGTTAATACATTTCATGAGAAAAAATTAATTATATTCAGGGAAACTACTAAAATACTCTCCAGGGAACTATTAATACTTTTTCGAGGAACTACTAATACTTTTTTGATGGACTGCTAATACATTTTGGTAGTATATTAAGGAGAAATACTAAAATACTCTTCACTTTAACTACTAATACATTTTGGGAAGAATCGCTAATACTTTTTAGAAGGACAACTAATGCTTTTCGAATGACTATTTGTAGGTCCCAAGGGGTGTGAGTAAGGTTTAGAAGGGGGTTGAATAAACCTTACCAACTTTTCGATTTAGTCCTTTGAATTAGTTGAGTTAATTTCACAGCCTATGTCCTTGATGGACAACTAAGTTAGTTAACCAAACAGAGTTAGCCACTCAACGCACTCGACCGAGCTGTTGATAGAATAACTCATTGTTTAGTCTAATACTTAACTCGGCTGTGATGAGATTTTCAGCGGAAGACTTAACACCCTTGAATTTGGTTTAAATTTGTTTTAACACTTGATTTTAGCACTTTATCAAATATCAATTGGATAGCAAATTATCAGCAGATATTAAATGATATGCAGTAAAGTAAATGTCGAAATGTAAATGACACAATAAATTTTATAGAGGTTCAAGATGGGGTAATTCTTCTAATCCTCTCTTCTCCAACTCCCGGAGGAATCCACTAAGTATTGATCGAGTACAAAGTGGTTATCACCCAAACGCAAGTCTTGATCACACAACGGTGACTTGATCCTTTGGGACTCGATCTAGAGATGCCTTGGTCACACAAATTGCTTCTCGTCCGACTCCCTTCTTCACATGGCAACCGCTTTGCTACTTCAAACTTACTTGCTCAAGCTTCTTGGATTTGATCACGAAGCCCTTCAATAACTTGAGACTCGGTTCGACCTTGAACCTTTCTACAATCCTCCTTGGAATGTAGACCCCTTTTGATTTTTCAAAAGTTTCCTCTTCAACAGTTTGAAGTTGTCTTTCCTTCACAACTTGGTGTTGGATTGATTTCCTTCAAATTTAGGCTTGAGGATTTGCTTGAATAACTTGAGAATATTTTTGCAGTTACGACTTGAATAATAACTTGAATGTTCGTGGTTCAGTTAACCTCTCTAAGTGATTCCTCGCCTTTTATAGTGAACTTTCAAAAAATGCGCCGTTGAAGAGATAGGCCGATTTCAAAAGTCACTTGTATTCGTTGGCTTGTCTTGTTGCGATCCTTGATCTTGACATTTCCTCGTATTTAAATGAACTTTCGACTTTTTAGTCGACACAAGGTGCGATGCTTCCATTGGTTTATTCCTTTTGCACGCTTCTCGGGGATCGAGCACTTTAAGACATGGCAAAGATGAAAGTATTACTTGTTTAGGTAATATTCTTGACTTCTCAGGCAAATGGATTCTTTTCGGTTGTCTTGACTTGATGTTTTTTTCCCTGTGTGACTTGAGTCGCCTCCCAATCATTTGATGACTCATCCGTCACTTCAACTTGAGACTTGGCTTCTTGAGTTGACTTGACCGACACTTCACACACAGATCATAGCTATTACTTCTTGATCGAGCTCTTGTCTTCTCTTCTTTCTTTCTATACTCACCGCTTCTTCGACTTGACTAGTATGTCCAGCGTAGGTCGACTTGACTTAAGAAGTACAGCCCTATCTATTACAATACAAATTACAAAGAAAATGGGGTGCCAACTTTCTAGTCTAAGTTTTACATGACATTCATCAAAATCTAAACAATAAATTTCCCAACAATTTCCTTTTTTGATGATGCCAAAACTTAAAACATACATACAACATGTAAATAGCAGAGATACATACAGACAATGTAGAAACAGAGAATGTATGCGTAGAATTGATCCTTTTATTGATCATAACATTCTTGTCCTTTACACAGCTGTTTACAAAGTGTATCAGAGCATCATGGCGTTCTATATCTACGCAAAACAATATAGAAATTGCATAACTTTTATTTATTGTACAGAAGACTTACACAATATGTATTTACAATAGTAAAGTACATGAAGGGGTGGACAACAACACTTCATCGCCTTCGCTGTCTCCTTCTTTCTTCTTCAGCTCTATCGTCTTCTGGTCTCTTTCTCTTCTTCTCTTCTTCAAGCTGTTTTCTTTTTCTCGTAGGCTCTTCTGGCAGCTTCATCTTTTCTTCTTCTTTCTTGTCTTTCTTCCCACAGCTGAGTTTGTCTTTTATTTTCTTCTTCAATCCTTTTTACATAATCAACATTCTTCCTGGCCACTTCCATGTTGGCTACTTCGTCATACCTCCACCTCCCAATAGATCCCCTCCTTTATTCCTCGGATCTATGTATTTGATGTTTTTGGGTAGAGGTCTAGGTCCAAATCTCTTCCTCCATCGCTTCTACCTCTTTCTCTCGGGGTGTGTATTATACTAGGGCCTTCTTCTTCGGTGAGTGACCAAAGCAGAGGATCGCTAGGAGTCTCGTCTTTCTTGTCGCCTTCTTCGCACTGACTTGAGCCCTTTTTCCCAATACAAGTCCCGTGCTTGGGCCATGGGCATGCCTTCAAGTATCCCCGGATGCAAGCGTTTTGAATTCATCAATCGATTCAGGCTCGTGACCGACGCCCCAAATGGTATCGTGTCTCTTCCTACTTTGGAATGACTCCGATTGTGTCGATATGTCCATCGCACGGGCATCCATTTTTCTTTCAACCTCCTTCATCTCTCGCTTCTACTATTTTTCTCTTCTCGACATGGGCACAAAGAGAGTGTTGAGCGCAGTCATTTGGAAGTTTGCCGATGATGTCACTGTGACAAGTCCTTGTTGAGGGGTTCTAGCAATCATTAAATTCATGTCTTTTGAACCTTCCTCAATCGCTTCCCTTCTCTTTCTTTTGCTCTTGACTTTTGTTTTCTTCGCTTCTCAACTTGCGCTTCTTCTTCTCAACATCGATCCTTTCAATGTCTTTAGGTATTCCTCTTCCCCTTTTTGGCATCATCAAAGGAGAGAGGAACTCTCGAAACATGCCAAAGCAAGCATGAAGTCTAGGCGGCCGATAGCCGAGTTTTGCTTGAGTCTCGTCTGCGGAGTGAGTATGTCGCACGGAATTTTGAGCGGGTGGCTTTAGATTGGCCGCCACAGCCTTCATTTCAAACCATAAGGAGGGTGAACTTCTCATTCAAGTTTTCCTCCATGCGCAGAAGTTCTTTGCGATGAAATTCTCGCAGTTAGATTCCATTTCAGTGGTATGAGAGGCATGCATCCTATCAATATTTTCTTGCATCCTCGTCTTCATGTCAAAGCATTATCGCTCTCCGCACTAGCATTTTATTGTACAATGCTTTGAAATATCGAACCCGTTCCACACGCATTGTCTGCTGCGTTGTTGCCACCATTCCTTGATTCTGACTATTATTCCACGCATATCAGCTGTGAGATTTGCATCCCTGTTATCCAACCGCATATCCAGTGAGGCCTGGTGCCTTTCCATCTTCTCGATCTCTCGCAAAGATTGCCTTGAAGACTTCTCAAACTT
The DNA here is from genome assembly GCA_016081115.2 of Rehmannia glutinosa. Lineage (NCBI taxonomy): Eukaryota > Viridiplantae > Streptophyta > Magnoliopsida > Lamiales > Orobanchaceae > Rehmannia > Rehmannia glutinosa. Next base: position 182,406 of record JABTTQ020000500.1, read on the forward strand.
GATTGTCACCTCTGTCTCAGCTGGCGGCCAAGCAGATCAAAATCAAAATTTGTTGGGACGATGGTATCTGAGGGTATGACTGGATCAGGTTTGTGGAATCGTCGCTGCTATCTAGCTGATTCTTCATCCAGGTCGTAGCTCGGTGAGAAAGGGAACGCTTTCTTCAAATGTATCATCACGGACATAGGGAATATGTTCAATGCTGACTTGTGGCCGTGATGTGCCGGGTTGAGTCGATCCCTGGCTGCGGCATTGAGCTCGCGCAGATGACTCGGTCGCACTGGCCTTGGTGTGGGGTTGGTTACCGATCGAGCCTCACTGTCAATGCCTTCTTGGCCTCGGTGGTTGCTTCTAAATGAATTTGCGTGTCCTCACCGCACCATCAGTGTCATCGGACGATGATGAGTCTTGAAGGCCTGGCTCATCATCAAAATTGAACTTGACGAAAGCGCCCTTGAATTCCGCCTACTCATGCTAGGAAGAACATCCTCAAAGTCTTTTGACTTGCAACAGGGGATGACTCACTTTCATCTTCACCTTCGATCCCAGAAAAGTTACGCCGTGGTTGTCTTGGGAATCGTGAAGGGCACTTATCTCCTTCTCGCTTGCATCAATGATAACATGAGGGATGTTCTCAGATTCGCACTCTCTTTACCTCCGGGAAGTCTCAACCTCCCGTAGCCTCAGCACTCCCTGCAGCCTCAATCGCAGCAAGGCTGAACATTTCCTTCGGCTGCACTCACTGCCTTAGGGTCTTCTACGGTGGCATCCACAGAGTCTCAACTCCGTGAATTGCACTTTCATTGCCCGCAGTGTTAACTCCCCGGGCGAGAACCATCTCGGCCTCGACCGCATCGCAGGCGTCCTCGGCTTACAGAGAGCTTGGCACTTCGGTGAGACAGTCTCAATCGTCCGAGCTTCTTCAAAGTGACAACTTGTTGTGTTCCCTCTCCACTTTGCCTCCGAGATTCATGGTGGAGTTGTCCGCGGCAACCTCCGACCTAGCCGCATGGAGGGAGTTTCCCCACCGGTGGCACACCACCGAGTGACTTGGGTTAGGTCACTCTTCTCCAAACTCCTTGTGTCCTTTGAGTGTTCGGTGTAAAGGTGTGGTAAGACACCTTCAATAGGGGTAGGCTCGACTTGGGTCCCCAAGTTCCCGGTTTCATCGCCATGTCCCCTAGAACCATCCGGGAATGAGTGGGGAAGTGGTTTGCGGCAATAAGTGGCAATTTGGTGCACCACTCCCAATGGATCAATTTCAATTTGAGATTTGGAAGACTCTCCTGGTCCTTCCATCACCGTTGCTCATGCATCATTCTCGATTCCCACATGGCTTGCTGCGTTTCTAGTTCTTCGTCGCGGCAGCCAGGTCCCAAATCCTCATCACTTCCGTGAGAGAACATCGAAGTGGGGATGAGTGTGATCGATGGTTCCGGTGAAGGGACAGATGTTGGCCTTCTCACGAGCTTCAACCTCTTCTCGCCAACCTTTTTCCTTCTCTTTTTTTTTTTCTTTGAAGATATTCAAGATATCTATGCGATTCTCTTCATCGAGTGCTTGAACCATCGTTGTCAACCCAAGGAAATTTAATGACTCTTCTTCTTCTTCTTCTATAAATTCGTGTCTTTGGAACTGTTCCTTGAATGACTTAGCTTCCACTTCCTCCATTCTCAGACGATTTTGGATGTCCGGATATGGTGGAGATAGCATGATCACATCATCGTCATCATCTTCCCGTTTGTACATCTTTCTCAGAATGGAATGTAGCGAGTTTGCCGCTTCTTCACCCTCAAAGATTCTGCCGTGGGCGAGACACGTACTCGGTCGACAGGAGACTTAGTTGTCTCAAATGCACGTGTTCTCGCTTGTTCTGCTCCACAACTGGTCTTTGACTTGCCTCTCTGACGATCGCCTCAGCCAGACTTGGCGGTTTCATCAATTATCTCTCGAGACTCTACTTCTCCAAATTGTTTCAACAATTTGTTGTTCGGTGAGTGGAGACTGTTTGTTTTCTCAAGCTCAATGCTTGAAGAGTCTTCTTCTTTTGGTCCTCACCAGAGGAATTTAGTTGATTCGGTTTCTCGTAGTCCTGGGCGGCGGGGACCGTGCCACTTTCTTGGTTTGAGGAGCTGGCTTTCTTGGCTTGTCGATCTCTTCTTTTGACAACCGGAGAAGGTATTTGCGGTTCCTTCTCATTGCGCTGCAGGGGGGAGACACTACCGCAGGAGTAGGTGCGAGTTGTTTTCTTTGCCGCAGGGGCGCTTTTCTTTTTGCAAACAAGGGAGCAGCTTTTCTTCTTTGGAGGGAGGAGACAACTGCTTTTCCGGGTCACAGATTCCCCTCACTTGTATCCACTTGTTAGATAAATGTTTTTATCAAGATTTTGATGATTATGTTTAAATGAGTTTTTATACCAAAACAATGTTTATAAATGTTGTCCAAATACTCCTAAATGATTTAAAATATTTTTACTAATTTTTGGAGTATTTCTTAGAGTTTATTACTCGATAAAATTGGACAACACTTTTGATGATTTTGTGTTAATTGATTTTTACACCAAAACAATGTTGTCCAAATACTCCTAAAAGATTCAAAATGTTTTTACTAATTTCATGAAGTATTTCCTAGAGTTTATTATTCGATAAAAATGGACAACACTTTTGATGGTTTTGTTTAAATGAGTTTACTATGTTTATAAATGTTGTCCAAATACTCCCAAGTGATTTAAAATATTTTTACTAATTTTTGGAGTATTTCTTGAAGTTTATTTTTGATAAAAATCGGACAACATTTAAAATTGGAGGTCGACTTGTCGCCCAAATGGTCGGCCTGCACCAAGAGTGCACGAATTGAAATGTAAAGTTACTGGACTTAAAAATTGAAGAGGGGGACCGGTCATAGCGCACCCCTTGGGGTCGCACGCACTATTTTCATTAGGCGATCTTATTGGCCGCACCTTTGACCGGTCGCACCCCGCAACCCCTACCCCGGATTACTATTTTCATTCAAACGTGAAGAAGAAATCTTATTGGGCAGCCTATGTTGGTGAAGACTCGCCTAAATGTAATTTTTGACAACATGACAAAAATTCCAACCGTTGCAATCCTTATTTATCAGCAAGATTTACTTTTCATTTTTGTACAATATTTCTACATCTTGTGATCCTCTTTTTGTAGACAAAAGTGAAGGTGAAGAGAATTGAGCCTATGTTGGGAGCCTATGTTGGTAATCTCAAAGGTGGTGTTGTAGAAGAGTGTGGTGCTCTTCAAGGTGATGTTGTAAGGTGTTGTATTAATTTTGGAAATTAATAAAATCTTTTTCTTTTTGAAATCCATCCCGGAGATATCGGGATGGTAGAGGATTAGGCCCTAGGTAGGTTGAACCTCTATAAATCGATGCGTGTTGTTTACTTCCCGCGCCTTTATTATTGTCTTGGCGTATTTAATTCGAAAAAAGAGGGCATAATCGAAAAGATGGAGATAATCTATTCACTCTCCTCTAGATTATCGTAGCCGCTTGACTTAGAAGTGGTATCGAGCCAAACTCTTTGGCAAGCTCGTTCCACATCGTGAGTAAAGAGGAACGATCACGGCCTACGAATGAAGTCTACCTCACCGCGCGCCACCACCAAGCCACCACTATTCGATTCCAAAATTTTACATTTTGGAAAGAAAGAATGGAATGCTATCTACAAGGTTGCGGGTTCGATATTTGGAGCACGGCCGTAAATGAAGAATCCATTCCAATGATGAACACACCACACAAAGGCCTCAAAGAGCTCAATGATGAAGAAAAGAAAATCATCTCCTTAAATGGTAAAGCTCTTAATATTTTGTATTGTTCACTTACCATTTTGAAATATAATCATATTGTAGGAATTAAATCGGCACATGAAGTATGGAGAAAATTAGAAGAAGTATATGCAAATGAAAGGAGCCACTCAAAAGCATCTACTTCTCAAATGGATACAAATCCAACTTGGGATGAGCTTCCTACAACTTCCGACGTCGATGAAAATGAACGATGTCTTATGGGCTTCGAAGAAGAAAACGTGGTAAGTTCAAAACCCTCCATTTCTTATGATAATGAATTACAAAATGATTATAGTGATTTTCAAAATGATTTTGATGAACTTCAAAATGAATTCCAAAGCTTACTTGTTAAATACAAAAAATTGAAAAAGGAATTCAATATTTTGAAAATTGATAAGGATAATTTATTTTCCTCTTATGAATCACTTTCATGTGATCACACCACCACACTTGACAAGGTTAGAAACCTTGAGAAAGAAAATAGTACTCTTGTTGAGGATATTAATTGCATGAAAAATGATTTATCAAAATCCAACTTGAGTACCGATAAAATGACCGATATTATTGATGTTCATAGTCGTGATAAATTGAAACAAGGACTTGATCATAAGCCTAGTGTTGTTAATTATGTGAAAAGAAATCAAGTCCCTATGTATGTTGGTCATTATGCTCCCAAAATTACTACTTGTTTTTATTGTGGTAAAACGGGTCACACGGTTAATACTTGTTGGGCTAGAAATAGCTCTAATTATTATTGGAGACCTAAAAGTCTCAAAGCTAATTCCAAAGGACCCAAACACTTGAGGATACCACAAAATAATGTCATATTAGGTACCCGCGGAATAATAAATCGAGGAAAAACATACCGCCAAGAAGACTCAAATGACCATTTCATTTGATCAAAGGAGAAGACAACATCAAAATAAATTTCCAAGAGAAAGACACTATCAACAATGGGAAGAACACAATCCTTGAAATGGAGCAATTGGAGAAGTTATCATCAACAAGATGATTTTCAAAGGGAAGATATCATCAACAATGGGAACGACACAACTCATGGAAATGGCGTAATTGGTAAACCATATCTCCTCATTTAAATATGCATTTTATTTTGTTATGCATGTTTTTTGTGACTTAATTGTAAAATAAAATTATTTGTGCTTTTAAATATTTTGAAAAGGAGACATTGTATATTTTGTTCTCAACTCTTATGCATTTACATAGACTAAGGTGCTTTTATTGTCTCTTATGGTTTTATATAGCATAAATAATTTTATGATATCTCTTATTGCTTAGCCTACACTTGTATTATTATGTTTGTGCAAAACGTGTTTAAGAATTGTGTAGGACATATATATTTTCATCAATGGTTATTTTCTCAAGAGAGGACCATAAACTATCGAGGTACACTCATCATTGGTATTCATCCTATAGACGCGATATATTTTTGTCATTAATGCTTGTTTTTCAAAGTATTTTATACAAGTGCTATTAAGAGGTTTTTTTTTATTTTTAAAAGGCATTATTTGGTATAGCTTGTTTTATCCAAGATCTGTAAAGAATTATATTTTGTTTTTGATAAAACATTTGATTTTTTAAGTTATGCATTTTATTGCACATATAAAATTATTCTTGGTTGCTTTGTCAAAGCTCTTGTTCATATGCTTCTTGGTCTCAACTATATGCTCTTGAACTTTTCAAATTTCAAAAGAAAGCTTATATAGCTTCCTATGCTTATTTGAACGTACATGTTTTATGAAACTCTTGATGATTTGTTTGAAAGCATAGTATGTGTTACTTGTTATTATGTCTCTATTTTTCGATATTACTATGCACTTGTGCAAGATATCTTCTTAAGATTTTGCAGAAATTTTTGGTATTTTGGAACAAGCTTGATGACCAAGGCAAGGTTAGTAGCTCTAAGGTATTATCAAGAAGAAGGTATTGATTTTGATGATACATTTGCTTCCGTGGTTTTTCACATTTTACTTGCCATTATTGTTTTAAGACAATTTCAAGCTTTACCAAATGGATGTTAAATCCGCTTTTCTAAATGGTATTATTCACGAAGAAGTCTATGTAAAACATCCTCCCGGTTTAAAATTTTTCTAGGCCAAATGATTTTTATAAAAGGCCTTGTATGATTTAAAACAAGTACCAGTGTATGGTATACTAGACTTAGCTATTTTTGCTAAATGATTTTACAAGAAGTAAAGTTAATACTACTCTCTCTGTTTTTAAAAAAAGGGCAAGATTGTTTACTTGTACAAATTTATGATACCATTTATGGTGCTACTAATGAATTATTGTGCAAGTTATTTTCTAAGTTAATGCAAGGTGAACTTAAGATGATCATGATGGGGAGCTAAATTTTCTTCATTGGACTTCAAGTTAAACAATGTCAAGAAAGTGGTTGTAATTCACAATCAAAGTATACAAAAGTACCTTTGAAGAAGTTAGGCATTGAAGAAGGAAGAATCATCTCAACCTCTATGGCTATCAATGTAAAGTTTGACAAAGGTTGAGGAAGGCATATTGATTGACAAACATATTCGAGGTATGTTCACTAACTTTTCTTATTCCTTTAGACTCGACATTTTCTATGCCTTATGTCTATATGCTCGAATTTTAAAACTATTCCAACGAATGTCATTAAAGTGCCGTTAAAAGAAATTTTCAAATATTTGAAAGGCACTTCTTCTTATGACTTGTATATCCAAAGTTTAAAACATTCATATTTTTCGGGATAACAAGTCTGTTGATAATAATTTTTCAAAATATGGTTCATTATAATCGAACTATATATATTTGAGATTCGATATATTTTTCTAAGGGATTGCGTTTCTAAAATGAAAAATTGAGATGTGTTTAAATCCGTCTCAAGGATAACTCGCAGATTTTTTTATCATTAACCGCCGAGTCTTTTACCTCATTTAGAGCTTGATTAAGACATAATGCATATTGAATGAGGTCTATGATTACATTTTGCAAGTTTTTAAAACTTAGGGGCGAAAAATCGGATTTTTGGTTCAAACCTCGGATTTTGGAAAACAGAATGAACAACTGGCTGGGGGCAAGGCGGCCCATGATGTCGCCGTCACCATGATGTCGACTAGGTTGACCATAAATAAAATTTGATTAAATACGTTTCGTTTCTCGATCACAGTCATTTTGGCTCATTTTGTCAATTTCTCGTCCCCTTCGCATTTTGCACACAAATTTCACTTCAAATTTGTTTTATTGCATACATTTTATATTTTGGACTTCATGAGGCTCGATTATCATCATCATTACTCATCTTTACCGATTAAATGGTAAGAATTTCTCTTCTTTTATCTCAATTGGGTTGAACCTTGAGAATGTGCTTATACCTTGCTATTTTGATGCAATTCTTGTATTCGTATGATTGTATATGATGATTGTTGATGAATGAATATTGTTGTATTGCAATTGGTGATGAAATTTTTGGCTTAAACAAATCACAAAGGCGTTATATTTCTCTTGTTTATTCCGACTTACGCCAAGTGTTCGACAAAATGTTTCAATGAAAAATTCATCACCTACATGATTCTCTTGATTTGAAAAGTCCTATAAGTTTATAGAGATCATGTTTTATCAATCAAATGAGCTTTTACAAATCAAATGAGCATTTTTCCCCTTTTATTCGGAATTTAAGCTTAAATGCTCAAAATGCTCGATAAATCGATTTAATTGCGCACTTTGATATAATTATATGATGTTTTTATCGTGCTACCATTATTTTTTATGATTCCAAAGGGGGAGAAACAGGAAAAATGCTTATACGCTCAAAGAAGCGAAAATAAGCTTGCAAGAAAAGTTATAAGCTAGAGCTCTTAAAAGCCAAAAGCTATGGATAATACTTAGTCCATGTGATGTATTATGGACTTCTATGCTTTACTAATGATGCTTTTGTGACAGGGGGAGCTTTTAAGCTCAAGAAATTCAAGCTTTTACCTTGTAGTTGTTTGCTTATACTTATCTTTGTTATGCATGTTGATAGGGGGAGCTTGTGCAAAAATGTTTTTGAAAAATCTTTGCTCCTATCCTTGTGTGTTTGTACTTATGATGAATCTTGCTTATAATGGATTGATGTTTTAGACAGGAAAATTTGTTTTGTTTTAAAATCAACTTCCTAAAATTGTTTTGGTTTGTAATCATCAAAAAGGGGGAGTTTGTTAGATAAATGTTTTTATCAAGATTTTGATGATTATGTTTAAATGAGTTTTTATACCAAAACAATGTTTATAAATGTTGTCCAAATACTCCTAAATGATTTAAAATGTTTTTACTAATTTTTGGAGTATTTCTTAGAGTTTATTACTCGATAAAATTGGACAACACTTTTGATGATTTTGTGTTAATTGGTTTTTACACCAAAACAATGTTGTCCAAATACTCCTAAAAGATTCAAAATGTTTTTACTAATTTCATGGAGTATTTCTTAGAGTTTATTATTCGATAAAAATGGACAACACTTTTGATGGTTTTGTTTAAATGAGTTTACTATGTTTATAAATGTTGTCCAAATACTCCCAAGTGATTTAAAATATTTTTACTAATTTTTTGGAGTATTTCTTGAAGTTTATTTTTGATAAAAATCGGACAACATTTAAAATTGGAGGTCGACCGGTCGCCCAAAAGGTCGACTAGTACCTGAAGAGTGCACGAATTGAAACAGAAAGTTACAGACTTGAAAAATTGAAGAGGGGGACCGGTCAAGCAGGGGGCCGACTGGTCGCACCCTAGGGCGACCGGTCGCACCCCCCTGCAACCCCTACCTTGATCGCACTATTTTCATTCAAACGTTCGAAATCTTATACAGGGCAACCGGTCGCCCTATGTAATTTTTGAATGCAAAAATTCCAACCGTTGCAATCCTTATCAGCAAAATTTACTTTTCATTTTAGTACAATATTTTTACATCTTGTGATCCTCTTTTTGTAGACAAAAGTGAAGAAGGAGCCTATGTTGGGAGCCTATGTTGGTGAAGACTCTCCTATAAATAGAGGATGAATTGAAGACACAAGACACAACAAACACAAGCAAATACACAACAAGAAATCTGCAAATTTCCAAGCTTTCATATTCAACACTCTTGTTGTATTTATAGCCTAAGTATTTCACTTTCACATCTTGAGGTCTAGGCTTTATTTCTTGATTACACTTGCACTCAAATTGTAATATTCATTATTGAGTTGTAATCTTTGTAGGTCCCAAGGGGTGTGAGTGTAAGGTTTAGAAGGGGGGGTTGAATAAACCTTACCAACTTTTCGATTTAGTCCTTTTAAATATTGAGTTAATACTTCACGGTGAGTCCTTGATGGCTAAGTTAGTTAATCAAGAGTTAGTTACTCAATGACTGACCGAGCCGTTGATAGAGTAACTCATTTGTTTTTGACTAAAGACTTAACTCGATTGTGATTTGTTTTCATTGGAAGACTTTACACCCTTAAATTTGGTTTAGTACTTAGAGATTATCAAGTGGATAGCAAATTTATCGCCAGGAGTTAAATAAATAAGATGCATGAATTAAAGTGTTGAAATGTAAATGACACGATAAGTTTTTATAGAGGTTCAAGATGGGGTAATTCTTCTACTCCTCTCTTCTCCAACTCCTGGAGGAATCCACTAGGTGTTGATCAAGTATACAGAGTGGTACGGTCCGGATACAAGTCTTGATCACACGGTGACTTGATCCTTTGGGACTCGATCTGGAGATGCCTTGGTCACTCGGTGGCTTCTCGACGACTCGGCCTTCTTCACAGAGCAGTGCTTTGCTACTACAGCCCACTTGCTCAAGCTATTTGGATTTGATCACGAAGCCCTCCAAAAACTTGAGACTGGTTCGACCTTGAACCTTCCTACAATCCTCCGTGGAATGTAGACCCCTTGATTCTTCAACAATTTCCTCTTCAATCGATTGAAGTTATCTTTCCTTCACAAGTGAGTGTTGGATTGATTTTCTTCGTAATGTAGGCTTGAGGATTAATCTTGAATGATTTGAGAATATCTTAGGTTACAGTTCAAATATTTGCTTGAATGTTCGTGGTTGGGTAACCTTCTCTCGAGTCATTCCTCGGCCTTTTATAGTGATCTTTCAAAAATCGCCCATTGAAGAGATAAGCTTATTTTTGAAAGTCACTTGTGGTCGTTGGCTTTGTCTTGTTGCGATCCTTGGAATTGCCACTTCCTCGTATGAATTGTTCTTCTTTTTTTGAGTTCGACATGGTGCGGTGCTTCCCATTGGTTTATTCCTTTTGCACGCTTCTCGGGATCGAGCACTTCGAGAAAGGTAGTATGGAGGAATTACTTGTTTAAGTAATTCCCTTGATTTCGTGCAACGGATCTCTTCCGATTATCTCGACTTTTGCATTTCCTTGCTTTCCCGAGGTGACTTAGTCGACTTCCAATCATTGGGTGACTCTTTGTCACTTCAACTTGAGACTTGGCTATCTTGAGTTGACTTGACTGATACTCTACTCAGTTTGCATCTCACCGCTTGCTCCTTGATCGAGTTTCGTCTTCTCTTCTTTACCATACTCAATTTGTCTTGCAGTGAGTCTTCCTTCTAGTCTCCGGTTGTCTTCTTGCATGTTTAGGCATAGTTGACTTAACTCAGCTTGACCAGCCCTATTTATTACAATGCAGTTTACAATGAAAATGGGGTGCCAACTTCCTATTCTAAGTTTTACATGGCATTCATCAAAATCTAAACAATAAATTTCCCAACAATCTTGATTTTTGTCATCATTCAACACAAGACATCCTTGTGAGTATTCTTGTGGAAAGAATACACTTGGGTGATCTAGGTGATAGGTGTTTCAAGAGTGTGGTGCTCTTGAGGTATTGAAGAATTCGGTGTTCTTCAAGGTTGAAGATTGTGGTAATCTTCACAAGGTGCCGTTGGAGATTGTGGTAATCTTCAAGAGAGATTGTGGTAATCTCAAAGGTGGTGTTGTAGAAGAGTGTGGTGCTCTTCAAGGTGATGTTGTAAGGTGTTGTATTAATTTTGGAAATTAATAAAATCTTTTTTCTTTGTGAAATCCATCCCGGAGATACTGGGGTGGTAGAGGATTAGGCCCTAGGTGGGTTGAACATCTATAAATCGACGCGTGTTGTTTACTTCCCGCACCTTTATTATTGTCTTGGCGTATTTGATTCGAAAAAGAGGGCATAATCGAAAAGATGGAGATAATCTATTCACCCCCTCTAGATTATCGTAGCCGCTTGGACTTACACCACTCTCTTGGCGTAAGCTCTCTTCTGAGCTCCGGAAAGATTTGATCGGAATATTTTCTTATTGACATGGAACGCCTTTCCATGTCGGAGTGGAACTCCTTTCACCTCTATCAATCGGCCAATCACAAGGCCATACCCCAAGGATCCTCCGAACGACCCATCTTCCTTGAAGGACTTAATTTCCAATATTCTGGCAGAGTCTGCTGTATACAAACTCAGCCCAGTTTACCTTCTTCTCCTCCATGATCGCAGCCATGACGATCAGCTTGGTTTTGGACAGCTGATTAATGCTTCCAAACTTTATGTCTACACATTTGGCAACAATATCCAGCAGCTTATGGTAATCTTCCTTCAGCAGCTTCTTGTCTGCTGTGTAGACAACTTTAGCAGCACTCTCTGGTTTGGCCACTTCCTTCCATGCAGCAGCCAAGTTTACATCGGCTTCAAGTATGTTGGCACTCCTTTCGACGACAGCAAACAATGCTCTGCAAGGTCTTCAGCAGTGATTGTAAACTCCTTTCCGTGAACAGAGGACTTGATGCCCTCATCGTGAACCTCAGCGTTCACATAGAATTGTGCTACCTCCTAAACGTAAGTCATCTGAAACTCCATTGTGAGAAAGGGTTTCAGTCCAGACTTCTCAATTTTGCTGGCTATCTTTTTCACGAGGGTTTCATCAGAACCCTATTTGATCATTCCTTCAAAATCCACGGTAGAACCAGTGTGGATTTGCTTTCCCAACTTAGCGAAATCATAGGTAGTTGCCATTTTTGAATTTTACCGAACGAAACCTTAGAAATTTGCTTAGAATATTTGTAGGGTTTTTGAGAGAAAAGAGCTTTCTTTGCTTTTGGAGAGATGAACAGTTCGAGTAATGTGAGAGAGAAAACGGACGGAATGGTATATGTATGGGTTATGAAAGGACGTGCATACGGTTTTTGAAATTTGATCAAGATCAACGGCTTAGATTTAGCACACCGATTAGCATTTAATTTCTTGCATTTAATGCGGCATCATTTATATCCAATCATAGGCTTGGTTGTGCAGCTTTTGACTGTACCTGTCATTATTATGTTGACGTCATTCTTAAAACATTCCCGCTTAATAAAAACGACTGCGTTTTTGTCACTTAGCTCATAAATGATTTAGCTTACTCCTTAGTTGATTCAATTCTTCTTTGCTCTTTTCACATGGGTACTCAGCTGTCAGCTAACTCGATGCAGTTGATTTTCCGATACGACTGATGTACTTAGCTGGTTCATGACCTCAACTCTATTTTCATCTTTTCTCGTTCCATCTCATCTCCTTGAGTCTTCTGAGTGTCAATTCATCTCAATTAACCCTAGCTCATGCTTAAGATCTTCAAATCTTGATTCACATAATGGCTTTGTGAATATGTCAGCTAACTGTTTATCAGTTGAGATGTATTCCAAGATGATGTCCTTCTTTTCAACATGATCTCTTATAAAATGATATCTGACATCAATGTGCTTTGTTCTTGAGTGCAATACAGGATTTTGAGTGATCGCAATAGCACTTGTGTTATCACACATAATTGGAATCTCCTTTTCTTCAATTTCATAATCTCTCAGCTGTTGTCTCATCCATAAGACTTGGGCACAATAGTTGCCCGCAGCTATGTACTCTGCTTTCAGCTGTGGATGTGGCTATTGAATTTTGCTTCTAGCTAAACCAGGAAACCAATTTGTTTCCAAGCATTTGACATGTACCTGAAGTACTCTTCCTGTCAACTCTACATCCAAAGATAGTCGTGAGTCCGAGTAACCAATAAGCTTGAATCCTCCTTCCTTTGGATACCATAAGTTTCGACTTCCTGGCATCCCTTCAAATATCTTATGATTCTCTTACCTGTGAGTCATATGGCTTTCTTTTGGTGCGATTGAAATCTTGCACATACACCTACCGCAAAGGTGATGTCTAGCCTACTTCTTTGTGAGATAAATCGGTCCAATGAGTGCTCGTATTTTGTTTGATCCACAGGCTTGCCATCCGCATCCATATCCATCTTGATCGATGTATTCATTGGTATTTTCACAGAAGACTTCTCTTCCATACCAAATTTCTTCATTAAATCTCTGGTATACTTTGTTTGACTTATGAAGGTTCATCCTTCATTTTGTTTAACTTGAAGTCCTAGAAAGAATGTCGCCTCTCCCATCATGCTCATTTCAAATTTGCCTTGCATGAGGTTTGAGAATTTATCACACAGCTCTTTGTTTGTGGATCCAAAAATAATGTCATCCACATATATTTGAACAAGCAAAGATACTCTCTCCATCTTGAATTCTCAAGAGTGTTCTATCCACTTTGCCTTTGGTGAATCCATTATCTATCAGAAATTGTGATAATGTATCATACCATGCTCTAGGTGCCTATTTCAATCCATATAGAGCTTTCTTGAGCTTGTACACTTTATCTCCAAGAGTCTTCTGCTCAAATCCTGGAGGTTGTTCAATATAGACTTCTTCTTCCAATAATCCATTCAATAATGCACTTTTTACATCCATTTGATATACAATGAAGTTCTTGTGTGCAGCATAGGCAAAAACATCCTTATTGCTTCTAATCTTGCAACAAGAGCAAATATTTCATCAAAATCTATACCTTCTTCTTGGCAATACCCTTTGGCTACCAATCTTGCTTTGTTTCTTACCACGAGGCAAAGTCTTCATTCATCTTGTTTCTAAACACCCATTTTGTGCCAATGACATTTTGATGGGTTGGTCTTTGCACCAATTCCCATACTTTATTTCTCTCAAATTGATTCATCTCTTCTTGCATGACTTGAATCCAATGTGTGTCTTCCAGTGCTTGGGACACATCTTCAGGTTCTATTTGGGAAATAAAACAAGTGAACATTACTTCTTGTTGAGCTCTGGATCTGGTTCTTACACCATCTCTTACATCTCCAATGACTAGCTCTGGTGGATGGTCTCTCAGCCATCTCACATCAGGTTGGAGTAAGTTAGTTGGGTTCAGTCGTCTTGCAGCTGTGTTTTCTTGAGCAGGTCTTTCATCATCACTTAGCTGCAGATTTTCCAGTTGTCTTTGAGATTCAGCCATCTCATCTTCACCTTGATTAATTGCTCCAGCTTCAGCTTCAACATAGGGACTCTTCGCACGATTGGTTGATTGGTTGATCGCCTAACTCCTCATAGTCTTCTCCATTTACATTAGGTTCATCAAACACTACATGGATGGACTCTTCTGTGACCATAGTCCTTTTGTTCAGCACTCTATAGGCTTTGCTTTCAGCTGAGTATCCCAAGAAGATACCTTCATCAGCTTTGGCATCAAAAGCCTTTAGATTATCCTTCCCATTGTTGTGGATGAAGCATTTACATCCAAATATTTTAAAGTACCCAACATTTGGCTTTCTCCCTGTCCAAATTTCATAGGGAGTCTTTGTCAGTTGTCTATTAATCATGCATCTATTTTGAGTATAGCATGCAGTGTTTATAGCTTCAGCCAAAATCTTTTAGCAACCCCGCTTCTTGACTAACATGGTCCTTTGCTTCCTTGAGAGTTCTATTCCTTCTTTTTGCAACTCCATTCTCATTGCCGAGTCCTTGCTGCAGATAATTCGTGAGCAATACCATTTTCAACACAATCTCGAAGTTATTATTCTATTGACAAACTCAGTTCCTCTATCAGATCTTATCTTTATAATGGTTTGACTTTTCTCATTTTGAACTCTTTTCATCAGTTGGGGTAATTTCTGCAAGGTTTCCTTCTTTTTACACATGAAGATTGTCCATGTATATCTTGAATAATCATCCACCACTACTAGAGTGTATTTTTTCCCACTTATGCTGGCTGGCTCAACTGGGCCAAATAGATCCATGTGTAACAGATGCAATATCCTTGTTGAAGATGGACTTGACTTCTCTTTAAATGATGATTTAATCTGCTTTCCCATCTGGCATGCATCACAAACACTTTCTTTCTTGTACACTGAGTCTGGTAATCCTTCTACAAGATTACTCCTTGCAAGCTTGTTGATTGTCTTGAAATTTAGGTGACTCAGCTTCTTGTGCCACAGCCAACTTGATTTCAGATGTACTCTTTGCTAGCTGAGACAAGTGCTTTGTGTTGATTGACGATCTACCACATACATGTTCTTTTGTCGGATCCTTGCAACACCACTTCATTTGATTGAGTGTCTTTGATTTGGCATACTCCAATATTGAATCCAACATTGTAGCCCTTGTCACATGATGCTCAACAAGATAAAGTTGAGGCCTTCAACGTATGCAACATCTATGATTTCTAATCCATTTTCTTGATGGATCCAAAGGCCTCTTATTTCCTGGAGCTTCATTTCCTCCAAATATGACTTTTGCACCTCTAATCTCCTTGAATTTTGACAGATTTTTCTTGTTTCTGTCATGTGTCGGGAATGACCACTATCCATGTACCAGGTTCCTTGGCACTCACTATTCCTTGAACCCGCAATCAAGGAAATTAGTTTTAGGTACCCATACTTGCCTGGGTCCCGAGGGGTTAGTCTTTGTAAGATGATCCAACCAACCTATAGCCAAATGATTTGACTCTAAGGGGTTGCCATCTATCAGTGTCATAATCATAATTTACTTTGGCAAATTGCTTGGGGGCTTTAGGTACATACATCTGTCTCTTTTGTCTGTATGCCTGTGTGTGTGTTTTAGCAATTGCCTTCTTTGGGTAATTGTGATATCTCTAAGTGTAGTGCTTGGGTGCATATGTGTCTTTGATAATAACTCTTTTGCCTTTGGAATGACCTTTGCTGAGTTCTAGGCCTTTGCCATTTAGGCTTGTATTCCATAGGTCTTTGCTGATATTTCACATTATTCCAATCAGCTTGACTTGGGTAGTTTCTACCATTCCCATTATTTGTGTTTCTTTGATAGAACTTTTGGGGATTTTGGTAGCTCTGTTTTTTCTTCACGCAGTACTTCCTATTTGGAGTTTCTTTGAGGAACTCTTTGGATTTCTTCTCTTGTCCTCTCAAAGATACTCAATTGGTTTTTCCTTCTCCTTTATATCCAAGGCCAGTTTGTTTGTGATTGTGTTTTGGAATAACGTGTGTTCAACATTTGGTGTCTTGGATTTTTGAGATGCTTCATTACTTGAAGATCCTTTTTCCAAGATCACTCTTGGAGTTTGACTATGCACAAAGAATTGAATCCTATGCCTGTCTTGTCTCCACATTCTTTTTGGCTCATGATAAGGTCATCCAATGATTTAGATGCCTTTGTGAATGAAGCAATCACATTTTTGAGATCATTTTCTCTCTTTTCTATAGCACTATCTCTCGTTGTTAGTTTAGCATTTTTCGCCCTCGGCTCTTTGTTCTCATCGGCTATGTGACTTAGAGTACTCGGCTCCTTAGTCAATTGTGAGTTTTGACTTTTTTTGGTTGTTTTCCTCATTTAATAGTGAGTGAGAGGATTTAATGTGCTCAAAATCTTTCATCATTTTGCCTAATGAATCATAAAGATCAGTGGGTGATGAAGTGTGTGTGTCACAATCACTATCACTAGAATTTGAATGAGATGAGTTAGAGTGTACCTCATCTTCTTGGTCGTTGATCTTGTTCTTTGGCCATTAGATAGATTAGGGCTTCTTCTTAGAGTCACTTGAGTAGTTAGCTCCACTACTTTCTCGAGTCTCGCTTCTTTTGACTTAGTTCAGTGCCAGTCTCGGCAGCCAACATTGCTTTTTTTTTTTGCCTTCTTCTCTCAAGACTTTTCTTTCTTCTTCATTCCCGTATTTATTGACTACATGATATGGGATGACCAATGGCAAAGTGTCTGGTTGTCTGCAATTCCAACATAAGTTTTCAACTTTTTGATCGGCTCTCTCATTTCTTGGGTTGTCACTCTTTTTGTTGGCATATCTTCCTTGACACGGAGGAGGAGTGAATGCCTTCTGGAGGATTCACCTTTGTTTCTTTTGTAGTTCTTGTTGAAGAACTTATTGAATCTTTTAACCATTAAGGCAATCTCCTCCTGGTCAATGACTTCTTTGGTCTCACTCTTCTTCTTCCTTCCTTGACTACGAGTCTGTTGTTTTGGGTACACTATCTCCTCTTGATCCTTTCTTCGGCTCAAACTCATAGGCTTTGAGGTCCGAGAATAGTTCATGATTGGATGTTTTTGATAGGTCCATCGAGTGCCTTAGAGCCATGGTCTTCATTTCCCACTCAGGTGGGAGGCTCCTTAATATCTTCATACACATCTCCTTCTGTGTGTATTCTTTCCCAAGTGCTGAGAGCTCATTTGTAATTTCAGTGAATCTAGCATCCAGCTGGTCCATCGTTTCACCTGCAAACATTTTAAGGTTTTCAAATTTCTGAACAACAACAGATAATTTGTTTTTCTTGATTTGCTCAGATCCTTCACAAATTAGGGTTAGTTTATCCCAGATTTCTTTGGCTGTCTTGCAAGATTTGACTTTGTTGAACATGGCTTTGTCCAAAGTCTTGTAAAGTATATCCTTGGCCACATTGTCCAAGTTGTATCGTTTTCTGTCATCACTTGTCCATTCAGCTCTTGGTTTTTCAACCATAGCTGGTCTAGGAGGAGCATCCTCTATCCTTCAGCTGCAGCAGCTCTCCTTGCAGCTGTGTTCACCTTCATTATTTGCAGTGGCCCATCCTCTATCACTATCCACATCTCATCATGTAAAGCTGATAGATGAGTCTGCATTCGTATTTTCCAGTCATCAAATTCTTCAATGGTAAACATAGGAATGCGTGTCAAATTTGATTCCATGATAATAACTTAGCAAAAAGACTTTTGAAAGAATAAGTGTCAAAAGAACTTCTTTGAAAGATTGGAGATCTAGTTCAGTAACCAGTGCGGAAGGCTTAATGAACCAACCACTCTTATACCACTTGTAGGTCCTAAGGGGTGTGAGTAAGGTTTAGAAGGGGGGGTTGAATAAACCTTACCAACTTTTCGATTTAGTCCTTTTAAATTAGTTCAGAATTAATTTCACGCCTATGTCCTTGATGGGATGACTAAGTTAGTTAACCAAATAGAGTTAGCCACTCAACCGGACTGATTTCGAGTTGTTGATAGAATAACTCGATTGTTTAGTCTAATACTTAACTCCTACATTTGTGATGAGATTTTATTGGAAGACTTAACACCCTTGAATTTGGTTTAAATTTGTTTTAACACTTGATTTTAGCACTTTGTCAAATATCAATTGATAGCAAATTATCGTGAGATATTAAATGATATGCAGAAAGTAAATGCTAAAATTTAAATGACATAATAAATTTTATAGAGGTTCAAGATGGAGTAATTCTTCTAATCCTCTCTTCTCCAACTCTTGGAGGAATCCATTAAGTATTGATCGAGTACAAAGTGGTTATCACCCAAATGCAAGTCTTGATCACACGGTGATTTGATCCTTTGGGACTCGGCCGGAGATGCCTTGGTCACACGGTGACTTCTCGTCCGACTAAAACTTCTTCACAGGCATTTGCGCTTTGCTACTTGACTTAGTTGCTCAAGCTTCTTGGATTTGATCACGAAGCCCTCCAATAACTTGAGACTGGTTCGACCTTGAACCTTTCTACAATCCTCAGGGAATGTGGACCCTTTTGATTCTTCAAAAGTTTTCTCTTCAAAGTTTGAAGTTGTCTTTCCTTGACTTGGTGTTGGATTGATTTCTTGAAATTTAGGCTTGAGGATTTGCTTGAATAACTTGAGAATATTTTTGCAGGTTACTGACTTGAATAATAACTTGAATGTTTGTGGTTGAGTTAACCCTATCTCTAAGTGATTCCTCGGCCTTTTATAGTGAACTTTCAAAAATCGCCCATTGAAGAGATAGGTTGATTTCAAAAGTCACTTGTATTCGTTGGTTTGTCTTGTTGCGTCCTTGATCTTGACATTTCCTCGTATTTAAATGAACTTTCACTTTTTAGTCGACACAAGGTGCGGTGCTTCCCATTGGTTTATTCCTTTTGCACGCTTCGGGATCGAGCACTTTAAGACATGGGCGGCATGGAAGTATTACTTGTTTAGGTAATATTCTTGACTTCTATGCAACGGATTCTTTTCACTTGTCTCGACTTGATCGCTTTTTCCCAGGTGACTTAGTCGGCTCCCAATCATTTGATGACTCATCCGCCACTTCAACTTGAGACTTGGCTTCTTGAGTTGACTTGACCGACACTTCACACAAATTTGTATCATAGTTGTTACTCCTTGATCGAGCTCTTGTCTTCTCTTTCTTTCTATACTGTTTGCTTCACAGTGAGTCTTCATCTCGATTCTCGGTTGACTTCTAGTATGTCCGGGCGTAGGCGACTTGACTCAGCTAGTACAACCCTATCTATTACAATACAAATTACAATGAAAATGGGGTGCCAACTTTCTAGTCTAAGTTTTACATGGCATTCATCAAAATGTAAACAATAAATTTCCCAACACTGTTAATACCGGTGGTCCCCGAAAACTACTAAAACACCACCGCTAATATTACGGAAATGCCTTTAGGATCCGGTCGATCTGTTAGATAAATGTTTTTATCAAGATTTTGATGATTATGTTTAAATGAGTTTTTATACCAAAACAATGTTAATAAAGGTTGTCCAAATACTCCTAAATGATTTAAAATGTTTTTGCTGATTTTTGAAGTATTTCTTAGAATTTATTTTTCGATAAAAATGGACAACACTTTTGATGGTTTTGTTTAAATTGGTTTTTGCACCAAAATAATGTTTTTAAATGTTGTCAAAATAATCCCAAGCGATTTAAAATATTTTTACTAATTTTTTGGAGTATTTCTTGAAGTTTTTTTTTTGATAAAAATTGGACAACATTTAAAATTGGAGGTCGACGGTCGCCCAAAAGGTCGACTGCACACGAAGAGTGCACGAATTGAAAGCAAAGTTCTGAGACTTGAAAAATGAAGAGGGGACGGTCCGGGCGGGCCCGACCGGTCCGCCCCTCTTGACCGGTCGCACCTCCCTGCAACCCCTACCTGGATCGCAATATTTTCATTCAAACGTTCGAAATCTTATACAGGGCAACCGGTCGCCCTATGTAATTTTTGACAGCAAAAATTCCAACCGTTGCAATCCTTATCAGCAAGATTTACTTTTCATTTTTGTACAATATTTCTACATCTTGTGATCCTCTTTTTGTAGACAAAAGTGAAGAAGAAGGAGCCTATGTTGGGAGCCTATGTTTATGAAGACTCTTCTATAAATAGAGGATGAATTGAAGACACAACAACAACAAACACAAGCAAATACACAACAAGAAATCTGCAAATTTCCAAGCTTTCATATTCAACATTCTTGTTGTATTTATAGACTAAATATTTCACTTTCACATCTTGAGGTCTAGGCTTTATTTCTTGATTACACTTGCACTCAAATTGTAATATTCATTATTGAGTTGTAATCTTGATTTTTGTCATCATTCAACACAAGACATCCTTGTGAGTATTCTTGTGGAATGAATACACTTGGGTGATCTAGGTGATAGGTGTTTCAAGAGTGTGGTGCTCTTGAGGTGTTTGAAATTTGGTATTCTTCAAGATTGAAGATTATGGTGATCTTCAAAGGTGCCGTTGAAGGAAGATTGTGGTAATCTTCAAAGGGAGATTGTGGTAATGTCCAAAGGTGGTGTTAAAGAAGAGTGTGGTACTCGTCATGGTGTTGTAAGTTGAATTTATATTAATTGTGGTAATTAATAAAATTCTTTTTTCTTTTCGAAACCCATCCCGGATATACTGGGGTGGTAGAGCACGTAGTCCCTAGGTGGGGTGAAGCTCTATAAATCGACGTGTGTTGTTTACTTTCCGCACCTTTATTATTGTCTTGGCGTATTTGATTCGAAAAAAAGAAGGCATAATCGAAAAGATGGAGATAACCTATTCACCCCCTCAGATTATCATAGCCGCTTGGACTTACAAGTGGTATCAAAGCCAAACTCTTTGGCAAGCTCGTTCCACATCGCGAGTAAAGAGGAACGATCACTGCTACAAATAAAGTCTACCTCACCGGGCCTCCACCACCAAGCCACCACTATTCGATTCCAAAAATTTTACATTTTGGAAAGAAAGAATGGAATGCTATCTACAAGGTTGCGGGTTCGATATTTGGAACACGGTCATAAATGAAGAATCCATTCCAACGATGAACACACCACACAAAGGCCTCAAAGAGATCAATGATGAAGAAAAGAAATTCATCTCCTTAAATGGTAAAGCTCTTAATATTTTGTATTGTTCACTTACCATTTTGGAATATAATCATATTGTAGGAATTAAATCGGCACATGAAGTATGGAGAAAATTAGAAGAAGTATATGCAAATGAAAGGAGCCACTCAAAAACATCTACTTCTCAAATGGATACAAACCCAATTTGGGATGAGCTTCCTACAACTTCCGACGTCGATGAAAACGAACGATGTCTTATGGGCTTCGAAGAAGAAAACGAGGTAAGTTCAAAACCCTCCACTTCTTATGATAATGAATTACAAAATGATTATAGTGATTTGCAAAATGATTTTGATGAACTTCAAAATGAATTCCAAAGCTTACTTGTTAAATACAAAATTTTGAAAAAGGAATTCAATATTTTGAAAATTGATAAGGATAATTTATTTTCTCTTATGAATCACTTTCATGTGATCACACCACCACACTTGACAAGGTTAGAGACCTTGAAAAAGAAAATAGTACTCTTGTTGAGGATATTAATTGCATGAAAAATGATTTATCAAAATCCAACTTGAGTACCGATAAAATGATCGATATTATTGATGTTCATAGTTGTGATAAATTGAAACATGGACTTGATCATAAGCCTAGTGTTGATAATTATGTGAAAAGAAATCAAGCCCCTATGCATGTTGGTCATTATGCTCCCAAAATTACTACTTGTTTTTATTATGGTAAAACGGGTCACACGGTTAATACTTGTCGGGCTAGAAATAGCTCTAATTATTATTGGAGACCTAAAAGTCTCAAAGCTAATTCCAAAGGACCAAACACTTGAGGGTACCACAAAATAATGTCATATTAGGTACCGGCGGAATAATAATCGAGGAAATTACATACCGCAAGAAGACATCAAATGACCATTTCATTTGATCAAAGGAGAAAGGCAACATCAAAATAAATTTCCAAGAGAAAGACACTATCAACAATGGGAAGAACACAATCCTTGGAAATGGAGCAATTGGAGAAGCTATCATCAACAAGATAATTTTCAAAGGGGAAGATATCATCAACAATGGGAACGACACAACCCATGGAAATGGCGTAATTGGTAAACAAGATATCTCCTCATTTAAATATGCATTTTATTTTGTTATGCATGTTTTTATTTGTACCTTAATTGTAAAATGAGTTTTCAAATATTTCTTAATATTAAGGTCTTCAATATATATTTGTTTTTAAATATTTTGAAAAGGTGATCTTGCATATTTTGTTCTCAACTCTTGTGCATTTACATAGACTAAGGTGCTTTTATTATCTCTTATGGTTTTATATAGCATAAGCACATTTATGATATCTCTTATTGCTTAGCCTACACTTGTATCATTATGTTTGTGCAAAACGTGTTTAAGAATTGTGTAGGACATATATATTTTCATCAATGGTTATTTTCTCAAGAGAGGACCATAAACTATCGAGGTACGCTCATCATTGATATTCATCCTATCGACTCGATATATTTTTGTCATTCGTGCTTGTTTTTCAAAGTATTTTATACTAATGCTATTAAGAGGATTTTTTGATTTTTAAAAGGCATTATTTGACATAGCTTGTTTTATCCAAGATTTGTAAAGGATTATATTTTGTTTTTGATAAATCATTCGATTTTTTAAGTTATGCATTTTATTGCACATATAAAATTATTCTTGGTTGCTTTGTCAAAGCTCTTGTTCATATGCTTCTTGTAAATGAGGTCTCAACTATATGCTCTTGAATTTTTTCAAATTTCAAAAGAGACCTTATATAGCTTCCTATGTTTATTTGAACTTACATGTTTTATGAAACTCTTAATGATTTGTTTGAAAGCATAGTATGTGTTACTTGTTATTATGTCTCTATTTTTCGATATTACTATGCTCTTGTGCAAGATATCTTGATTAAGATTTTGCAGAATTTTTTTTAATTTTGGAACAAGCTTGTTGACCAAGGCAAGGTTAGTAGCTCGAAAGTATCGTCAAGGTATTGATTTTGATGTAACATTTGCACCCGTAGCACATTTAAAAGCTATTTGCATTTTACTTGCCCATTCTTGTTTTAAGACAATTTCAAGCCTTACCAAATGGATGTTAAATCCAATTTTCTAAATGGTTTTATTCAAGAAGAAGTCTATATAAAACAACCTCCGGGGTTTAAATTTTTTTCTAGGCCTTGTATGATTTAAAACAAGTACCCCATGTATGGTATGATAGACTTAGCTATTTTTGCTAAATGGTTTTACAAGAGGTAAAATTTATACTACTCTCTTTGTTTTTGACAAAAGGGCAAGATTGTTTACTTGTACAAATTTAAGATATCATTTATGGTGCTACTAATGAATTATTGTGCATGTTATTTTCTAAGTTGATGCAACGAGTGAACTTAAGATGATTATGATGGGGAGCTAAAATTTCTTTATTAGACTTCAAGTTAAACAATGCCAAGAAAGTGGTTGTAATTCACAATCAAAGTATACAAAAGTACCTTTGAAGAAGTTAGGCATTGTAGAAGGAAGAATCATCTCAACCTCTATGGCTACCAATGTAAAGTTTGACAAAGGTTGAGGAAGGCATATTGATTGACAAACATATTCGAGGTATGTTCACTAACTTTTCGTATTCCTTTAGACTTGACATTTTCTATGCCTATGTGTATATGCTCGAATTTTAAAACTATCCCAACGAATCTCATTAAAGTGCCGTTAAAAGGATTTTTCGATATTTGAAAGGCACTATTCAATATGGTTTATTCTATCCAAAGAATGAAAATTTTTCTCTTAAAGGTTATAGTGATTCGGATTATGGGGAAATATTGATGATCGGAAAAGTACTTCCGGATCATGTCAATTTTTAGCGATTGCCTAGTTTCTTGGTTTTCAAAGAAGCAAAGTTGTGTTTCACTTTCAACGGCGGCCGAATACATTTCTCGACCTTTTGTTGTACTCAATTGCTTTAGATGAAACAAACTTTAGAGGATTATAAATGTTCTTTTGAAAATTTTCCTATCTTTTGTGATAACATATCCGTTATAAATATTGCTCAAAACCCGGTTCATCATAACCTTACTAAACATATTGAGATTCGACATCATTTTCTAAGTGATTGTGTTTCAAAACGAAAAATTGAGATATCTTTTGTACCATCTCAAGATCAATTAGCGGACATTTTACAAAACCGCTATCTTCCGAGACTTTTGCATCAATACTGAGCTCGGTTAGGCATAATGCATCTTGAATGAGGTCTATGATTGCATTTTGCACATTTTTAAAACTTAGGTTTGAAAAATCGGATTTTTGGTTCAAACCTCGAATTTTCACAAAACAGAAAAAGAACCATCTTTGGGCATTGGGGGAAGGCCGACCGGTTGCCCATGACGTCGACCGGTCGCCCACTCCCCAACCGGTCGCCCTTAACCAAAAATGGATAAAACGTTTGTTCTCGGTTTCATCATTTTTGGTCTTTTTGTGTTCATTTTTCGTCCCCTACGTATTTTTCACACAAATTTCACTTCAAATTTGTTTTATTGCATACATTTTATATTTTGGACTTCATGAGGCTTGATTATCATCATCATTGCTCATCTTTACCGATTAAATGGTAAGAATTTCTACTTTTAATCTCAATTGGGTTGAACCCTTGAGAATGTACTTGTATCTTGCTATTTTGATGAAATTCTTGTATTAATATGTTGTTTATGATGATTGTTGTTGAATGAATATTGTTGTATTGCAAATGGTGATGAAATTTTTTGGCTTAAACGAATTACAAAGGCGTTATATTTCTCTTGTTTTATTCGACGCACGCCAAGTGTTCGACAAAATGTTTCAATGAAAAATTCATCACCTACATGATTCTCTCGATTTGAAAAGTCTTCTAAGTTTATAGAAATCATGTTTTATCAATCAAATGAGCTTTTGCAAGACAAATGATCAATTTTTCCCTTTTATTTGGAATTTAAGCTTCATTTTTCAAAACACTCGATAAATCGATTCAATTGCGCACTTTGATATAATTGTATGATATTTTTATCGTGCTAACATTCTTTTTGATGATTCCAAAGGGGGAGAAATAGAAAAAACGCTCATATGCTCAAAGAAGCGTAAATAAGCTCGCAAGAAAAGCTATAAGCTAGGGCTCTTAAAAGCCAAAAGCTGTGAACAATACTTAGTCCATGTGATGTATTATGGACTTTTATGCTTGACTAATGATGTTTTGTGACAGGGAGAGCTTATAAGCTCATGATATTCAAGCTTAGGTTGTAAATGCTAAGCTTTAAGCTTTATTGTTGCTTCTATACTT
>JABTTQ020000501.1:0-25000 GCA_016081115.2 Rehmannia glutinosa
AACAAAGCTTGAAAACATGTGTCTTGAAAACATGAATAATGCAATGCAACTTACATGCTCTAAATGAAACTATATGAATGCAATTTTTTTTTTTTCGCCACACCCTTCAAATCAAAATAACTATCTCTCCCCCCAAACTTGAATGGAATTATATCGCACAAAAGAGAAGATAGAATTTCAAAGAAAAGTGTGGAATGGACCTGACTCACTGCGGGGGTGGCGGCGGAAAGTGGCCCTGGGAGATGTGCCACATATGTATATGATGCATCATCTGCATCATCTCCAGGTCCCTCTGTTCTTGCGCCATGTTCCTTTGCTCTTGTTCCATCCTGAAAGTACAAAACTCATCCTGATGCTGCCAGAAGTCATCCCGGTGCTGCCGCATGTTCTCCTCAAGAGAAAATAATCTAGCATGATAATCTGCCCCCCCGCGCTCCTCACCCTGGTGAGAGCTCTCAGGTATGTTGGGACCCTTTGGCGGAACCCTTGCTCGAAACCCCTTTCCTGTCTGTCATACTGCATCACCTCAACCACCAACTCATCCTCATCAGGCAACCCGATGACCCTTCGCCTTTTTCGCACAATCATGGCTTCCATAACTCTGGTATGCGCCTCAGAGTTCATCAAGTAATTGGCCTGATCATTCATATTGGCCACAGTCGTGAGTGGCGGGTTAGGAAGTGGGAAGGCGGGTCCGACCCTTTGTTGAAAGAGGTGCATGTCCTCTTCTTCCGTAATAATCTTCATTTGGCATACGGCCACCATGTTGATCCTCCTACTACCCTCAATTGGCTCTAAGCCTCTCAAATCTACATTAAAATGCCGAGCAATGGGAGTGATCATCCCACCAATCAAAATCATGCCACTTGGTTGCTTGGCCACATATTCAACATGTTCCACAAAATGGGCCATCGTATTATAGGGGGTACGGGTTAGCATATACCACAATAGATAGAGCTCCCGAACTTGTATACCCCCATTATTGTGCCGGGCAAAGACAGAATGAGCCGTGACCTTCTGAATATACCTGAAAACCAGATTCCGGAGCGATGATGCTTTAGCCGCGCGTGCCTCGTAGAGCATGGGGCCTGTCTCCGGCGTCTGAACTAATAATCGCCAAATTTCATACTAGCTATAGCGCTCCGTATTTTTGTAAGGGGCATTAGTCGGTACCCTAAAAATGGTATTGAGTTGGGCGATAAATAAGCGCCTCCGCTCGTTGCCCAGCTAAAAATGTACCTCATAGGGCTCGTAATTTTCTCCCTGTTTATAGACATCAATTGTGCTTAGGAATTCGAGCATGAGTTTCTTGTAAGTCGGCCACTTCCCTCGCATGAAAGCGGTCCACCCAACTTTGTCAAATAACTGCCAGACATCATCGTGTATCCCAAGAGT
Organism: Rehmannia glutinosa; assembly: GCA_016081115.2. NCBI lineage: Eukaryota > Viridiplantae > Streptophyta > Magnoliopsida > Lamiales > Orobanchaceae > Rehmannia > Rehmannia glutinosa. Next base: position 1,396 of record JABTTQ020000501.1, read on the forward strand.
TTGGGTACACTCGTCATTGGCATATCGCATCGGTGCCATTGGTCGGGTGACCAGCTTATTCCATCGGTCCAATTCATTGAATTCACTAGTTTCAGTAAGAACAACCCCGTAAGCCGTGGGGCTATCCGGGTTCACTTCTTGCGGTGCGGCTTCGGCTGCGGCCCCCTTGGGCATCTCCCCCTACCCTGTTGGTTTCTTCGTTCGGCCATGAGTTCAAATCTATACCTAGCAAAACATATGTGAGATTCTGAACATGCCAAGTATAACAACAATAAAATGAATTCAAGCCAACCAATTCATGTAATGCATAATGTCTTTTCCCTACAATTTTAATCAACAATTAAGCTACCAAGCCTAAATAACAATACAATTACAGAGAATCATAGCCACTAACACCCTAAACATTCAAGCTCATGCAAGATTCATCAACAAATCAACCAAATATGTCTCAATTCAACAAGCCCATAAGGTGTTCGATAATATGCCTCTTAGAAAAATTCGAGCAAAACATGGCAAATTTATCAACACAAGCACCACATATAATCCCTAATCCATAATCTACAAGCAATTCGAACAAAAACTTGAAGTTCTTACCGGAATTCTCGAAAATTAGCAAAGGGCGAATTTGAAACCCTAGGTGCTTCCTTCAATCAAAAATCTCAACCAAAAGCAATTGTGTGTGCTCAATTCGTGCGTGGTTAGTGAGGGGGACGGATTTGTAGTGAAAACAAGTGAAGAAAATCAAATACTATGAGGTTGGGTGAGCGCTCTTTCAAATTGGGGCGCAAGAAAAATTTTTGAAGTGAAAAACTTACCTGTTGCGCGACCCTTATTATGTTTCAACCAATTATGACGACGCGCGGGCGTGCGCCGACGGCCCGGGCTGTCCGTGCGTCATGCCGTAGCAACTCTTCAGACTCTTCAGGCACGCATGGGCCGTGCGTAATGCGCACGGGCTGCCCGTGCGTGGTGCCGTACCAAAATCCGATTTTTCCAATTTTTTCATTTTTTTATATAAAAGAAAAGCAAATAAATCCTAACTAATAAAGGAAAAAAAGCAAAAATTAATACAACAAACTATTGGGTTGCCTCCCAACAAGCGCTAAATTTAACGTCTATAGTTTGACGCTTGTATAACTCAATCATGGCTCCCGCAAGGTGAGGCATGCCACCTCTTCCTTTTGATCCCTATGAAAGTAGTGTTTAATCCTCTGGCCATTTACCATGAATGTCTCCCCATCCCGAGTCAACAACTCTACTATTCTTGGAGGATTCAACACTTTCTTGATCACAAATGGCCCCGACCACTAAGATTTGAGCTTACCCGGGAAAAGTTTAAGACGTGAGTTGTAAAAAAGAACTTGTTCACCCTATAGAAACTATCTTTTCTTAATCATGCGATCATGCCATCTCTTCGTGCGCTCCTTATAAATTCGGGAATTCTCGTAGGCCTCATCTCAGAACTCTTCCATCTGATTCAAATGCAATAGCCTCTCTTTACCCGCTGTTTTGAAGTCAAAATTTAACTTCTTTACAGCCCAAAATGCATTGTTCTCTAATTCCAGGGGTAAGTGACACGATTTTCCGAATACCAACTGATAAGGTGATGTGCCCAACGGTGTCTTGAATGCAGTCCGGTATGCCCATAACGCATCATCTAACTTCATAGCCCAATCCTTGCGATTATACTCACTGTTTTTTCTAAGATTTGCTTAATCTCGCGATTGGCTACCTCTGCTTGCCCATTTGCTTGCGGATGGTATGCTAATGCCACTTTGTGCCTAACCCCATACTTTGCAAGTAGATTGCTCATCAATTTATTCATAATGTGTGACCCCCCATCGCTAATCAAAGCTCTCGGGGTTCCAAACCGAGTGAATATATTTTTCTTTAAAAACCGCATTACTACTTGTGCATCATTTGTCTGTGAAGGAATTGCCTCAACCCATTGCGATACATACTCCAGTGCTAGTAGAATATATTGATAGCCTGAAGAAGATGGAAAGGACCCATGAAGTCAATTCCCCACACGTCAAAAAGCTCAACTTCCATCATGTCGTCTGGAAATGTTCCCCATCCACTGACACCTATCACACTGCTGTACATACAAATAGCAATCATTATACAAAGTAGGCCAATATAACCCACTCTGCAATACATTTGCCACAGTGCGTGTCAGACCGAAGTGTCCCCCAGAAGATGAAGAATGACACTGTTGTAGAACTCCCTCCCACTCTTCTTGAGGCACACATCTTCTGATGATCATGTCTGCGCACCTCTTAAAGAGCAAGGGGTCTTCCCACATAAAGAACTTGACGTTATGGAGGAACTTCTTCTTTTGATAAGAGGATAAATCTGGAGGCATGACTCCCACTACCAAATAATTCACAAAATCTGCGTACCATGGGAATTTAGCCTGTAATAGCAAAAGCTGCTCATCAGGGAACTCCTCCTTGATCACATATGTACCCTCTTTCTCATCCTTTTTGTACTCCAATCTGGACAAGTGGTCTGCTACCACATTCTCACAACCCTTCCTATCTATTATCTCCACATCGAATTCTTGCAACAATAGAATCCACCGAATCAGTCTCGGTTTGGCATCCTTCTTGTCGAATAAATATTTGATCGCCGCATGGTCTGTGTGGACTATCGTCTTTGTTCCAATCAAGTAAGATTGGAACTTATCGAATGCAAAAACAATTGCCAACATTTCCTTCTCAGTGGTGGTGTAATTCTGCTGGGCATTGTATAATGTTGTGCTTGCATAATATATGGCTCTGAACAACTTATCCCTTTTCTGACCCAGAACCGCCCCAACTGCGAAATCACTGGCATCGCACATCAGCTCAAAGGGCTGACTCCAATCCAGAACTACAAGAATTGGTGTTGTCACCAACGCCTTCTTCAAAACCTCGAATGCCTGCAAACAATCATTGGAAAAATTGAAAGCAGTATCTTTTTCTAATAAATGACTCAAAGGTTTGGTGATTTTAGAAAAGTCACGAATGAACCTTCTATAAAATCCGGCGTGCCCCAAGAAGCTTATGATTGCCTTCTCATTTGTTGGAGGTGGGAGTTTCTCAATTGCTACAATCTTTGCTCTGTCCACTTCTAAACCTGCAGAAGAAACTCGGTGGCCTAACACAATGCCATCACGTACCATAAAATGGCACTTCTCGATTCAAAACAAGATTAGTTTCCTCGCATCTCTATAAAACTAGAGAAAGATTATCAAGATAGTGATCAAAAGAATCTCCAAATACGAAAAATCATCCATGAAAACCTCCATTACTTTCTCAATAAGATCATGAAATATGGCCATCATATATCGCTGAAAAGTCGCGGGTGCATTACATAGTCCGGATGGCATTCTGCGGAATGCAAATGTACCATAGGGACATGTAAATGTTGTTTTCTCTTGGTCTTCCAGTGCAATCATGATCTGGTTGTACCCGGAATAACTATGGAGAAAATAGTAATAATCAAATCCCGCCAAACGATCTAACAAAGATATCAATAAAGGGAGGGGAAATGATCTTTACGAGTGGCATCATTTAATTTTCTATAATGAATGCATATACACCACCCAGTAACTATCCTAGTCGCAATCAATTCATCGTTTTCATTCCTTACTATAGTCATCCCCCCTTTTTTTGGTACCACTTGTACCGGACTCACCCAAGAACTATCAGAAATAGCATACACAATTCCGACATCTAACCATTTTAAAACTTCCTTCCTAACAACCTCTTGCATTATAGGGTTCAATCGTCTTTGGTTCTGCACTGAAGGTTTATAAACATCTTCCGTTCGAATTTTATGCATGACAATCGATGGACTTATGCCTTTTAAATCAGATATCGACCAACCTATCCCAGACTTATGTTTCCTCAACACCCTAAGCAATTTATCAAGCTGAGCTGAAGTTAAAAGGGATGATACGATTACCGGATTCGTGTTGTTTGCCCCAATGAATGTGTATTTGAGATGCTCGGGTAATGGCTTGAGTTCTGGGTTCGAATTGGGTGCTTTAGACTCACGCACGGGCTGCTTGTGCTCAGACGCACGGGTCGTGCATCCTTCACTCTATACCTGGGTCTCTTCGGCATCACGCACAACCTGGTCGTACTCAGACGCACGGGCCGTGCGTTCTTCAGGTTTTTCAATAATTGCTACGGCATCGCGTATGACTTGGGCGTGCTCCAACGCACGGGTCGTGTGCCCCTGCAGACTTGATTCTCACACGTTTTTCTTTGTGTTTTCGCCTCTCGCGCTTCTCGGTAGCTCCTTCATATTATCTAAATCACAAACATAGTCATACAAGTCTTGATTATCGAAATCAAGCATTACACTTGACGTCGAACACGAATGTGTTAAACCAAACTCTAAATCATCCTGAGACAATGTATGATCTACATAATCATCAATGCAAGACTCAACTACGTCTATGAAATTACAATTCTCAACACTATTATGAAATTGCATCGCCTTATAGATAGAAAATAACACATGCTCATCATTAACCCGTAATGTGAGCTCTCCCTTTTGCACGTCTATCAAGGCCTTTCCGGTAGCCAGGAATGGATGCCCAAGTATCAAAGGAATGTCGCGATCTTTCTCCATATCTAGCACTAAGAAATCCACACGGAATATGAATTTATCGACTTTCACGAGCACATCCTTGATGATTCCCTTCGGATAAGTGAGTGATCGATTCGCAAGTTGTAAAGTGACAGTAGACGGCTTCACCTCTCCCAATCCAAGTTTCCTGAAAATGGACAAGGGCATCAAGTTAATACTTGCTCCAAAATCACAAAGTGCTTTATTAAAGAAAACACCACCAATTGCACAAGGTATAGTGAAAATCCCCGGATCTTTAAGTTTCTGAGGTAGTTTTCTCTGAATTATGACACTGCATTCCTCCGTCAGATTGACTGTCTCGAAACCAATCATCTTCCTCTTCTTAGACATAACTTCCTTTAAAAATTTAGCATAATTGGGCATCTGCTCCAATGCGTCTGCAAAAGGTATGTTAATATGCATTTTCTTAAATATATCCAGGAATTTTGCAAATTGTGCATCTAACTTTTTCTTTTGAAATCGTTGGGGAAAAAGGAAGGGGAGTAGTAAATTTAGAAAAATCACAGTTAGAAGAAGATTTAAGCTTCTCGGCCCTTTTTTTCATCAATATGACCTCAACTCCTTCCTCGGCCTCAACATCGCCATTTGATTCTGTTTTCGCGTCTCCCGGACTGACAACTGATTTCTCTGTACCACGCACGACTTGCCCGTTTGGTGGTGCACGGGTCATGCGTCCCTGGGTATTTTCAGTGCTTTCAGGTATTTTCGGCCCCTCATATTCCGTTCCACTCCTCAGACGAATGGATTTACACTGCTCTTTCGGATTTGCCTCAGTGTTACTCGGAAACTGACCTTTCTGATGTTGCCCACCTACAATCATAGTTAATTGGCCAATCTGGGTTTCAAGATTTTTCATTTGGTACCCCATGGTGTTGGCCAATTGAGCGACATGATTCTCAATTTTATCCAGCTTCGCCTCATCCTTACTAAATCGGTTCCTTGTATCATTCATAAATGCAGTAAGGACGTCCTCCATAGATGGCTTAGCCTCAGAATTAATAACACCATTTGCCACACTAAACCCCGATTTGGTTGCATCACATTCTTCATATTTGCATAGGAGAAGTTTTCATGATTCCTCAAATCCGGATGGTAATGAGTAGGAGTCTAATTGTTCCGGTAATTGTTGAAATTCCGGTTATTGACATAATTTGCTTCCTCCAAGGGATCTTGAGGAACTCCCCCATTATTCACATTCGCGTTTCCTTCAGTCCCCTTCGTTAATACACTGAACTGATTTGTCAACGCAGTCATCTGAGCTGTCAATGACTTGATTGGGTCCGAATCAGAGACTTCGGCTACCCTTTTCACATTTGTCCTCTCGGAGGGCCACTGATAGCTATTCATTGACTTCTCTTCCAACAAGTTGAATGCATCTTGTGGAAATTTAGCCTGTAGAGCGCCTCCTGCTGCGGCATCCACAAACGACCTAGTCTGTCCCATCAACCCGTTATAAAAGAAGCAAAGCTTCTGATCCTATGGAAACCCGTGTTGCGGACACCACCTCAATAAATCCCAGAATCTCTCCCAGGCCTCATACAGTGGCTCGGAGTCAAACTGTCTGAACTGCGTGATCTCACTCTTACGCTGCAGTGTCTTACTTGGTGGAAAGAATTTAAATAGGAACTTCTGACTCAACTCGTGCCAAGTATTCACACTCCCCTGAGTTAACGTGCCTAGCCAATTTCTAGCCTTATACCTTAAAAGAGAAAGGGAATAGGCGCAAACGTATAACATCATCAGTTACCCTATTCATCTTGGTCATGTTGCAAATTTGCATGAAGTTTGCAAGATGAGAATTGGGATCCTCAGATGGAAAACCCCCAAACTGGTTCTGTTGGACCACCAAAATCAGTGCTGGCTTCAGCTCAAAATTGTTTGCATTAATTGGGGCATTGGCAATTCCACCATAGTTGGAATTTGTCCGAGGGCGTAATGTAATCGCGAATAATCGCTTCTTCTTTGGATTTGCTGGACTTTTGGTATCGGTAACTCATTAATGACCCTGTTGATCTCGTTGTTACCTCCATTATTGCCTCCGTTATTACACCCGTTGTTTTCTTCCACATCCCCCATAGTATGATCTTGCTGTTTTTTTGCCCGTTTAGTAGCTGCACTAAGTCGCCTAGCAAAAGTCTCAACCTCCGGTATGAATGGTGCTAATTCTTTTTGCTTCGAGCGAGTGTTCATGCACTACTTGAACCAACTAAAAAAAACAAGTCAAACACAATAGGAGTAGAATTAAACAAACAATAAAAAGAAAAAAATATCTAAATTAAAAATAATTCTATTTATCGCAATATTAGTACTAAAAATTTAATTAGTCCCCGGCAACGGCGTCAAAAAATTGTTCGCCTTATTTTTAGCTTCACCGCAAGTGTACGGTGTAGTTTATAGAATAGGGTTAGCAAGGTCGAATCCATAGAGACTAATAAATTAGTGTACTAAGTATTGAGATTGTAATAGTCTTATTTTTATCTAGACGATCGAAATTGGATGATAGGTTTATGAAACTAAGACAGGAATTTATCATAAAAAGACAAAGTAAAAGTTGATTGAAAGATCAAGGAAATGAATGGATTCCAGGGTTATGGTTTCAGTTAATATCCCTCTTGTTATCTGATTAACAACAACCAAAGTTATTATTATTCTTCCCTATAAGACAATCACGAAAGTATTTTATCCTCTTCTTCGAGATGTTTATAAAAACATTGATTGGATTATCTATGCTAGCATCTCTACTCAACATAAGATATCCAACTCCCAAAAACACAAAAGATTATTAATCCTCACAAATATTTACAGACTTCTCAATCATGCAAATATTCATGTCAAGTACACAAAGATCTAGTATTGAAATTCATCTCGAATTATGAATCAATACATCAAAACAAGTTCAATCAAAGGCCTTTCGATAAAATAAGAAATAAAATAGAGTACTCGAATAAGGTTTGAAAATAATAACTTCAATTGCAATTAAACATCGAACAAAAGTATCCATTAAACTAATCCCAAACCCTAGATGGTGTTTAGGACATGGGAATTAAATAATTCATAGACAAATTATTCAAGTTCATGTCTAACAAATCGAAAGTAAAAGATACTATGGAATGAGAAAACTCAGGGATATCGATGATCTCTCGATCTATCTTCAATCCTCAAGCGTGTGGTTGCGACCTCGATCAATCTCTCGAATCCTCCAGTAGAAGGTTGCTCTTTTCTCCACTTTCTAGGGCAAATATCAATGTGTCTTTGTTTGGGGCCGTCTCGTCTCTATTTGTAATCCCGTTGGGTCAAAACCACGATTAGAATCGTCAAACCCGACTTTCCCGCATAGACGCATGGTCGTGCCCTTCACGCACGACCAGCCCGTGCGTTAGGCCGTAGGGAATAATTTTTCCGAGTTGGACGACGGGCCATGTGTCCTGGCACGACCAAGTCGTGTGCCATGCCGTAGGGATTGGCTGATCTTGGGATTGACGCACGGGATGTGCGACAGACGCACGCCCTGCCCGTGTGCCCCTGCTAAGGATGGTTCTGATCCGTTTATTAACTTCTTCTCGTTCAACTCCAAACGTCATATATTTGCTCGATTCTTGGCGGTCCTTTACCACAATGCTCCGATTTGTCATCGAAATGCTACAAATATCATTTAATTCCTACAAAACGAGCAAAACGTAATACCTTTTCCACTTTATAAGAATATGACCCATTTTACCCAGTTAACGCATGCATATCAACTTATTATAACCACAATTAAGCCCAAATTACATGCAAAACTCATACCAATCAGCCTTCCATTCAATTCAACTACAATATTTTCAGACCAGTGGTCATCAACATACTCGAACTCCCCTGTGTATCCATGCTTCTACATAACCAAAAGAAACGTATTAATAATTTTGAAGAAGGCCTATTCATGACCTGACGCTTCCCCCTCTTTTCGGCATTATACATGCTCTTCAGAGCACCATTCAAAACACTTACTCTCACCATCTTTCAAAGCAATCTGAGAGATAGGGCGTCGCCACTCCTCTGTGGTGACTTTTATTTTCTGTTGTGAGAGAGAGAGAGAGAGCAGTGAGAGCTGTTATTTTCTATAATTGAGATAAATAATTCACATTTCAGGTGAAGTGAGTTGAATTGTATTGATCGATGGAATTAAGCAATCTTTCAATATGGTTTAACAATGAATTTGGAGGTTTCGTTTCTTGTTACATTTTAAGGCACATATAACTCCAATTGTGGTAAGGTTATCTCTCAGCTTCCTTATGTTGATGATGTTATTATCTTTAGTAGTGATAAGGCTCAATCTCTTACAAATCTTTCTCAATTTTTGTACCATTATTACCATACTTCTTGTCAAGAAGTTAACAGAACTAAGAGTTCATTTGGTGTTAGTTCCACATCTGATCAGCCTACCATTGAGCGAATCACTCAAATCACTCAATTTGTCTTTCAAAATCTCCCGTTGCTTACATTCGTGTCCCTTTATTTAAAGGACATAAGCAAAGCTTCATCTTTCAGGATATTATCTCTATGATCTAGGTTAGGATTAAAGGGTGGGACTGGAAATCTCTATCCTACGGAGGGAGTTTAATGCTCATCAAAAGTACTCTTGGCTCTATGTTTTTCACCTTATTCAAGTAATTTAGCCCATAGATTCATTGTTCATAAATTAGAGCAAATTCTTACTAGGGTTTTTTGGGGTGGTACTGATAATACAACAAGGAGAAATTGGATTGTCTGGCTTAAAATTTGTTCTAGCACACATGAAGGGGATTTAAGGATTAGAAGTTGATGTGAACCGCAGCAACAATTGTGCATACTACCCAATAACAAGATGTTGTGAATCCAAGACCTTCATTAGTTCGGTTAATTTGGTGGTAACCTCGACCCGTTGCTTAGCAAAGCAAGAACCACGGTATGCGAAGACGCCACAAGCAATTATGGATTATTGCTTGATAAGTCGATAATTGCAACAAGAACGTAAATCTTGAAGCACTTGGAGAAAACACTCAATATGAGAGTAAAAGATTAATTTTATTGATAACTAATGAAAAACAATTAGTGTTCACCTTATAAGGGATCCAAACCCTAACCCTACTAGGAAACAACTTAAACCGAAAAAGAAAACCCCAAAAACCTGAAAAAAAACTCGAAAAACCCAAAAACACGGATCCTGACATGACCGTGTCGTGGGACGGCCAGGCCGTGTTCTCTGCTTGAAGTCAGACAAAAACTCTACGATGCAACACTACCGTGTTCCTTGACACGGCCAAGCTGTGTTGCCAAGCACGACCGTGTCCGTGAGCACGGCTAGGCTGTGTCGCCCTGCGCACGTCCTGTTTTGACCCCCTTTTCATCCCAAACTCGAAATAATAACTTAAGACGCGGCCCTAAAGGTTTACTTGGCCTCTAAACAATAAAACAACTCCAAAATAATGAAAATTACAACTAACTAAGATAAACGAACACAAGACACTAATGAGACTTGATTACAATGTCTTCAAGACACAAAGTGAGTCGTATTCTCGGCATCCTTAGCTTGCTCAGTCTGAGGTGGACTCCGGAATGTCGATGACGCCAATCAACTGGACCATCCGAACTTCTTCCTCTATCGACAATGCACTCTCGGTCTCCTTCTGCACGGCTTGAATCAACCCATTGAGCGCATCCTTAAACTTTCTTGCTTGAGCCCTTGTTATCGGACCAAATGGCACCATTACTGGATCCTTCATCCATGGATTCTCATTATTCCCCTCCTCTTGAGAAGGATTTGTCCTCAAATCCGAACTGACATCAAATGGACTAAGATCATCAACATTGAAAGAAGCACTAATACCATAGTCGCCCGTCAAGTCAATCTTGTATGCATTATCGTTGATTCACTCAAGCACTTGAAATGGACCATCTCCCTGCAGCTACAACTTGGACTTTCGATGTGCCGGGAAACGTTCGGGCCGCATATGTACCCAAACCCAATCACCCGGTTCGAACACCATCTTCTTTCGATGCTTGTTAGCCTGCGCCGTTTACTGCTCTGTTCGCCATTCGATGTTGAGTCTTGCTTTCTCATGTAATTGTTTCACAAAATCAGCATTCTTCTGCCCATCTAAGTTAACATGCTCAGAAACAGGTAAAGGTGATAAATCCAATGGGTTTAGCGGGTTAAAACCATAAACAAGTTCAAATGGTGAAAACTTTGATGCAGAATGTACAACACGATTATAAGCAAACTCAACATGCGGTAAACACTCTTCCCAAGTTTTAATGTTCTTGACCGTCTGTTTGGGGGTGACATGTAGTAGAAAATAACAATTTAGTTCCCAATTTCCCCCACAAGGTCTTCCAAAAGTAACTTAAAAACTTGGAGTCCCTATCCGACACAATGGTTCTAGGCATACCATGCAACATTACCACCTCTTTAAAGAATAAATCGGCAATCAAAGACGCATTATCAGTTTTATGACATGATATAAAGTGTGCCATCTTTGAAAACATATATTATGTCGTTCATGGTTTCAAATTACATTTTTTGTTTGCATTATAAATTTTGTAACTGCTTGACTTGGCCTTCGGACAAATAAAGATCATTTTTACAAAAATACCGACTGATTGAGTCTATTGTGGCGTGGGTAGGTTAGACAATGGATCGAACAGGTTGCCTGTGGTCCTTGTTTGACTACCCATATGCCTAATCCCAATTTCGGATCGGGCGAGGAGGCGACAGAACTTGGGTCGTAGAACGGTATATTCATGAATATGACGATCTCTGGGCAAAAGCCCAGGCTAAAGAGACGTCGAGCCTAGTGGGAGGGATAAGGTGACAGGGCTTCGGCCAAATATTATTGGAAGTAATAAGGAGAACGGGCAGGATCAGTGTCCGATCAATACTGATCCTACGTTTCTTATTTCGGGCTGACGAACTAATTGATTAACTGTTTATACTTTATTTTTAAAATGAGATATCCAATATTGGTTTTAAAAATTGGGATATCTATTGGCCGTTTGAAAAGTAAAATATTTACCGCACTTGAATAATTGTTGTCCAATGTGCATTGCATCACTGATAGAATCAAACATTAATATCTCATTATTGAATTGCAATATGTTCTTGAGTATTACCGCAAACAGTTACATATGTGGAGACTTGCAATTCAATAATGAGATATTAATGTTTGATGAATGCAATGTTTGGTTAATGAAATATGAAGTGTTTCTTTGAGATATCAATTGCTCAATGAGTTGGGTAGAGGAATACAATGTTTGTTTAATGAAAAATGAAGTGTTTCTTTGAGACTTCAATGCCCATTTTTATGTGGAGACTTGCTCATAACAGATTTTCAGTAGACTTTAAAATGCCGGAAAGAGGTATGGCTCTTGCTTCCAAATGCTGGTGCTGCCCTAATCAACTTACAGCAGATAATTCCTCCTCGATCTCTTTTCTCTTTTAGGCCATATGTGAAAACTGTGACCCATATTTGTATGCACAATGCTCAAGTTGGTAAAGTTTGGGGTCATTTTGCAGGGATGTTGAGATGCTACTTCACACGCACTGAGCACATTAATCTTTTTCTTTCAGCATTTTAAGCTTCAAAATCCATTTGCACACACTGCACAGATTTCTTTCATTTTGCCATGTCTTGGTTCATTTGGAAGGAAATGAATTATTGCAAACATGATGATGCCACTTTTAGCTCATTCAGAACCATAAAAAAGTGTGGAGTCTCATTTATCTCTTCTATTTAAAGGTAATGTGTTTCAAATTTCAATTTGAAAAGGTGTTTTGGATGTTGCTCGTCATTATAACATTCATTTTAGGTTGCCAACCAATACTCACCATCTCCCAGTCTTATGGGAAAAACCATATTTACATTGCTACAAGCTCAACATTGATGGTATCAAGAAATCACTGTCAATTGGTGTTGGAGGAGTCCTTAGAGACAACCAAGGTCATACTTTTTTGGCATTCTATGCCCAAATCACACATCGTCAGCTTCCACTTGAGGTGGAACTTCAAGCTCTAGAGATTTCTTTAGAGCACTAATTATGATGTATTAATTGTGCTTCCTTTCCGTTCACTTTCATTTTTTTGAGAGAATAATGGTGAATTGTCTTTTAAAAGTGAATGTTGGATATGCAGAGAAAAAGTAATGATTGTGTTGATGTAATGGAGAATCTTTTTGAGATGATGATTGTTTGTGAAATTTTTTTTGGAAAAAATATTGTAAAATATAATGCAATAAAATTGAATAAAAATAAAAAAATTATTCAAAAATAGGCAATATGGATCTCATTTTATATCTTTTATTATCAAGATTAAGAGAAAAATAATAAAAATAATGATAAGTTAAAGAAATAATCGGAATCCTTTATGAATAGGAGGATGAGAGATAAATAAATAGTATAAACGAGTATTGGAAAGTGTGAGAGGGAAAGAAAAAAATGAGTTAATTTGGGAAAGAAATCAGATTTTCTTTGAAATTTTTTTATTTCTCCCACTAACAATCACACTTCCAATAAAATTTTCGCTCAAAAATGAAGATTTTGGAAAACAATTCACAAGCAATCACAACCGTACCTTCTCTATCAACATCCCATTTACTTTTAGATTTCTACATATTATTTATAATTTTTTTTTGAGAAATATTGAAGCATTAACTTGATATTTTATTTGTATGTGTGGTTATTTGAATTCTGAGCATTCATATATAATTATTTTAGTTTTATTTTTTACAAATATATTACACAATTATATTATTATTATTTTACATAATATAATAAAAAAACTGGTCCTAACAATTGAAGGCAAGATTAATTTTTCATTAATCCCAATTTTAAAACATTGAAGGCAAGATTAATTTTTCATTAATCCCAATTTTAAAACATTGATTGAACCAAAAACCTTTTAATTACATATATTAGATCGATTTGATTATCAATCCAGTTTTCAAACATCGACAGAATTCAAAAGTTGTTGATTACAAAGTGTTACAACAGTAAGCCTTCAACAATGGTTTTTACAAACAAAACATAAAAGTACAATAATGAAATAGAATCTATCTATTACAATTTGTTTTGTCTTGCAAATTGTAAAAGCGAATAGAGGTTTAGTCGAGATATAATTTTTTTTCGCTAAACAAATACGCCTCAGCTAGTGCTCATGGAATGACGTAATGTCCCCAAAGATAAAACGACTTTACGTCCTTTATACAATAACACCATTGATACAAAAACACCTTTTGAACTAGAAGGAGTAAGGAAAGGTCTTTGGACTCAAACTCAAAGGAGGTGTGATACGAAATGTTACGACACTTGTGACAACACTTCCAAAAATATGTAGTAAAGTATGATTTTTACGTGTATTTTCGCAATAAAAATCCACTTATATATAAGCAACAATTCCAACATAGGGAATAAAGTGAGGTTAGTGGGCATTAACTTTCATTGTAACTGTAAGGTGTTACAATCCCATCAATGACCACTATCTGAAAAGTTACAAACTCCAACAGACACATGTGGATGTGGACACCTACAATGTCCAGATTCACTAGGCCCACCAGTCACTTGAATCTGGACCAAGCCCATTTTCGGGCGAAAAACTATAGTGAACCTGAACCCAGACCCATAGGACCGAGCCGCCCCAGGTGCCAGAGCGGCGCGTGTTGCCCATTTGTGATAATCCACTTGCGTTATACTATATACAAACAAAAACATCTTCTAGTTTATAAATTAGGATAAACAAAGCTTTATTTTCTATGTGGGATAAGGTTAAAAACCTTTCAATTCCCTTTACATAATTAATGTCCATTCGCATGGCCAACTTCATATATTAGTTATCCACTTACTGAAATTTGATTTTGAGAAATAAAAAATACTACAAATATCTACCCGAAACGTAGATTAACGAGGTACTATTTAATTCCTCAAGAATTAAATATTTAGCCACCAAAAATTTAGTCAAAGACATATCGGCACCCACTTTATCAAAATCAAATTTCCAACAAAAGCTTCATCTGACTTCGATATTACCATTTGGATAATGCCTACATAATAATGTCGAGGTCGATCCTGTTTTCATTTGTCTAAGTTTGGACCCAAAATATAATAAATTCCTTTGCACAATGACACTGAATTTTAGAGTCTTTCATGTGAGCGGCATACACCAACTTCAGTTATACATTTTTTCTTGCACACAAAAAGATTATGGCATTTAGTTCCAAAACTTTTTCTTTAAACTCGCTAATACTAATAGAGAATTTTGTAATGATTTTCAATGAAAAGCCTCTCATTTGGAAACATTTGTAGTGTCAATCACAAATTTTGTCCATGGTATCACTCCAATTGATCGAATGTAAATTGCTCGCTTGGTGATTGTCTGCATCACATATAAGCACTGGAGAATGCCAAAAATTGTCAATTCTAGAACAGAGAGCTAATAATTGCTTGATAAATTGTGTACTTTTCGATCATGATTTGAGAGTATTTATAGACAAATAAGTGAGTCTTCATGGCTTCTTGACCTGAGCACCTTAGTGAGCTTAATTTAGGGAAAATTACATAAAATACCATTTTCCAGTAAACATACCACAAAATACGCTATTATCACTTTTATACTTTTTTTTTTTCCTTTTTTACGCTCCTGCATATTTTTTGATTATTTTTATGTTTTTTTCATTTTTCTTGTTCCTATAATACTTTACATGTTATATATGTTGTTTCGATGTTGTTTAAATTTGTTTTCTTTGTTGTTTCTATATTTGTCTTTTTGTTGTTTTGATATTTCAAAACAATTTTTCCTATTTGTTATGTTGTTTTTGTTCATGTATTATTTTATACATTGTTTCTATTGTTTATGTGTTGTTATATAATATTTTTAATGTTGTTCTAATAATATTTTTTGTTGTTTTCATGTAGTTTTCAATGTGTGAATACATTTTTTTACTTATTTTTAAGCTATTTTTATTCATGTGGTATTTTTAATATTTTTTACGTTATTTCTGGTTGTTTCCATACCGTTTTTAATGTTGTTCTGATGTTTCTTTGTTGTTTCCACGTAGTTCTCGATGTTTAAATACAATTTTTATCTATTCTTAACTCTTTTTGCTCATATGGTGTTTTCTATATTGTTTATGATTTGTTTCTATATTGTTTCTTGGTTGTTTCAATGTTTTTTTTTATGTTTTCATGCATTGAATCAAAAAATTAAATTCATGTTGCTTCTATAATATTTTTAATTTGTTTGGTTTTAATATGTGTTGTTTTATGATATATTTCTTGATTTTTTATAAGATTTCGTATATAAAATGGATTATTTAATGGGGGCAAAATTTATTTATTCACTGAAATTTTATTAGAAATATATTTGAAACATGTTTGAAAAAATTTTGAAACAACAACGTAAAAAAGTCCAAAAAATTTGGCGGGAGCATAAATTTGTCCAAAAAACCGAAAAACATAAAAAAGTTGTCGTTGTCTCCGAAAAGTGGAGCAATTGTTTAAAAGCCCCTTAATTTATGCATTAATGTCGAACAAATACAATTGTTGGAAATTGGTTTTAAAAGTATTGGTTAATGACCTAACTTTGATCAATTTTTTAGTGACTAATTATTTAACTCTGGAGGAATTAAATATTAAAATGATAATCTACGTTTCGAATATATGAATGTAGTATATTTAACTTCTCAAACTAATTTGTGGTGAGTGAGAAATAAAATACACAAAGTAGTCACTTGGAAATAGGATAATGGATGATGGGAAGGTGAAAAGACACTCATCCCACATAGGAATAAAATACTAATTTTATTCAATATATCAATAAGTGGGTGTGCAAGAGTGTGTAAGATGAAATAACTATGCACATGTAAGGTGTGGTGGGAAACGACACGTAGCTGTTAGATAAATGTTTTTATCAAGATTTTGATGATTATGTTTAAATGAGTTTTTATACCAAAACAATGTTTATAAATGTTGTCCAAATACTCCTAAATGATTTAAAATGCTTTTACTAATTTTTGGAGTATTTCTTAGAGTTTATTACTCGATAAAATTGGACAACACTTTTGATGGTTTTGTGTTAATTGGTTTTTACACCAAAACAATGTTGTCCAAATACTCCTAAAAGATTTGAAATGTTTTTACTAATTTCATGGAGTATTTCTTAGAGTTTATTATTCGATAAAAATGGACAACACTTTTGATGGTTTTGTTTAAATGAGTTTACTATGTTTATAAATGTTGTCCAAATACTCCCAAGTGATTTAAAATATTTTTACTTATTTTTTGGAGTATTTCTTGAAGTTTATTTTTGATAAAGATCGGACAACATTTCAATTTGGAGGTCGACCGGTCGAACAGAAGGTCGAACGATACCTGAAGAACGCACAAAATGAAACAGAAACCAATTCTGTGAAAAAAGGGGGAGGGTGACCGGTCGCACCCCACCTTGACCGGTCGCACCCCCTGCAACACGTACATGGATCGCACTATTTTCATTCAAATGTTCGAAATCTTATACAGAGCGACCGGTCGCGCTGTGTAATCTTTTGACAGCAAAATTTGTACCGTTGAACTCCTTGACAACAAGATTTGCTTTTCAATTTTGTACAATATTTCTACATTTTGTGATCCTCTTTTTGTAGACAAAAGTGAAGAAGAAGGAGCCTATGTTGGGAGCCTATGTTGGTGAAGACTCTCCTATAAATAGAGGATGAATTGAAGACACAAGACACAATACATACAAGCAAAATACACAACAAGAAATCTGCAAATTCTCAAGCTTTCATATTCAACACTCTTGTTGTATTTATAGCCTAAGTATTTCACTTTCACATCTTGAGGTCTAGGCTTTATTTCTTGATTACACTTGCACTCAAATTGTAATATTCATTATTGAGTTGTAATCTTGATTTTTGTCATCATTCAATACAAGACATCCTTGTGAGTATTCTTGTGGAAAGAATACACTTGGGTGATCTAGGTGATAGGTGTTTCACGAGTGTGGTGCTCTTGAGGTATTGAAGAATTTGGTGTTCTTCAAGGTTGAAGATTGTGGTAATCTTCACAAGGTGCCGTTGGAGATTGTGGTAATCTTCAAGAGAGATTGTGGTAATCTCAAAGATAGTGTTGTAGAAGAGTGTGGTGCTCTTCAAGGTGATATTGTAAGGTGTTGTATTAATTTTGGAAATTAATAAAATCTTTTTTCTTTTTGAAATCCATCCCGGAAATACTGGGGTGGTAGAAGATTAGGCCCTAGGTGGGTTGAACCTCTATAAATCGACGCGTGTTGTTTACATTCCGCACCTTTATTATTGTCTTGGCGTAATTGATTCGAAAAAGAGGGCGAAATCGAAAAGATGGAGATAATCAATTCACCCCCCTCTAGATTATCGTAGCCGCTTGGACTTACACGCGCGCGCCTCCGCTTGGCCCAGCGTCGGGGCCATGGGCCGAGCCCGTGCCCGTGTCCCAACTGGATTGGGCCTGGTTTTGCATAGAAAACATTTGTTTTTTTACTTCTGGAAGAATAAAAACAAATAAGCTATAGCATAAAAGTGAAACTGACTTTAAAGATGAAACATACACCACTATCTTAGTGATCGCCCACTACTTGGAGGTTATAACATAGCGGCAATTCAAAGAGTGCCCTTTGTTAGATAAATGGTTTTATCATGATTTTGTTTTTACACCAAAACAATATTTCTAAATGTTGTCCAAATACTCCCGATCGATCTAAAATATTTTAACCAATTTTTTGGAGTATTTCTTGAAGTTTATTTTTGATAAAAATTGGACAACACTCGTCCGTGTTGGACCGGTCGCCATATAAGGCAATCTGTGTTTGAAAGATGATTTCCAAAATAGAAACGAGACGTTTGAAATTGTATTGGAGGTCGATCGGTTGCGCAAAGGGCGACCGGTGCCTGAAGAGATTACAGAACACTCTGTATCTCAAAATATGTTGAGGGGGACCGGTCCCTATAGGGGGCGACCGGTCGGACCCTAGGTCGACCGGTCCAACCCCCCTGGACTGGTCCCTATGTGTGTTTTTGCTGTTTTATTTTCTTTTCTGCATTTGTGCGCGACCGGTAGCCCTATCCTTTTGACAGTAAATTCTAACCGTTGTGCAGCAGACAACTTTTCCTTAAATTGTGGGGTTGATTTCTAACAACAATAATCTTGATTTTAATTGCATTTTTCTGTAGATTTTCAATCCCCAAGAGTAGCCTATCCATGATCAATCATCTCATATAAATAGAGGAAGATTTGAAGCAACACTATATGAGAGAATACTACAACACAACAAGAAACATTCAAGAATACACTTTGTTCTTACATTTTCTGTATTCTTGTTGTAATAGCCTAAGTTCTTACACTTTCACATCTTGAGGTCTAGGCTTAATTCTTAATTACACTTGCACTCAAAATTGTATTGTTCATTATAGAGTTTTAATCTTGAATTTTTGGGTTCATCATTCAATACAAGATATCCTTGTGAGAGTTCTTATGGTAAGAACACACTTGGGTAATCTAGGTGTTAGCTGTAAGAAGATTGTGGTAATCTTCTTGTTGAAGAGTTTGGTGCTCTTTGAGGTGTTGAAGAATTTGGTGTTCTTCAAGTCTGAAGATTTTGGTAATCTTCACAAGGTGCCGCTGAAGATTGTGGTAATCTTCAAGGGAGATTGTGATAATCTCCAAAGAGGTATTGTAAGGTGATGTTGTATTAATTGTGGTAATTAATAAAATTCTTTTTCTTTTTTGAAACCCATCCGGATATCTTTGGAGTGGTAGATCACGTAGTCCCTAGATGGGGTGAAGCTCTATAAATCGACGCGTGTTGTTTACTTCGCGCACTTTCATTCTTGTCTTGGTTGTTTGTTTCGAAAAAGAGAGCATAATCGAGAAAAATGGGCATAATCTATTCACCCCCTCTTTAGATTATCGTATCCACTTGGACTTACAACCACTACCTGACGTTTGACCCACTATCCCTGAAGTTCTTGTCTGCCCCGCAAAGTATAGAGGCCTCTTACGGTTGGAAGTCCTATAAATAGTCGCTTTGTAGTTGTTCAGAATATACAACCAATTCTCTCGTTTTTATCTTCTGCATTTGCATAAGTATACTCAGTTTTTCACATTTTAGTTCGATAGGAGCCTTGAAATTTGCAGTGCTGCTATTTCTACTCACCTAAGCTTTTCTGCAATTTTTTGAGTCTATTCTATTCCTCTGTAATAGATAGTTCTTGTTCTCTTGTAATCCACTTTACAGAAATAAACACTTTAAATTCCAACAGCGCAAGATAAACATTCATTTTCTGTAAAAAATGGCGTCTACTTCAAGAGTAACCATTCCGACTGCTCATGCTGCTACTGAGAAGCTGGAAAAGTTTTCTGGTACTGACTTCAAGAGATGGCAATCCAAGATGTTTTTCTACCTGGCTACGCTAAGCCTGGCTAAGTTTCTGAAGAACGATTTACCAGTGGTGGAAGAAGATGAAACCAACAATGAAAAACGTGATGCTTTCGATGCTTGGGGACAGGATGACATCTTGTGCCGCAATTACATCATAAATGGACAGTCTGATTTGCTATACAATGTCTACAGTGAAATGAAAGTTTCCAAAGAGCTCTGGGATTCTTTGGAAAAGAAATACCGAACTGAGGACGCTGGTTCCAAGAAGTTCGTGGTTGGCAGGTTTCTAGATTTCAAGATGGTGGATTCTAGAACTGTCATGGATTAAGTTCACGAACTGCAGTTGATTATGCACAATATTCATGGTAAAGGAATGCAATTGGATGAAGCTTTCCAAGTGGCGTGCATAATTGAAAAATTGCCGCCTGGTTGGAAGGACTTCAAAAATTATAAGCACAAGCGAAAAGAAATAAATATAGAAGAATTTATTATGCGTTTACGAATTGAGGAAGGTAATCGCAAATTAGATTCAAGGTTTGAGAAAGGTGCTGTTGATGCAAAGGCTAATTTGTTAGAACATGGTGGTTCTAACAACAATAAAAGAAAATGTGACAACAACTACAAGGGAAAGAAATTTGTAAACAAAAAGCCATTTACATGAAATTGTCACAATTGTGATGAGTCCAACCACATGGCTAAGGACTGGCGGCTTCCTGAAAAACCAAAATATAGACAACACAATGCTAATGTGGTTGAGCACAGTGGTGTGATCCATGAGCTGACTGAAATGGATCAATTTGCATTGGTTTTTGAGGCAAACCTTGTGGATAATCCAAGAGAATGTTACATTGACACGGGAGCCACTCGACATGTCAATTCTGACAAGGATGCATTCTCTACCTATAGCCCTTGTACATGTTGAAAACTTAATATGGGTAGTTCTTACTCTTCTGATGTTGCAAGTTTTGACAACGTGGTTCTGAAGCTCAATTCCGAAAAAGAGTTGCTTTTGATGGATGTTCTACATGTCCCAGTCCGGAAGAATCTAGTGTCAGAATCTCTTCTTATAAACCATGGTTTCAGACTAATGTTTGAGTCTGAAAATTTTATTTTGACTAAGTTTGGATAGTTCCTAGGAAAAAATTATTTGTATAATGGACTGTTCAAAATGAATATAATGGTATTTCGCCGTGTAACCGATTCAAGCAGTAATAAAATTTAGCCTACTTCTGTTTATATGCTTGAGTATTTTGATTTGTGGCATGTTAGATTATGGCATGATAATCTAAATGCTATAAAAATATTAATGAATTTGGAACTACTTTCAACTTCAAAAATTGATTCTCAAAAGAGATGTGAAATCTGTATTGATGCTAAAATGGCTAAATAACCTTTTCATTCCGTGGAAAGAAATACAGTCCATCTAGAATTGATACATATCGATATATGTGATCGAAATTTTTGCAAACTAGAGGTGGTAAAAAATATTTCATCACTCTTATTGATGATTGCACAAGATTTTTGCTACTTATATTTATTAAGAAGCAAAGATGAAGCTTTGCAAGCCTTCCAAAATTATAAAACTGAAGTTGAAAATTAACTTGGCAATCGGATTAAAATAATTCGGAATGATAGAGAGTGCAAAATATGTTGCACCTTTTGAAGAATTATGTAACCAATGAGGAATAATTCATCAAACTACTACTCCATATTCACCACAATCTAATGGTATTGTTGAACGCCTTAAAAACATAACTTTAAAAAGAAATAAAATGAATGCCATGTTGATTAGTTCTAGGCTACCTAATAACATGTGGGGAAAGTTTGTTTTAACAACAAACCACATTTTAGATAAAATCCCACTTAAAGAAAAAAATAAGATACCTTATGAATTGTGGAAAAATCATAAGCCTTCTTATAAATACCTTAAAGTGTGGGGGTATGTGGCTAAGGTAGCAATACGAACCCAAACATGTCAAAAAATTGGCCCAAAGACGGTTGATTGTATTTTATAGGATATTCATACAACAATAGTGCATATCGTTTCTTGGTACACAAATTAGAAAATTGAAATATACGAAGGTACAATATAATTAATTGAATCAAGAAATGCGATATTTCTTGAAAATATATATCCTTGTAAAGAAAGGGTTGAAATGAGTTCTAACAAAAGAACTCATGAGAAAGCAAGTAGTTCTTCACAATGGAGTGAAGAAACAAGGCGAAGTAAAAGGACTAAAATTGCTATATCATTTGGTCTGATTTTGTCACATACTTGTTAGAAGGTGAGCCAAGTACGATTAAAGAGGCTCTGTGTAGTCCGGATGATCCGTTCAGGAAAAGAAGCTATTAATAGTGAAATAGAATTCATTTTATAAAATCATACCAGGAGTTGGTTGATCTCTGCATGTAATAAGCCTTTAGTATGTAAAATGATCCTTAAAAAGAAAATATAAAGCGAGATGGAACTATTGATAAATATAAAGCCAGGTTAATGGCTAAAGGCTTCAAACAAAAAGAAGGAAGTGATTTCCTTGACACATATTCACCCGTAACAAGGATTGGATCCATTCGAGTGCTTATTGCGATTGCTGCTTTGCACAATCTTGTGATTCATCAAATGGATGTGAAAACTGCATTTTTAAATGGTGAATTGGAAGAAGAAATATATATGGAACAACTTGAAGGATTTGTAGCACCTGGTGAAGAGAAAAAAGTATGCAAATTAATAAGATCGTTGTATGGACTTAAATAAGCTCCAAAACAGTGGCATCTTAAATTTGACACAACGATGCTGTCAAGTAGTTTTAAAATCAACGAATGTGATAAGTGTGTTTATGTTAAAGACTCATCAAATGCATTTGTCATGGTTTGTCTATACGTAGACGATATGTTCATCATATGCAGTAGTCATGATATAATCATAGACAGAAAATGTTAAAAAGAAATTTTGACATGAAAAACATGGGATAGATGATATGATTCTTGGAATCAAAATTGGCAGGAAATATGAAGGGATTAGCTTGATACAATCCCACTATGCGGAGAAAATGTTCAAGAAATTCAATGCTTTTGATGGTCCACCATCCAAAACGCCTATTGATTTGAGCATAAATCTGGTAGCTAATAAAGCTGAACCAATAGCTCAATTGAAATACTCGAAAGTGATAGGAAGTTTGATGTACATTACAAATTGTACACGTCCAGACCTTACCTACCCTGTAAATAAATTGAGTAGGTGTATAAGCAATCCAAGCCAAGATCATTGGAAAGCACTAACTAGGGTCTTAAGGTACTTAAAGTACACAATGAGTTATGGTATACACTCCTCAAGATACCCTGCAGTACTTGAAGGGTATAGTGATGTTAGTTGGATTTCAGATTCAAAGAACTTCTACTCCACTAGTGGATATATATTTACTATGAGGCAGAGCAGTATCATGGAAATCCACAAAAGGAGATGTATAGCTCGATCCACCATGGAATCGAGTCATAGATTTTGATAAAGTGGTGAAGAAAGTGAATGGCTTCGTAAATTCTTAGAGG
>JABTTQ020000502.1:0-115457 GCA_016081115.2 Rehmannia glutinosa
ATATTCCATCTTTGGAAAAAGCCAATGCCTCGGTGATGATTATTTGTGATAGTCAAGCTACTATAGGGAGAGCACAAAGTAATATGTATAATGGTAAGTTTTGACATATCCGTCGTAAAAATAATACCGTCGGACAATTGATCTCTAATTGTGTTATATCAATTGACTCTGTAAAGTCAAAGGATAACATAGTGGATCCGCTCACGAAAAGGGCTTAACCGAGATCAATCAAGTAAATTGCTTTCGGGAATGAGACTAAAATCCACAATCTAAAGAATAATTAAAGTAGTAACCCAACATTGGTTGGAGATTCCAAGAATTTGGTTCAATGGGAAAACTAAACTTTAAAAGTTCAGTTAAACACTTGTAAATCATCAACCCATCCCTAGAAGGCAAAATAAGTGCAATAATCTTGTTGGTTGTGGTAAGGTTAAGTCGTAAAGACTTTTAATGATAATTGACTTGGTCAAAAGAGATCACCTATATAAGTGAGTAATGAGGGTCGCCTCAATGTAATATGAAACCAAAGTGTTGACCTTGGCGAAAAAGGACACAATCAAGAACGGAATGTGACGGAGGTCATATTGTGTAAATATTATTGACTAGGTATACACGACAAAGAAATAGTTCAAGGCATTGCGTCCACTAGGCCACCAAGTATATTCGATGATATTCACAAAGGAAGGTTCAAAGTCGCAAACTACCTACCCCGATACAATATGGTTTCAATTAAGCGAGTATTAGAGTCTGCATTTTCATGTGCATTTGATTTTCACTCATGTGGGGGATTGTTGGAAATTGGTTTTAAAAGTATTGGTTTATGACCTAACTTTGACTAATTTTTTAGTGACTAATTATTTAATTCATGAGGAATTAAATATTAAAATGATAATCTACGTTTCGAGTAGATGAATGTAGTATATTTAACTTCTATAAATCAATTTGTGGTGAGTGAGAAATAGAATAACACAAAGTAGTCACTTGAAAATGGGATAATGGATAATGGGAAGGTAAAAAACACTCATCCCACATAGGAATAAACTATACTAATTTTATTCAACATATCAATAAGTGGGTGTGCAAGAGTGTCCAAGATGAAATAACTATACACATGTGAGGTGTGGTGGGCAAGGCCACACGCGCGTGTGCGCCAGCACACGACCACCGTCGGGGCCATGGGTCGTGGGTGAAAAGGCCGAGCCCGTGTCCCGACTGGTGGGCCTAGTTTTGCACAGAGAAAACATTTGTTTTTTCATTTCGGAAGAATAAAAACAAATAAGTTGCGACTTAAAAGTGAAACTATGACTTTAAAGATGAAACATACACCATTATCTTAATGGTCATCCCACTACTTGGATTACAACATAGTGGCAATTGAAGAGTGCCCACTACCTGAAGGATTTAGCCCACTATCACTGATGTCACTGTCCTGTAGTAAAGAGGCCCCTTACCTGTTTGGAAGTCCTATAAATAGGTGGCATTGTAGTACATTCGAGAATACACAATCATTCTCTCATTTTTATCTTCTTTACTTGCATAAGTATACTCAGTTTTTCACATTTTAGTTCGATAGGAGCCTTGAAATTTGCAGTGCTGCTATTTTAAGAACGTAGCTGCTGTATCTTTGGGGATAGCATGTTTGTTCCGTCAATATTATACTGGACATGTTTATCTTGCGGATAGAGTTCTACTCGCCTCAGCTTTTCTGCATGTTTTTGATTTTGTTCTATTCC
Organism: Rehmannia glutinosa; assembly: GCA_016081115.2. Lineage (NCBI taxonomy): Eukaryota > Viridiplantae > Streptophyta > Magnoliopsida > Lamiales > Orobanchaceae > Rehmannia > Rehmannia glutinosa. The sequence goes on from JABTTQ020000502.1 coordinate 1,734, forward strand.
TCTGTTATAGATAGTTCTTGTTCTCTTGTAATCCAGTTTACAGAAATAAACACTTTAAATTCCAACAACGCAAGATAAACATTCTTTTCTGTAAACAATGGCATCTACTTCAAGAGTTACCATTCTGACTCCTTCTGCTGCTGTTGAGAATCCATAAAAGTTTTCTGGTACTGATTTCAATAGATGACTACACTGAGCCTGACTAAGTTTCTGAAGGAGGATCCACCAGTGGTGGAAGAAAATGAAACCAACAATGAAAAATATAGTGCTTTCGATGTTTGGGGAAAGGGTGACTTCATGTGCCTCAATTACATCATAAATGAACTGTTTGATTCTCTATACAATGTGTATAGTGAAATAAAAACTTCCAAAGAGTTCTGGGGATTCTTTGAAAAAAAAATACCGAACTGAGGACGCTGGTTCCAAGAAGTTCGTGGTTGGCAGGTTTCTAGATTTCAAGATGGTGGATTCTAGAACTATCATCGATCAAGTTCAAGAATTGCAGTTGATTATGACAATATTCGTGCTGAAGGAATGCAATTGGATGAAACTTTCCAAGTGGCGTGCATGATTGGAAAATTAACGCCTAGTTAGAAGGAATTCAAAAATTATTTGAAGCACAAGCGAAAATAAATAAATCTTGAAGAACTAATTATGCGTTTACGAATTGAGGAGGGTAATCTTAAACTAGATTCAAGGTTGAGAAAAGTGTTATTGATGCAAAAGCTAATTTGTTAGAACATGGCAGTTCTATAACAACAAAAGAAAACTTGACAACAATTACAAGGGAAAGAAGCCAGTAAACAAAAAGCCATTTACATGAAATTGTCACAATTGTAGTAAGCCCAACCACATGGATAAGAACTGGCGGCTTCCTGAAAAACTGAAATATAGACAGCCCAATGCTAATGTGGTTCAGCACATTGTTGTGATCTAAGAGCTGACTGAAATGGATCTATCTGCAGTGATTTTTGAGGCAAACCTTGTGGATATTCCAAGAGAGTGGTGCATTGACACGGGAGCTACTTGACATATCTGTTCGTACAAGGATGCGTTCTCTACCTGCAGCCGTTGTACAGGTAGAAAACTTAATATGGGTAATTCTTCCTCTTCTGATGTTGCAGGTTTTGGCAACATGGTTCTGAAGCTCACTTCTGGATAAGAGCTGCTTTTGAATGATGTTCTACAAGTAGTGTCAGGATCTCTTCTTGTAAACCATGGTTTCAGACTTATGTTTGAGTTTGAAATTTTTATTTTGACTAAGTTTGGACGAGTTCATAGGAAAAAGTTATTTGTATAATGGACTGTTCAAAATGAATGTAATGGCAGTTCGCCATGTAACTGATTCAAGAAGCAATAAAATTGAGCCTACTTCTGTTTATATGCTTGAGTATTCTGATTTGAGGCATGTTAGATAATGGCATGTTAATCTAAAAGCTATTAAAAGATTAATGAATTTGGAATTACTTCCAACTTCAAATATTGATTCTCAATAGAGATGTGAAATTTGTATTGAAACTAAAATGGCTTAATTACCTTTTCGTGTGGAAATAAATATACGAGTACCTCAAGAATTGATACATCTTTTGATGTATGTGATGAACTTTGTGCAAACTAGATGTGGTAAAAAATATTTCATCACTTTTATTGATGATTGCACAAGATTTTGCTATTTATAGTTATTAAGAAGCAAAGATGAAGCTTTGGAAGCCTTAAAAAATTATAAAACTGAATTTGAAAATCAACTTGGCAGTCGAATTAAAATAATTCAGAGTGATAGAGGTGGAGAATATGTTGCACCATTTGAAGAATTATGTAACCAATGGGGAATAATTCATCAAACTACTGCTCCATATTCACCACAATCTAATGGTATTGTTGAACGCAAAAACAAAACTTTAAAAGAAATGATGAATGTCATGTTGATTAGTTAGGCTACCTCGAGAACATGTGGGGGAAAGCTATTTTAACAGCAAACCACAATTTAAATAAATCTCACTTAAAAGAAAAAATAATACACCTTATAATTTGTGGAAAAATCATAAGCCATCTTATAAATACCTTAAAGTGTGGGGGTATTTGGCTAAGGTAGCAATACCTGAACCCAGATAAGTTAAAATTGGCCCAAAGACGGTTGATTGTATTTTTATAGGATATACATACAACAGTAGTGCATATCGTTTGATGGTACACAAGTTAGAAAATCCAGAAATATCTGAATGTACCATAATTAAATCAAGAAATGCGATATTTCTTGAAAATGTATATCCTTGTAAAGAAAGAGTTGAAATGAGTTCAAACAAAAGACTCATGAGAAAGAAGGTAGTTCTTCACAAGGGAGTGAAGAACCAAGATGAAGTAAAAGGACTAAAATTGCTATGTCATTTGGTCCTGATTTTGTCAGATACTTATTAGGCGGTGAGCCAAGTACGATTAAAAGGTTCTTTCTAGTCCGGATGCTCGCTCACGGTAAGAAGCTATCAATAGTAAAATAGAATCCATTTTACAAAATTATACCCGGGAGTTGGTTGATCTCCTGCAGTGTAGTAAGCACTTTAGGATGTAAATGGATCCTTAAAAAGAACTATAAGGTATATGGAACTATTTATAAATATAAAGCCAGGTTAGTGGCTAAAGACTTCAAACAAAAAGAAGGAAGTGATTTCTTTGACACATATTCACCTGTAATAAGGATTGCATCCATTCGAGTGCTTATTGCGATTGTTGCTTTGCAGAATCTCGAGATTCACCAAATGGATGTGAAAATTACATTTTTAAATTGTGAATTGGAAGAAGAAATATATATGGAACAACCCGAAGGATTTGTAGCACCTGATCAAGAGAAAAATGTGTGCAAATTAATAAAATCACTGTATAGACTTAAACAAGGTCCAAAACAATAGCATCTTAAATTTGACACAATGATGTTGTTAAATGGTTTTAAAATCAACGAATGTGACAAGTGTGTTTATGTTAAAGGCTCATCCAATGCATTTGTCATGGTTTGTATATATGTAGACGATATGTTGATCATGGACAATAGTCATGATATAATCATTGACACTAAGAAAATGTTAAAAAAAAAAAATTGACATGAAAGACATGTGGATTGCTGATATGATTCTCCGAATCAAAATTGGAAGAACACCTGATGGAATTAGCTTGACACAATCCCATTATATGGAGAAAGTGCTCAAGAAATTCAATGCTTTTGATGGTCCACCATCCAAAACGCCCATTGATTTGAGCATAAATCTGGTAGCTAATAAGGTTGAACAAGTAGCTCAGTTGGAATGCTCGAAAGTGAGATGAAGTTTGATGTATATTACAAATAAAACACATCCTTACCTTGCCTATCTTGTAAAAAGATTGAGTAGATATACAAGCAATCCAAGCCAAGAGCATTGAAAGCACTAATTAGGTTCTTAAGATACTTAAAGTACACCATGAGTTAAAGTAAACACTACTCAAGATACCCTGCAGTACTTGTAGGGTATAGTGATGCTAGTTGGATTTCATATTCAAAAGACTCCTACTCTACTAGTGGATATATATTTACTATTGACGGTAGAGCAGTATCATGGAAATCCACAAAGCAGACTTGTATAGCTCGATCCCCCATGGAATCTGTGTCTATAACTTTTGATAAAGCTGGCGAAGAATCTGAATGGCTTCATAATTTCTTAGAGGATATTCTTTGCTGGAAAAGAGTCAGTGTCTCATGTGATGATTCACTGTGATAGTTAAGTTACTTTGGGAAAGCACAAAATAATATGTATAACGGTAAGTCTAGACATATCCGTCGTAGATATAATACCATAAGACAGTTGATCTCTAATGGTGTTATATCAATTGACTATGTAACCGAGATCAATTGAGTAAATTGCTAGAGAGAATGAGACTAAAATCCACAATCTAAAGAACGATTAAAATGGTAACCCAACCTTGGTGATTTGGAGATGCAAAGAACTTGGTTCAATGGGAAACTAAACTTTAGAAGTTCGATTAAACACTTATAAATCGGTGAACCCATCCCTAGAAAACAAAACAAGTGTAATAATCTTGTTGGTTGTGGTAAGGTTAAGTCGTAAAGACTTTTAATAATAATTGACTTGGTCAAAAGAGATCACATATATAAGTGAGAAGTGAGGCCGCTTCTATGTAATACTTATGAATCCAAAGTGTTGTCCATGGCGGGAAAGAATGAGAACTTAAGAACGAAATATAATAGAGGTCATATTGTGTAAATGTCATTGACTAGGTATACATGATTGAGGAATAGTTCAAGGCATTGCGTCCACTAGGCCACCCGTGTATCAGATGATATTTTACAAATGAAGGTTTAAAGTTGCAAACTACCTACCCTGATACAATATAGTTTCAATTAAACTGAGTATTAGAGTCTGTATTTTCATGCTCATTTGATTTTCACTCTTGTGGGGGATTGTTGGAAATTGGTTTTAAAACTATTGTTTGATGACCTAACTTTGACCAATTTTTTAGTGACTAATTATTTAATTCTGGAGGAATTAAAAACTAAAATGATAACATACGTTTCGATTAGATGAATGTAGTATATTTAACTTCTCAAAACCAATTTGTGGTGAGTGAGAAATAAAATACACAAAGTAGTCACTTGGAAATGGGAAGGTGAAAAGACACCCATCCCACATAGGAATAAAATACTAATTTTATTCAATATATCAATAAGTGTGTGTGCAAGATGAAATAACTATACACATGTGAAGTGTGGTGGGCAAGGCCACACGCGCGCGTGCGCTCGCTCGGCCCGGTGCCAGTGCCTTGGGCCGAGCCCGAGCCCATATTTAGAAAAAACACAAAGTTTATTGAAATAGTTGAAATTTGAATGTTAGATATTTTGAAGTAACATGATTTTGTATCTTTTAAACTAATTATATATATATATATATGATGTAGATATAATAATTGACAAAAACTTGTATGAGATGGTCTTATAAACTATGTCCATGTGATGGATCCTATATCTAATAAATAGAATTCCAAGCCAAACCTCGAACCCATAAAATATACCCATATTTGTTTTTTGCGTTTTATGATCTGTCTCATGAATAAGTCCATGAGACGGTCTCAAATAAGATCACCGCATAATAATTTTATCAAAGGGTATGGTTAAGGTCCACCAACACAAGTTAAAACATAATAAAAGTGATGACTATTTGATAAAATCCAAAATCTAGAACCATATAAGTTTTAAGAGGATCAAAACCACTATTGGTGTCACCTCTTTATTAACTTTCATATTTTTAGGGTTTAGGATTTAGGGTTTTAGGGTTTAGGTTTTGCTCCCAGTGCATAGCTCAACTGGTAAAAGACATGAGTGACGTGTTGTCTGCTTGCTAGCACCCACAACATAGAGGTTCGAAACCCCCTGGTAACAAGGTGGAGGAAGATTTCTTGTGTGGTGGCTCAGTCTATGGCAGCTCAGGACCCTGACTTGTTGAAGCACATCACGCGATTCACCTCATCCACGAAGCTCTAGGGCAAGAGCAGGGGGCCCCTCAGGGATCAATTAATCAAAAATGGATATTTATCAGTCCTACGTACATTTTAGGGATTCATCATTTCAGATTGGGAAGCGTGTGATAGGATTACTTTTCCACCTCATGCCAACTATACATACTCAATCCTAACTGCAGTTAACGCTGGTATTGATATGGTTAGTTTATTGATCTTCACATTTCATTATCTAATAGCTTTGTGGAGTACATCAAGTACACTTAATAATTTTAAGTTACTACACATAATTACATGTCATGGTTCCTTACAAATTACACATAATTCATCGACGGTCAGAGAGCACTCATATGGTAAGACAAAATTATCCTTGTCACCTGAATTGCTGGAAGTGATAGATAGTTGGCCGGGGTAAGACATCACTCATATGGTAAGACAACACTATTGGAATTGGTCTTTGATAAATGGGGTGTTGACCCGATTTTGACCAATTAATTAAGTGGTTTCCATTTGTGAAAAATGGAATTAAATTATTTGTAAAAATTCTACTAAGAGAGTAGATGAGAATGACATTTGGAATTTCTCAAAACCGATTCCGGGTGAATGAGAAATTAATGCAAGAAGTTAGCCACTTAATAAAAATAAATGGTATGGAAAAATGGAAAATGTGGGGAGGAGAGATGCTCCATCCCACATAGGAAAAAGGAGATAAAGTTGCACACTTTATTTATCCTAAGTTGGACAAATGGGTTTGGGCCCTTGGGGGCACCCAAGTTTTTAAAGGGGAGAGGACCTACATGCTTGTGGGTTTGGTCAAAAGCACACACGCGCGCGCGCCGCCGCCGCCGCCGCCGGCCGGCTCGGCTCGGCTCGGCTCGGCCCGGGTCGTGGGCCGTGGGCCTCGGCTTGGGCTTGGGCTTCAAGGCCCGGGTCCGGGTCGGGTCGTGCTACCTGCCGAGGGTCTGCAGCCTACACGCACGGGCAGGCGCACGCCCGTGCGTCTGGGTCGTGCTGGGTGCCGAAAGGTTGAGCCTGCACGCACGGGCAGGCGCACGCCCGTGCGTCTAGGCCGTGCTCTCCTGCGCAGGTGCGTCTGTTCAGTGCAAAAGGTGTCTTTTCGAGCCAAAAGACATGTTCTTTCCATACGGGGCGTCTAAAGCCTATAATAGTCGATCCCTGGTGTCTGAAAAAGATACGAAAAACACGAAAATAATCAGATAACATTAAATCGAGCATTGCATTTTGCATCTTGCCCTTTTCCTCCTTGAAAGCTTGAAAGTAGTCCAACACTTTGCTTGCCACGTTGTTTTCGGTTTCTTTGTCTGGCCGCTAACCGGAACAGTTAAAGTCGTTGTATCTTAGAGGCGAGCGCCGGAACCGTAAGCACTCGGTATACGGGGCATTTTCTTCTTGCGGAGACTGATTCTAAATCAGGCCTCGACTAAGCCTAAACACTAGATTCCAGCCATTTTTTCTTCAAACAGAAACCTTCACCAGAAATTTTACCCAACAATCGCAAGACGAAAATTTTTATTTATTGTTTCTGTTCGAGAAGATAGCTTCCAGATCGTTCACACCGATGGCTCCAGTTTTGAAGATTGCTTCTCCTGCTCATGGCGAGAAATCGGCGAAGTTCTCCGGTCCCGACTTCAAGAGATGGCAACAAAAGATGCTGTTCTACGTGACAACCTTGGGACTATCTCGTTTCGTGAAGGAGGAACCCCCTGCCGTTGGTGATGAAGAATCCGACAATGAACGGAGAATCGTTGTGGATGCTTGGCATAACAGTGATTTCCTTTGTCGGAATTATATTTTGAACGGACTAGACGATACCTTGTACAACGTCTATAGTTCGTTCAAAACGTCCAAAGAGTTGTGGGACTCTTTGGAGAAAAAGTATAAAACAGAAGATGCCGGTGCAAAGAAATTTGTAGTCGGTAAATTTCTGGATTATAAGATGGTTGACACCGAGACGGTGATCAGCCAAGTACAAGAAATACAAATCATACTTCACGACTTAGTGTCTGAAGGGATGATTCTGAGTGAGTCATTCCAAGTGGCTGCGATTATCGAAAAATTGCCGCCTTCGTGGAAAGATTTTAAGAACTACCTTAAGCACAAGCGGAAGGAAATGGGGCTTGAGGATTTGATAGTTCGACTTCGGATTGAGGAAGACAATCGGGATTCCGAATGGAAATCGGCAAATGTGGGGGTATGATCATACTTTGTGGAACACCAGTGGAGTTTCTGTTGCATTTTGAAATGTAACAGAAGGTGTTGCCAAAAGTGTTGTAAACACCGAAACCACATTTGCATGAGGTGTTGTCAAAAGTGTTGTAACACTAAAGGCAGACATCGTAACAAGTTAAATCTGAAGTCTTACTAAAAATGTGATAACATCAAAGGTTACACACCTTGTAAAAGATGGAGTTGTTGGAACTAAGATCAGAAATCTGGTAGAACGAGATTCTAACTGGATTGTCGGAACAATGTTCTAACAATATAACACAAAAAATGGCCGAGAGCCATAAGAACTCTAGATGATCTTGTGTTAAACAAGATACCGAAAGTTGAAAGGGGAGCTTGACTTTTAAGCAACCCACATAAAGGAGATTGCCTTAAAATGTGGGGGTGTTTTGGAAAAAGTAGAAGCCGAAAGAAATAAATTCAGCATTTATGATATAAGTGATGGTACGATCATTGAATCATGAAATGTTGTATTTATTAAAAGTGTCCTTTCGTGCAAAGGAAAGAGGTAAGTCTAGACATTTTTGTCGGAGACATAATACCAATAAATGGTTGATTTCGAATGGGGTTATTTCGGTTGACTACGTAAAGTCAAAGGAAAACCTTGCGGATCCGCTTACAAAAGGCATAAATCGAGATCAGCTGTATAAATTGTTAAGGGGAATGGGTTTAAAATCCACAACTTAAAGAATGTTCATAGCGGTAACCCAACCTTGTGAATTGGAGATCCCAAGACCTTGGTTCAATGGGACAACTAAGTTATGAATGTTTGGTGAACACTTGGAAAATGTGTTAGCTCATTCTCGATACATCCAAGTGTATTTAAACTCTTGAATGTGGTGAGGTTAAGTTTAAGACTTTTAATGATTCCTATACCGAAAGGTGGAGTATTGCGGGATACTCTTCAATAGGAGATCACATATATAAGTGAGAAGTAATGGCCGCTTCAAATGAAACACTTATGAATCTAAGATATGGTCCAGGGCGAAATGGACACAACGTGAGAACAACAAGTGTTAGAGTTGTTATTGTGTAAATCTTTGTTGTCTTGGTTTACACAAACGGCTGAGTAGTTCAAGACATCGCGTCACTAAGCAGCTAGTAAATCCGATAGTACCTTACTAAGGAAGGTTCAAAGCCACAAGCTACCTATCCTGATGCAATAACGATTCGCCGAGACTTTCAAGCTTAATCGCATACACGCATGCATTAATTTCATTCATGTGGGGGATTGTTGGAATTGGTCTTTGATAAATGGGGTGTTGACCCGATTTTGACCAATTAATTAAGTGGTTTCCATTTGTGAAAAATGGAATTAAATTATTTGTAAAAATTCTACTAAGAGAGTAGATGAGAATGGCATTTGGAATTTCTCAAACCGATTCCGGGTGAATGAGAAATTAATGCAAGAAGTTAGCCACTTAATAAAAACAAATGGTATGGAAAAAAGGAAAATGTGGGGAGGAGAGATGCTCCATCCCACATAGGAAAAAAGAGATAATGTTGCACACTTTATTTATCCTAAGTTGGACAAATGGGTTTGAGCCCTTGGGGGCACCCAAGTTTTTAAAGGAGAGAGGACCTACATGCTTGTGGGTTTGGTCAGCACACACGCGCGTGCGTCTTGTGCGCCCGCCGCCACCCGGCCGGCTCGGCTCGGCTCGGCCCGGTCCGGTCATGGGTCATGGGCGTGGGCACGGGCTTGGGCTTCAAGGCCCTTATTCTTTTGGACCAAAAACCTTTAAAATATTTAATTAATTTTTGTAATTAATTAAATAAATTTAATTAATTTTTTTAATTAATTAAAAAGTTCAATGGGAAAAACTTTCGGCCCGCTTGCAAGACGGGCAGAGCACGCCCGTGCGGTCGGGTCGTGCTACTCGCCGAGGGTCTGCAGCTACACGCACGCAGGCGGCGCACGCCCGTGCGTGTCCGGGTCGTCTTGGCGGGTGCCGAAAGGTTGAGCCGCACGCACGGGCGGCGCACGCCCGTCGTCTAGGCCGTGCTCTCTCTGAAAAAGGCAGTGCGTGTCATTCGATGCAAAAAGGTGTCTTTTCGAGCCAAAAGACATGTTCTTTCCCATGCGGGCGTCTAAAGCCTATAATAGTCGATCCCTGGTGTCGAAAAAGATACGAAAAACACGAAAATAATCGAGATAACATTAAATCGAGCATTGCATTTTGCATCTTGCCCTTTTCCTCCTTGAAAGCTTGAAAGTAGTCCAACACTTTGCTTGTTATTTGTTGTTTGTTTCTTTGTCTTGCTAACGGAAACGATTAAAGTCATCAGTATCTTAGAGGCGAGCGCCGAACCGTAAGCACTCGGTATACGGGCATTTTTTCTTCATGGAGACCGATTCTAAATCAGGCCTCGACTAAGCCTAAACACTAGATTCGGCCATTTTTTCTTCAAACGAAACCTTCACGAGAAATTTTACCCAACAATCGCAAGACGAAAATTTTTATTTATTGTTTCTGTTCGAGAAGATAGCTTCCGGATCGTTCACACCGATGGCTCAGTTTTGAAGATTGCTTCTCTGCTCATGGCGAGAAATCGGCGAAGTTCTCCGGTCCCGACTTCAAGAGATGGGAAAGAAGATCTTTGTTCTACGTGACAACCTTGGGACTATCTCGTTTCGTGAAGGAGGAACCCCCCGCCGTTGGTGATGAAGAATCCGACAATGAACGGAGAATCGCTGTGGATGCTTGGCATAATGTTGATTTCCTTTGTCGAATTATATTTTGAACGGACTAGACGATACCTTGTACAACGCCTATAGTTCGTTCAAAACGCCCAAAGAGTTGTGGGACTCTTTGGAGAAAAAGTATAAAAGAAGATGCGGTGCAAAGAAATTTGTAGTCGGTAAATTTCTGGATTATAAGATGGTTGACACCGAGACGGTGATCACCAAGTACAAGAAATACAAATCATACTTCACGACTTAGTGTGCGAAGGGATGATTTCGAGTGAGTCATTCCAAGGGCTGCGATTATCGAAAAATTGCCGCCTTCGTGGAAAGATTTTAAGAACTACCTTAAGCACAAGCGGAAGGAAATGGGGCTTGAGGATTTGATAGTTCGACTTGGATTGAGGAAGACAATCGGGATTCCGAATGGAAATCGGCAAATGTGGGGGTATGATCATACTTTGTGGAACACGAGTGGAGTTTCATTTGCATTTTGAAATGTAATGAAGGTGTTGCCAAAAGTGTTGTAAACACCGAAACCACATTTGCATGAGGTGTTGTCAAAAGTGTTGTAACACTAAAGGCGTACATCGTAACAAGTTAAATCAAGTCTTACTAAAAATGTGATAACATCAAAGGTTACACACCTTGTAAAAGATGGAGTTGTTGGAACTAAGATCAGAAATCTGGTAGAACGAGATTCTAACTGGATTGTCGGAACAATGTTCTTACAATATAACATAAAAAAATGGCCGAGAGCCATAAGAACTCTAGATGATCTTGTGTTAAACAAGATACCGGAAGTTGAAAGGGGAGCTTGACTTTTAAGCAACCCACATAAAGGAGATTGCCTTAAAATGTGGGGGTGTTTTGGAAAAAGTAGAAGCCGAAAGAAATAAATTCAGCATTTATGATATAAGTGATGGTACGATCATTGAATCATGAAATGTTGTATTTATTAAAAGTGTCCTTTCGTGCAAAGGAAAGAGGTAAGTCTATACATTTATGTCGGAGACATAATACCAATAAACGGTTGATTTCGAATGGGGTTATTTCGGTTGACTACGTAAAGTCAAAGGAAAACCTTGCGGATCCGCTTACAAAAGGCATAAATCGAGATCATTTTGTATAAATTGTTAAGGGAATGGGTTTAAAATCCACAACTTAAAGAATGTTCATAAGCGGTAACCCAACCTTGTGAATTGGAGATCCCAAGACCTTGGTTCAATGGGACAACTAAGTTATGAATGTTCAAATTTGAACACTTGGAAAATGTGTTAGCTCATTCTCGATACATCCAAGTGTATTTAAACCCGCTTGAATGTGGTGAGGTTAAGTTTAAGACTTTTAATGATTCCTATACCGAAAGGTGGAGTATTGCAGATACTCTTCAATAGGAGATCACCTATATAAGTAAGAAGTAATGGCGCTTCAAATGAAACACTTATGAATCTAAGATATGGTCCAGGGCGAAATGGACACAACGTGAGAACAACAAGTGTTAGAGTTGTTATTGTGTAAGAAATCTTTGTTGTCTTGGTTTACACAAACGGCCGAGTAGTTCAAGACATCGCGTCACTAAGCGGCTAGTAAACCGATAGTACCTTACTAAGGAAGGTTCAAAGCCACAAGCTACCTATCCTCGATGCAATAACGATTCGCCGAGACTTTCAAGTTTAATCTGCATACACGCATGCATTAATTTCATTCATGTGGGGGATTGTTGGAATTGGTCTTTGATAAATGGGATGTTGACCGATTTTGACCAATTAATTAAGTGGTTTCCATTTGTGAAAAATGGAATTAAATTATTTGTAAAAATTCTACTAAGAGAGTAGATGAGAATGGCATTTGGAATTTCTCAAAACCGATTAGGGTGAATGAGAAATTAATGCAAGAAGTTAGCCACTTAATAAAAACAAATGGTATGGAAAAATGGAAAATGTGGGGAGGAGAGATGCTCCATCCCACATAGGAAAAAAAGAGATAAAGTTGCACACTTTATTTATCCTAAGTTGGACAAATGGGTTTGAGCCTGGGGGCACCCAAGTTTTTAAAGGGGAGATGACCTACATGCTTGTGGGTTTGGTCAGCACACACGCGCGGCGTCTTCGCTGCCGCCCGCCCGCCGCCGGCGGCTCGGCTCGGCCCGGCCCGGTCGGGTCGTGGGTCATGGGCCGTGGGCCGGGCTTGGGCTTGGGCTTCAAGGCCCTTATTCTTTTGGACCAAAAACCTTTAAAATATTTAATTAATTTTTGTAATTAATTAAATAAATTTAATTAATTTTTTTAATTAATTAAAAGAGTTCAAGGGAAAAACTTTCGCCCAGCGCAAGACGGCGGAGAGCACGCCGTGCGGTCGGGTCGTGTTACTGCCGAGGTCCGCCGCCTACACGCACGGCGGGCGCACGCCCGTGCGCCTGGGTCGTCTTTGGTGCCGAAAGGTTGAGCTGCACGACGCGGCGGCGCACGCCCGTCTTGTCCCCAGCCGTGCTCTCGCAAGCAGAAAGGGCGTCTGTTCGTCAAAAGGTGTCTTTTCGAGCCAAAAGACATGTTCTTTCCATACTGCAGGCGTCTAAAGCCTATAATAGTCGATCCTGGTGTCCGAAAAAGATACGAAAAACACGAAAATAATCGGATAACATTAAATCGAGCATTGCATTTTGCATCTTGCCCTTTTCCTCCTTGAAAGCTTGAAAGTAGTCCAACACTTTGCTTGTTATTTGTTGTTCGGTTTCTTTGTCGCGGCCGCTAACCGGAATAGTTAAAGTCGTTGTATCTTAGAGGCGAGCGCCGGAACCGTAAGCACTCGGTATACGGGGCGTTTTCGTCTTGCGGAGACTGATTCTAAATCAGGCCTCGACTAAGCCTAAACACTAGATTCCAGCCATTTTTTCTTCAAACAGAAACCTTCACCAGAAATTTTACCCAACAAACACTCATATCTATGGTTACAGATTAGATTAATTATGCTTCATGAGTTCAATGATCCAAGTTTATGTTATAGATTGTTTATTTACAAAAAAGTAGTTGAATGAGAAATTAAATACTTACAAGTTCATAACCATGTTGGACGAAGGACTTGGATCCACCACAATGATTGAAAGGCATTTTAGCTCGATTCGCCATTTTTTTTTAGATTGATCCTATAACAGACAAAAAAATTACAATTAGCTTAACTAAAACTCGTAACTTAAAAACATAATTCTTACCTTATATTTATCCGTCTCAAACAAAGTGCACAAGAATTTCCAGTCCTTTTCATCAATGCAATATTTATCCGGCATCTTCTCCAGTCGCTGCTCCCATGATAGGTCGAATTTTTTTGTAATAACTGTGCATTTTTGTTCTGTTATACTGCATCTACTACCCATCATTTTATTAGTCGCTTCCCAGACAGAATTTGCAGATTTTGGATCTTAGCTGAAGTCCACATCAAAGCATCTCTAAAATAACATATATCAGCTAATGAATAATTTTCAACCAATAATCTACCAAAAAAACCTTTATAATCACAAAAACAAGATTAAACACCAGAACTCAGAATATAATCTTGAGCGAGTTAGCTTTAATGTTTGCTGAGCCATTCTGTTTTTACTCTTGATTGCTCGAACATATGGAAATTAGATAATTGCACATTAATCTGAAACTAAGTTTATTTGGAACGTGGATTTTGGGTGTGGGGCTACAGAGATGTGGGAAAAGCTGCAGATTAAGGTGGACATATATATGAGGCCAGATATTAAGAGAAGAGAGTTAATATTGCAAGAACAACATTCAGCTTCATGCACTTTTTGGAATAACATTAGCTTTATTGGTAAGTGGAGAATAGAGGACATCAAATAAGCTTTGTCATGGCCAATTGACACTACGTTCTCTTGCACTCTTATTCAGTTACTATGATTTTTATGATTTTTGTTTTGAGGAAGCTATGATTTTTAAGACTTATTGTTTAACATAGTGGAGGGAAAATTGAGAAGAAGGCAAAATATGTTGGAAATTAATGTTACAGTTTAGCACTATCAACTAGCATGATGTATGAAAATATAACCACAGTGGGCTCCTAAGTTAAAGCATCCATTGCAAATACAGTATAGTCATTTTCAAGCAAATACTGACACTTAAAAAGTTACATTCTACACAGATTTTGTGTTACTTGGTAAATTAATAAAAGAACACAAGAATATAGATACAACATTGAAAAGCTCAATGACTGACCTTTAGTAGATCAAATATAGGCATTTTTCTTTCAAGAGGTACTTTTAACCAACTGTCAAAGCTTAGAGTATCTCCAACCCATGACATCAAATTTGGTGTGAAAATCACACCAAATTTGGTGTTGTGGTGTAATTTTTTAAAAACCATCTCTAACCCACCACACAAAATCTTACACCAAATGAGTATTTTAATATTTTCTTTTCATTTTGGAATAACAAATTTATTTGTTTATGCAATTATTTCTTTTGATTATATTTTATTACTATTAATGTAACTAAATAAAACTTATATTTAACTAATATTACATTAATTAATTATTTTACATTTTGTAACACTATTCATTGCACCAAATTTGGTGTAACACTATTCATTGCACCAAATTTGATGTAATGTTTAGAATTGGGTTGGAGAGAGTTTTTAACATATTTGGTGTTTTGGTGTAGAATATAGAGTTGGGTTGGAGTTGGTCTTAGAGGGGCATGTGCTTTGACAGCAAGACCAAACTCAATTACAAATATAGTTACAAATATTGTTACATACTGCCTGTTACCGACCATCACATTTACGAAATGTGAGTGGTAAAGGTCCACTTTCATCTACTAGTTTTCTTAGCTTTGCATTATGGGTTGCTCTGGTCTCCTTTATTTCTTTTTGGACAAATAAATAAACCACCCAATTGAAATAAAATTTTGGATTACATAAATAAAAATATTAAAATAGACATAGATGAATCTGACCATCATGAGATGACTCTTCATCACCCTCCTCAGCATTAGAAGAGATTCCACTTGGTACATTAGTCCTAGGTTCATCTAGATGTCTTTTAGGCGGCATATATGTATATAGAAAGCATGTTGGTTACATATATAAAAGTAATAACAAAAAAATGCTTAAACATGTCATTTGCTTTTGTTGTTCGGGCTACAAGGATAATGAGAAATGAGAGAGAAATGAGAAAAAATCAGTTGCCCTAATATCATTATAATGTAATGCCTTTTTATCTTCAGATAGGCACCACATTTTAATTTCAATATATAGGCACCAGTTTGCAATAGTGAGGCTTTTAGAAGAAACATATTGAGTGAGAACAGGTCTTCAAATTTCATCTTTAGATCCAAAGTAAAAATCATTCAAGTAGTTATTTCGCCCAGAAATACGTATCATTTACTATCGAAAAAATGATGCGACCAATTGCGTCAACACCTCGAAGTTCATACAGACTCCATTTCCACAACTGCACATTATTTTGGATGAAGACCAAACAGATGAAAGATGAAAAAAGCATAACAATGTAAGAAACCTGATTTAGTGTCAAAATCTGAATCTTAGCTAACAAAATTACCTTACTCAACAAACAATGGAGTTGGCAGTGGCATAATGGAAAAATAATGCATCCCCATCCGACATACTTTAGCAAACTAAGGTTTATGGATGATTCAAAGACAATCTGCACAATGCAGACTCCATGGTTACTTCAAAGCAAGTCGAGAAGAAATGAATCATATCATATTTCACTATTCAACCATGATATTGAGCTATCTAAATTCTAAAAGTGGCAATTTGGTGCAGCCTGTAAACTTTTTATAAACCTAAAAATATAATAGAGACAAGATAACATAAACTGAAACACTGGTCCATTTAGGAGGTGTTGCGGTATCCATTTCAACACCGCCCTTACATCAAAAGATTCAATAAAGCCCTTAATGAGGCACAATTGCAAACACAACACCTCTTAAGCTTTCAGTTTTAATATGCAAAAATAAACCATTAATGATGTCAAAGAGTGTAAAAGCAAAATAACTATTGTAGAGGAAATTATAGCAAAAAATCTAAATAACTGGGTTAATACACATTACATTGGAAAGCCAACATACAAATTAATTAAACATCAATGAAAATTACAAGGATCAATGAATATAAAGCAAGTACATCTGGTAGTTCTTTCTAACCCAAAATTTTTAAATGAAAAAAAAATTAAAAAATTACAACTAATGTAAGAAAAAAAGAAGAAAATAACAGTATTTTTATAACTGGTGCTTGGTGAGGCGGCCGCTGGTAGTACTTCTTTTTTTTGATAAGCTTCCCTCGGAGCAATTTTTTGCTTCTGAAAAATTATGGTCAACACTGGATCATTACTCTGTAAGTAAATTTTATCCTAGAAGAAAAAGAGAGCTACATGCACGATACAATAAGTACTCACCCTCAAAATTGTTATTAAAAATGTATTTGATTTCTGTTTCGGAAATGACTAAATGTTTGAGTGTTTAGGCATTAGTCGAGGCCTGAATTGGATTCAATCTCCGTCGATTTAAACGCCTCGTATACAAGTGCTAACTGATTCAGACGTACGTCCCTAAAATACAACGACTATTTCGGTTTGAAGTTCAAAGACTTGCAAACCCAAAACACAACGAACTAAGAGTGTTTAGACTTTGAAGCTTTGAAGGATGGAATGTTAATATGCAGATTATGCAAATGACCGGTTTTTATGCTTGTGATTTATGAATTTCATGTCCAAAATCATCTGCAGGGGCTTCTGTTATATAGGCAAGCAAGTGCCCGTATGGAAAATCATGTCTTTTGGCTCGAAAAGACATATTTACACTGAACAGCCGCATCTGTTCAACCTTTCGCATCAACGCACGGCCCGTGCGTGTGCCCGTGCGTGGATGCGAACCAAAATGACAAAGTTACTGGCTTGGCGCGCATGACCACGGCCGACGGGTCAAGGCCGTCGTCCGCGTCTTTCGAGTGCGAACACTTCGATTGAAATCCTAATTAATTAATTACAAAAAAATAATTAATTATTTTTTTTAAAAGTTTTTGGTCCAAAAAGAATAAGGACCTTGAAGCCCAAGCCCAGGCCCAGGCCCACGACCCACGACCGGGACCCGGGCTGGGACGGCAGGCAGGCGGGCGGCGGCGCGCGTGTGGTTTGAACCAAACCCACAAGCATGTAGGTCCCCACCCCATTAAAAACTTGGGTGCCCCCAAGGGCCCAAACCCATAAGTCCAACTTGGGATAAATAAAGTGTGCAAACTTTGCCTCTTTTACCAATGTGGGATTGAGCATTTCTCCTTCCCCGCATTTTCTATTTTTCATACCATTTACTTGTATTAAGTGGCTAACTTCTAGCATTAATTTCTCATTCACCCGAATTGGTTTTGAGAAATTCCAAATGCTATTCTCATCTACTCTCTTAGTAGAATTTTTATAAATAATTTCATTCCATTTTTTACTAATGGAAACCACTTAATTATTTGGTCAAAATCGGGTCAACACCCATTTTACCAAAATAAAATTCCAACAATCCCCCACATAAATGAAATTAATGCATGTGTGTATGCATATTCGCTTGAAAGTCTCGGCGAATCGTTATTGCATCAGGATAGGTAGCTTGTGGCTTTGAACCTTCCTTAGTAAAATACTATCGAATTTACTAGCTGCTTAGTGACGCGATGTCTTGAACTACTCAACCATTTGAGACAACAATACTTACACAATAACAACTCTAACACTTGTTGTTCTCACATTATGTCCATTTCGGCCCTGGACCATATCTTAGATTCATAAGTATTTCTTTGAAGCGGACATTACTTCTCACTTATATAGGTGATCTCTTATTGAAGAGTATCCTGCCATACCTCACCACATTCAGCAGATTTTCATTCACTTGGATGTTTCGAGCATGAGCTAACACATTTTCCAAGTGTTCAACTGAACATTCATAACTTAGCTGTCCCGTTGAACCAAGGTCTTGGGATCTCCAATTCACAAGGTTGGGTTAGCGCTATAAACATTCTTTAAGTTGTGGATTTTAAACCCATTCCCCTTAACAGTTTATATAGTTGATCTCGATTTATGCCTTTTGTTAGCGGATCCACAAGGTTTTCCTTTGACTTCACGTAGTCAACCGAAATAACCCCATTCGAAATCAATTGTCTAATGGTATTGTGTCTCCGACGTATATGTCTAGACTTACCATTATACATACTAATTTGTGCCCTTCCAATTGCTGATTGACAATCACAGTGTATCATAACAGCAGGCACAAGCTTATTCCAACAAGGAATATCCTCTAAGAAATTTTTAAGCCATTCTGATTCTTCTCCAGCTTTATCTAAAGCAATGAACTCGGATTCCATAGTGGATCGAGCTATGCACGTCTGCTTAGAAGACTTCCACGACACCGCTCACCCACATATAGTGAAAACATATCCACTCGTGGATTTGGAGTCTTTGTATCGATATCCAATTGGCATCACAAAGTATCCTTCTAATACTTACGGATATCTCGTATAAAGTATTCTATAGTTCATGGTATACTTTAGATATATAAGTACACTTGTCACGACTTTCGGTGATCCGTACTTGGGTTACTTGTGAACCTACTTAGTTTACTCATTTGAATATGCAATGCGGGCGTGTACAATTCGATAAGTACATCAGACTGCCAATTACCCTTGCATATTCCAGCTGAGAAACTGGTTCGCCTTTATTCTTGGCCAAGTGTAGACTTAGATCTATAGGTGTCTTAGTCGGTGGACTATCAAAAGTATTGAACTTTCTAAGTATGCTTTCGACATAATGGGATTATGACAAGAAAATTCCATCTGAAGTTCTAGAGATTTTAATCCCTAATATAACATCAGATACTCCCATATCTTTCATGTCAAAGTTCTTCTTTAACATGTTCTTAGTATTCATGATTAAATCATGACTACTACCCATAATCAGCATATCATCTACATAAAGGTATACTATGACATAATCATTTGTTGTACCTTTAATGTTGACACACTTGTCACATTCATTGATCTTGAAAATGTTTGACTTCATAGTCGAGTCAAACTTTTCATGCCACTGCTTAGGTGCTTGTTTTAGTCCATAAAGTGACTTAACTAGTTTACACACATTTCGCTCTTGACCGGGTGCAACGTACCCCTCCAGGTTATTCCATATAAATCTCCTCTTCAAGCTCACCATTCAAGAATGCAGTCTTAACGTCCATTTGATGTATCTCAAGGTTATGCAAAGCTGTAATAGCAATGAGAACACGAATGGATGTGATCCTCGTGACATGAGAATATGTATCGAAGAAGTCATATCCCTCCTTTTGTCTAAACCCTTTAGATCCATCTGCTTTATACTTCCTTTTAAGGATCCACATGCATCCCTAAGATTTGCAACCTGGTGGGAGATCAACTAACTCCCAAGTGTGATTTTACATGATGGAATCTATCTCATTATTAATAGCTTGTTTTCAGAGAGGAGCTTATGGACTAGACAATGTTTCTTGAATAGTTCTGGGTTCATTTTCTAACATATAAGTTAGAAAATCAGGACCAAAAGACTTAGCTACTTTTGTCCTTTTACTGCGTCTTGGTTCCTCTTCATCATCACTTTGAGGTAACCTTGCGAGTTTCATATGTTCGTTTACTCGAACTTTCTTTCTTTCCTTTTTATATTCGGAAAGATATTCTCAAGAATACAACATTCTTTGATTCAATTATCATACCTTCATTTATATCAGAATTCTTTGACTTGTGCACTAAAAAAGCGACATGCACTACTATTGTTAGCATATCTAATGAAAGCACAATTGATCGTCTTCGGACTGATTCTAACTTGTTTCGGCTTAGGTACTTCGACTTTAGCCAAACACCCCCATACTTTAAGGTATTTATATGACGGTTTACGTCCCTTCCATAACGCATATGGCATTTTGTTTTTACCTTTGTGTGGGATCTTATTAAGAATGTAGTTTGCAGAAAGTATGGCTTCCCCCCCACAAGTTTTGGGGTAAGCCATAACTTATCAACATCGCATTCATCATCTCCTTAAGAGTACGATTTTTGCATTCTGCAACTCCATTTGATTGGGGTGAGTAGGGAACAGTAGTTTGATGAATTATACCTGCTTCCGAGCAAAATTCTTCAAACGGAGCAACATACTCTCCGCCTCTATCACTTCGAATCATCTTAATTTTCAAATTAAGCGGATTTTCAACTTCATTCTTATAAGTCTTAAAAGCTACTAAAGCTTCATCTTTACTTTTCAAAAGATATACATAGCAATATCTTATGCAATCGTCTATAAACATTATGAAGTACTTTTTCCCACCTCGAGTTTGCAAAAGTTTTAAATCACACACATATGTATTGGCACATCTCGTTACCGAATGAAATGGTGCTTTGGCCAACTTTGCTTCAACACAAAATTTGCATTTGTCTTGTTAATCGATTTTAAACGTAGGTATTAATTCCAGATTCACTAACCTTTTAATTGTGTTGAAGTTTACATGTCCTAATATATCATGCCATAAATTAGAACAATCCAACAAGTAAAAGCGAAGTAATAGTTTTATTCTTCGCCTCTTGGCGGAAAAAAGGACATTATAGACATCTTAAAAAGGCCCTTATCAAGGTAGCCCTTACAAAGAGACCGATCATTCTTGGTCATTACAAACTTGTCGGACTCAAATAATAGCCTAACCCAGCCTTACTAAGCAAAGGACCGGAAACCAAATTCTTGCGGATGTCCGGGACAAACAGCACATCTACAAGCGTAAGCTCCTTTCCGGAAGTCATCTTGAGCACAACCTTGCTAAGCCCCACGATGTTGGAAGTTGAAGAATTCCCATGAAAAGCTTCCTTCCATTTATCGGAGTGTAGGAGGAGAACATCTCCTTGTCGGCACAAATATGACGAGTAGCCCCGGTATCTATCCACCACTCCCTTGGGTTATCCACCATATTGGCTTCAAACACAACGGCGATGAGATCGAGCTCCCACATGTCGATTGGAACCGACTTGTCCTTCATCACATTGGCTTGTTGGTTGCCACCTTGATGACCCTTTTTCGGGTGACGACAATTCTTGACCATGTGGTTCGGTTTGCCATAGTTGTAGCAATTACCTTTGAACTTTTTGGCCTTTCCTTTGTCTCTCCCGGAGTGCTTGCATTTCTTGGTAGTGCTCGATTCAGCAAGATTGGCCTTGGCCTCCATTCCAGACTTACTGGATTTCACATCTGATTTTCAGTTGTCTTCTTCGATCCAAAAGCGAACAATCAGATCATCAAGCCCCATCTCTTTATGCTTGTGCTTGAGGTAATTCTTGAAATCCTTCCACCATGGTGGAAATTTCTTGATTATTGCAGCCACTTGAAAGGATTCATTCAAAATCATCCCTTTAGACTCTAAATCGTGAAGTATGATTTGAATATCCTGAACTTGGCTAATCACCATCTTGGTGTCAACCATCTTGTACTCAAGAAATTTGCCGACAACAAATTTCTTTGTGCCGACATCTACAGTCTTTTACTTCTTCTCCAAAGAATCCCACAATTCTTTGGACGTTTTGAAAACGTCTATAGACATTATAGAGGGTGTCATCTAGCCCATTCAAAACATAGTTTCGACACAGAAAATCGCTATTATGCTAAGCATCCACAGCGATTCTCCAGTTGTTGTTGATTTCTTCATCGCCTACAGCAAGGGGGTCGTTCTTCAGAAACCGGGACAGCCCCAGGGTCGTCAAGTAAAACAACATCTTCTATTGCCATCTCTTGAAGTCGATGCCGGAGAACTTGGGCGGCTTTTCGCTGTGAGCAGGAGTAGCATCGATTGGTGTGAACGAGATTGATGCCATCGTCTTCAACATAAACGAATTTTTGTCTTCCGATTGTTATTATTCGGAAATGGGGTGTTTGACTGTTTAGTCTTTAGTCGTGGTGCGAATGTGATTCGATCACGCAAAGAAAAACGCCTCGTATACAATCTGCTAATGGTTAGCGTACGTTCCTAAGATACAACAACTATTTCAGTTTCGAGTTACAGCACTTGCAAACCCGAAACACAATGAACTAAGAGTGTTTAGATTTTCAAGCTTTGAAGGAGGGAATGTCAATATGTAGATTATGCAAACGAATGGTTTTTATGCTTGTGATTTATGAATTTCGTGTCCAAAATCATCTGCAGGGGCTTCTGTTATATAGGCAAGCAAGTGCCCGTATGGAAAATCATGTCTTTTGGCTTGAAAAGACATGTTTACACTGAACAAGCGCATCTGCTTGACCTTTCGCATCAACGCGACGACCAGCGCCGCACGGCCCGTACATGTGCCCGTCGTGATGCGAACCAAAATGACAAAGTTACTGGCTTGGCCGACGGCCCGTCGACGGCGTGCATGTGCCCGTGCGTGGATGCGAACCAAAATGACAAAATTCGGCTTGACGCGACGACCCGACCACGCGGGCGTGCGTCCCCCGTCTTTCAGTGCGAACACTTCCCAGTTGAAATCCTCATTAATTAATTACAAAAAAATAATTAATTATTTATTTTAAAAGTTTTTGGTCCAAAATGAATAAGGGCCTTGAAGCCCAAGCCCAGGCCAAGGCCCACGACCCGGACCCAGGCTGGGCCGGCGGGCGTGCGGGCGGCGGCACGCGTGTGCTTTGTGTTTGATACATTTTTTTATCTTAATTTTGATGATTTTATTTTTACACCAAAACAATATTTTCAATTGTTGTCCAAATACTCCTAAATGATTTAAAATGGTTTTAATATTTTCCGGAGTATTTCTTCAAATTTTACTTTAGATAAAATTGGACAACACTTCTAATGATTTTACGTTTATATGTTTTTACTTCAAAACAAGGTTTCTAAATGTTGTCTAAATACTCCCGATTGGTTTAAAATGTTTTTACTAAATTTTCGGAGTATTTCTTGAGTTTTATTTTCGACTAAAATTGGACAACATTTCTGTCTCTTGGTCGAACGGTCGCCCTATAGGGCAACCCGTACCTGAAGATGATTTTTGAAACAGAAAATGAGACGGAAGAAAAATCGTACAGGTCGACCGGTCGCCCTGGGCGTCGATCGGTCCGGTCGACCGGTCGCCCAGGGGTCGACCGGTACCTGAACGTGCACTTTGAAACAGAACAATTTTTTTCTTCTCAAACCTATGAGGGGGACCGGTTGAGATGGGGGACGACCGGTCGAACCCACGTCGACCGTCGCCTGTGTAAATTTCTTGTGCCGTTTCAAACTTCTATTTTTGTGCGATCGGTCGCCCTATCTTTTGACAGAAAAAATGTGACCGTTTGACAATGAGACAAATTTCCTTAAAATGTGGGATTGATTTCTAACAGCTATATTCTTGATTTTAATTGTATTTTTCTGTAGATTTTCAATCCCCAAGAGGAGCCTATGCTTGATCAATCATCTCCTATAAATAGAGGAAGTTTTGGAGCAACAAGAAAAACAACAATTGAGATACAACACAAGATACACTTCAAGCAAATATTTGTTGTTCATTGTTATTATTCTTGTTGTAAATTTTGCCTAGCTTATCACTTTCACATCCTTGAGGTCTAGGCTTTTCTTGATTACACTTTGCACTCAAATTGTAATATTCATTATTGAGTTGTAATCTTGTTTTTCGGTTATCATTCAACACAAGATATCCTTGTGAGTGTTCTTGTGGTAAGAACACACTTGGATGATCTAGGTGATAGGTGCAAGAAGATTGTGGTGATCTTCTTATTGAGGTGTTGAAGAATTTGGTATTCTTCAAGGTTGAAGATTGTGGTAATCTTCACAAGGTGCCATTGAAGGAAGATTGTGGTGATCTTCAAAGGGAGATTGTGGTAATCTCCAAAGGTGTTGTTGAAGAAGAGTGTGGTGCTCTTCAAGGTGTTGTAAGTTGAGTTTGTATTAATTTTGGTAATTAATAAAATTCTTTTTCTTTTTGAAATCCATCCCGGATATACTAGGGTGGTAGAGGATTAGGCCCTAGGTGGGTTGAACCTCTTTAAATCGACGTGTGTTGTTTACATTCTGCACCTTTATTATTGTCTTTGAGCTCTCGGTTCGAAAAAGAGGGTAAAATCGAAAAGATGGCGATAATCTATTCACCCCCCCTCTAGATTATCGTAGCCGCTTGGACTTACAAGTTGTATCAAAGCCAAACTCTTTGGCAAGCTCGTTTCACATCGCGAGTGAAGAGAAACGATCGTCGGCTACGAACGAAGCTCATCCTACCGGCACCTCCACCACCAAGCCACCTCTATTTGATTCCAAAAATTATATATTTTGGAAAGAAAGAATGGAATGTTATTTACAAGGTTGCGGGTTCGATATTTGGAACATCGTCATAAATGGAGAATCCATTCCAACTTGAGTACCGATAGAATGACCAATATTGTTGATTGTTATGATAATTCGAAACTAGAACTTGATCATAAGCCTAAGGGTGTCAATCACATGAAAAAGAATCAAGTCTCTAAACACGTTGGTCATTATGCTCCTAGAATTATTACTTGCTTTTATTGCGGAAAGAAGTGTCATACGGTAAATACTTGTCAAACTAGAAATAGCTCTAATTATTATTGGAGACCTAAAAGTCTCAAAGCTAATCCCAAAGGACCCAAGCACTTGAGGGTACCACAAAATAATGTTTTATTAGGTACCCGACGAAATAATAATCGGAGAAAATTCATACCGTCAAGAAGACATCAAATGACCAATTCATTTGATCAAAGGAGAAAACATTTTCAATAAAGCCAATTTCCAAGAAGAGGATATAATCAAAAGTGGGAAGAACACAATCCTTGGAAATGGCAAAGATATCATCAACAAGATGATTTTCAAAGAAGAATAGACTATCATAAAAAATGGGAACGACACAACCCATGGAAATGGCGTAATTGGTAACCCGTATCTCCCTAGTTAAATATGCATTTTATTTTGTTATTATGCATGCTTTTATTTGTGTCTTAATTGCAAAATGAGTTTTCAAATACTTATTTTTTAATTAAGGTCTTCAATTTTGTGCTTTTAAAATATTTTTGAAAAAGAAGACCTTATATGATGTTTTTAAAATTCTTGTGCATTTAATTAAACTTTTGTGGTTTATTATTTTTATAGCATAAGTATTTTTCTTGATATCTCCTATTACTTGCCTACATTTGTGCTATTGTGCAAATTTTGCTTAAGAATTGTGTAGGATTTATTTCTCATATTCATTGGCTATTTCGTCATCAAGTTTCTTAAACTATCGAGGTATGTTCACTCGTATTTCTCTTAGAACTCGATATTATGCTTATGCACATATCTTTCAAGATATTTCATTTCAACCTCTTAAGTGCCCCTAAATGATTTTGTAAATTTTTCTTAAAAGGGCACTACTCGTTAAGTCTCGATTTTATCGAATATATGTTTTCCGAAACCCGTATTTGTTGGACTTGGTCCAAAATTATCTTTGCAAAGTTTTTAAAACTTTTGGGGTGAAAAATCGAATTTTGGAAAAGTTCGGAGAAAGAAAAATTGCCTTTGGGATGGTCAAAGCGGGGCGACCGGTCGCATCCGCACGTCGACCGGCCGCACCCCACCTCGGCCGCCTCGCCCAGGCCTAATTTTCGTGTTATAAACCTTACGCCTCGGTTTTGAAAGCAGCATACGTAAAATCCCTAACCCTTCGCACAACAAATGTGCGCTATCACCCCCTTTCTCCTATAATCTTCAATTCTTCATCAATCTTTGTGATTTTTCTTGCTAACCCACTTCTTTTTGCAAGAATTTTACACATATGGCTCCTCCAAGAAATTCTACCGGTCGAAATCCCATCTCCAAGCGTAGAAGGCGGAGAGGGTTCTTCGAGAAATCGGCAAGAAGAAGCCGAACAAAGGGATATTCGAGCTGCCCAGAGAAACGTGGCTCAAGAAGGTGATGACGTTCAAAATCCCATACTCTCTCGGGCCCAAATTACCGAGCTCCACGGAACAATTTCGCTCCAAAATTGTCGTTGGGCGAAAAGTAAGAAATCTTTTATTACTCAAGCTCCTCAT
This sequence comes from Rehmannia glutinosa, assembly GCA_016081115.2. Taxonomy (NCBI): domain Eukaryota; kingdom Viridiplantae; phylum Streptophyta; class Magnoliopsida; order Lamiales; family Orobanchaceae; genus Rehmannia; species Rehmannia glutinosa. The sequence continues at coordinate 28,231 of JABTTQ020000502.1, forward strand.
TCCCATAATGTTCTTAATTTCATCAATAAATATGCGGAATGGTACTATGAAGATTCGGGAATGGGAGGAAAATCGATTGCTCGGACTAAAATGTGTCGTTTTAATACATTTACAAATGAATATCCTACTATTAGAGGTTTCTTTGAGGAGCAAGGTTGGATGTTTTTATGGGAGCATGCTTATGTTTTATATGATGATGAAATTATCCAACATTTTTATGCTAATATGTGGGTGCAATATGGATGTTGAAAGGAAGCCGATTGCCGTTAATTCGTTTATAAGGGGTCGTCATTTTAGGTGGACTCCTAATGATATTTGTCGGCTTTTACATGTTAGAGAAGGTGGTTGGGTCTATTTTTCTTGTGGTACTTGGAATGATGAAATGTTGGGGCACTACAACAAATTAGGGAATTTGAGACGTTTTTTTTGGGACGATCTCAAACCGTCTCAAATAGCGTTTTTAGCGACGTCATTTTAATAGTGTCTCAAATAAAGTGTAATATTACCATCTTCACGCCCCAATCGGGCGAGTTTTTAAGATGACAAAAATTAATAATTAGAGACGATTTTATATGTCTATAAAAGGATATTTATTAGGGACATCTAAAATTCGTCTATGAAGGTCTAAATATTCTTTTTGTGACATTTTTATTTATGTTTGAAATCAATTTAGCATTTTATTTTTTTGTGATGTTTTAGAAAAGTCTCAAAAATACTTTTTCAATTTTAAAAAATACTTTTTCTTTAATACAAAATAAATATTTTTAAATATTACATACTTCTTTAAATAATTTTTGGAAAATTAATACTTAAGAAAATTATAACATATGTGACATTTAAGTAAATTTGCCACAACATATTAAGATTTGAGACATTTCGAACGTCACGAGAAAAATTTCTCGAAAATTTCTCGAACCCGCCCTTTCTATTTTCATAGGTGCCAGTGTGGTTTTCCTTTCCCTCCAAACCCACGACTCTCCTAAGCCATCTCAACCCATGATTCTTCTCTCTCTCTTTCTAATCTCCGATTCCACGCTATTCGTAATTCTCTTGGAAGCGGACTTGATGTCGACGTCAATACACCTCTATTCTCTAATTCCCCCTAGCTCTCATCATATCAAAGGTTTATCACTCTCTCTGTCTTTGAATTTGGGGCTAAAATTGGGGCAAGATAAATTTAAGTTTTCTTTGTTGTAGGGCATGAAAAATTGGGCCATCACATCTTTCTTGTCGAGCCACACGGTAAGATTCTTTGTTTGCAATTTTAATTTTCACCCATGATAATAGTCATTTTGAGGTGGAGGGATCGGGTGCTCATGGTAACATTGCAACCTCGGTTTCTTCAGTTGCTAGATCTCTGCTCCCCACACGGCGTTGTTTGAAGCTCGATCCCTCTAATAAGCTCTAGTGCTCTACTTTCCTTGTATGGACAACGATCTTCTGTCACTTCTTTGCTCTGTTTTTCTGATTGTGTTGTTTGGATAGTGCATTTTTACATTCGAACTATATTTTAGTGTTCCCTAACTTGCTTGTTGTTTTTCTTTATTTTGGTGCCTTTTATACCTACTCCAATTAAGATCTGTGTTTGCTTTAACAGATGATTGTTAATTTAGTAGGCCGTTATCATATGTATAGGGTTAATATGGGAGATTGTTAAGTTCTTGATAATTAGAGGCTTTTAAGAACTCTGACAAAAACTAGGATTGTCTATGACTTGATGTTCTTATCTTGCTTTTATTTGTTTTCTGGCTTTGATTGGAGCATCGTGAGTAAAATTGGTACAAAACCAAGTGAATTATATAAGACTCCATGTCCTACTATAGTTGGAAATTAATGGAAATAGAGTTTACATTCTAGTAGTCTAAAACAGAAAGGTGATGTTGCGAAAAAGGGACAGTTTTTATTCTTGGATACGTCCCTTTGTTCACCAAAAAATACTTATGAATTTGGGGCTAAAAGCGGGGCAAGATAAATTTAAGTTTTCTTTGTTATAGGGCAAGAAAAATTGGGCCATCGCATCTTCTTTGTCAAGCCACACGGTTAGTTGCCTATTTGCTCACTTTGGGGACGGCCGAGTTCATGTATTTAGAAGGATCTTTAATATATTTCGTATGAATTTGTGTTTAATTTGTCGGACTTTCGAACTTTAAAATTTGTTTCCATGGACATCTGTTCTATTATGTGCTCTCTGTTATTTACTATTCCATTAATAAGAAATTAAATCCTATTTGAAAACAATAAATTGTAAACAAGTGTATGAGGACTCTTACTCGGATCAAGACTGTTAAAATTGTAGCATCGGTGAAATAACAATTGGCTCCATTGTGCTTTATATTCGATTATAGCTATTAAATGCAAAAGAGGCATGATAAGCCCGATACTTGTTGCATAAGCACTATAATAAGTTTGCATCGGATGAGCAAGCTCGTCTCAATAAGCCCGATAAAGTGACGGAACAACAATAGAATGACTTGCGTGATTATTGGTCGCTACAAATGTTAAAGTATGAATTTTTCACTCCCCTAACTATCTCTATTTCATAGTTGCATACATGCTTAAATAATAAGATTATGCAACTTATGTAGGAGAAATGCAAGAAAGTTCTTCGCTAAAAGCACGAAACCAAATGAAGACCCCTCACAACCAAGGCACAAAGTCATTTGTTGTTGTTCGACATGAATTTGGTATGAATTCTAATTACTTAAATGGTGTATTTTTTTATTTAAGGTCATAACTATTGAATATGCAACATGTATAACAGAATCAATAACTAGGAAATGATCAAGGTTGTGATAGAATCACTTTTTATATGCACAACTCATTTCGGTGAAGCTATTGGAAAATGGACATCGATTGAGGATGAAGAGTAAGTTTAATGAGAACTCTCACTATTCGATTTCTTGTTATTTTAGTATCAAGTTTTATATATAAGTTTCTTGTATTGAAGGGATGATATGGATGCTTGAACATTTGCCTCACAAAATCGGGATCTTGTCTTGGTAATAGGTGAGTTACACTTTTTATTTCACAAACACCATCTGCTTATTCAGTTTTTGGATTGTGTAAGTAAGCCTTTGACTGTTTTGCTCTGAAGATCAAACACCCAGACTATGATAAAACTGTGAATTTTGTGAGTAGAATAGTTAAGTTGCCAATCTTCTGTTAATTGTTATTGTCAATCATTGAATGAGGATATTGCATGGCGCAAATGTATATATATTGAGAAGGAGATGGGATATTGAGATGGTGTAGACTATGGACCAAACATAAAGTAATTTTAAAGTCTGATTGTGTGAACCGGTTCATGAATAGGTGGTTGCTTGCATTTGGCATGAGTGCAGGTTTTATTATTACTATTATTTCTCAGAATGCTACTTGATTATCTCTCTTTTAATCATCACAATTCTTCCTACAGTAGTACTATTATAAGTTGATGATATAAATGTTGTATATAGCCTTTTGTGTTATAGGGTTTTTTCTTGGTTTCTAGTTCTTATCACTAGGTGTTATCAGAAAATTGTTAATTGTTTTGCAGATTTTAGTTAGTAGATCTCGTATATATAATTATATCTAGGAGTTATGTCTTGCTTCACATTAATCAACTTTGTACACTTATATTTGATTTTGTCATCTAAAGAAACAAAAAAAAAATTACATTACCAATAGTACAATTTTTTTTGCAGCATTTGTAGTAAAATAAAATAAAATAATTTTTAAAATCCCAAATGCATTTGTAGTGTTCACTTGGGATTTGACATTCAGGTCCATATTTCTCAGAATGATTTTTGTGTATACATAGTGATTTAGTCTTTGCTAGCTGTTCTTTCTTTAGATCTTTAATTTCAGTATTGGAAAATAATTAATTATAAGTGCTTGTCTTTGATAACAACTTGTTGGATTTGTTGTAACTTGTGCAGACATCGGCTACCGAGAAATAAGTCCGTTAGCAAGGGAAATTATTGGTGTTATCGAGTCCTCAAAGAAAAAGAATTTAGACTCTTTTTTTGTCTTGTAGGTGACAAGTATGAATATTTTGACAAGCATGAGCCTTGATAGACTCTTTTTAGATGTCTTATTATTTTGCCTTGTAGAAACAATGTTATTTTATTTTTGAAATTTTGAATGAATGAACTTATATTGATGTTTATGCCTTATCTTTAGGGGCATTTTATTTCGCACTTTGTTACAAAGTTTATTGTACAACTAGAGGACACGGTGGGTCCAAAAAAAAGTTCTTTAAGGATGAAATAAAAGTCATTGAACCATAGGTAAATATATAGACAAATATGAAATTGTCACTAAAGAAGGGTTTTAGAGACGAAAATAATCGTCTCTCGTACCAATTAAATTTAAAGAAAATAAAAATGTCGCTAAAACGTTATTTAGGGACGAAAAATAATGTCTCTGAAAGTTATTCAGTTACGAACACTATCTTTTGAGACAAATGACAAAATGTCCCTAATTATATCTTTAGAGACGAAAACTCCGTCACAAAATGTAAGATAAGGCCAACTGGATGATAATAAGTAGCGTTTTTATTTCGTCTCAAAAGCCAAACCTTTAGAGAGCGTTATTGCGATTCCGTCTCTAATGACTTTTAGCGACTAGGATATTGCGACGTATCTTGTGACGTTTTATATTCGTCTCAAATACATTTTGCGACGTTTTGGGACTTTTATTGACGATTCCATTTCGTCCCAAATTCCCAATTTTCTTGTAGTGGGGGTGTCCATGAAAGAAGTTAAGACATATTTGGGCGTATGGCCAAAGTATTGAGCATCGAATTTTATCTGTTATTGTCGCCTACTGTATTTGTGGAAAGGCAGGTAAGATGCCTAGCAACATGGACTATTTTTTGACTTATAAGATTGCTAGGAGGGAACCGCTTAACTTTGGCGCCATACTTATTCAATGTCTAATCGAGTCCATCACTCAAGGTAATAAGAAGTTGGTTGTGGGAAATTGGATTTAAACTTCTTATACAATCGGGACTACCTTCATCGGAGTGTAACTCGGAGGTATTTCAAAATGACTTTGACATTGATAACATCTCCCAAATGGTCACTATGCGCAAGAATATGGACATCCGACCAACTAAAATGGCTAGAGGAAGAGGTCAAGAATCCCTTGATCCAAACGACTTCTTTGATGATGTCGAGGGTAATACCGGTGCTCAACTGCCTAGGAGGTATACCCAAGCTGAATTTGATGAGTTGAGGGCTTTTCATGAGGCGAGGTATGAGGCTTTGGAGCAAAAGACCTCCAAAATGCAAAAGTCTATCGGCAAGTTGAAGAAATTCATCAAAGACTTTATTCCCGGATCTTTCTTCTCCTCAGACGAGGAATGATGTTCCCCACCTCTTCACTTTTTAGCATTTTCTTTCATGTTGCTTTGTACTTCTATGAACTTTGTAAAACTCTTTTGCACTAATGATATTTGCTTGTTTTCTTGAAAGGGTTAATATTGCAAGTTGATAATGTCTTGAGGGTGATCATGATATTGATGGAGTATTTGATGGTAAAAATACTCTAGTTTGGCATAATTTGTTGTTGGTATGAAGTACTTGATGGTAAAAGTGCTTCTTTTAATTTGTGCTTAAATGCATTTGACATGTCTTGTTCATTTTGTTTATTTGTAATGTCTAATATACATTGTTTGATGCTTAACATGTATTACTTGATGGATCTTTAATTTTTTGATGGCATTGGTAATGCCTTGATCTCTCTTTGGCTAAATTATCTCAATTGGGTTGAACCCTTGAGAATTTACTTTGTTTATGCCTATTATTTGTTGGGAATATGTTGAAAAATGGCTTTGGTGATGGTATGAAAAACTTGGCTACATTTCATTTACAAGGGCTATATATATCTTTTTCAAATCTTTGACGCTCGCCAAGTGTTTGTTATAATGCTTCAATGAAAATATCATCACATACATGAATCTTTTATTTTCAAAGTCTTAAAATCTTTTTGAGATCATGTTTTTGGCTAACTAATGAGCTTATGGATTTCTTATGATACATTTCTCCCATTTTTTCTTGGATTCTAAATTTTATTCTTCAATGGTTGATAAATCGTATTGTTGACGCACTTTGATAAACTTGAATGATGTTTTTATCATCCTAACATTCTTTTTGATGATTCCAAAGGGGGAGAAACAAGAAATTGGCTCATTAGCTCAAAGAAGCTAATAAAAGCTATAAGCTATGGCTCATAAAAGCCATAAGTTGTGATTTTGTTTTAGTACAATTGTTGTTTGATGGACTTATATACTTGTCTATACTTGTCAAATGAAGTTTTGTGACAGGGGGAGCTTTTAAGCTCTTGTACAAATATGTAAAAGCTAAGCTTTTAGCTTATGGATAATTGCTTTTACATTATTCTTGATGTGCTTGTTGATAGGGGAGCTTGTGCTTATTTACGAACATATTTACTCCCTACTTGGTTGCTTTTATATTTTGGAAATGTTGGTTGCTTCCAAACGGTTAAATGTTTTTACCGGAAAATCTTTTTCTAAAATTGTTCTCCTATTTTATGTAAAAATTGTTTTGGTTTGTAATCATCAAAAAGGGGGAGATTGTTTGATACATGTTTTTATCTTAATTTTGATGATTTTATTTTTACACCAAAACAATGTTTTTAATTGTTGTCCAAATACTCCTAAATGATTTAAAATGGTTTTAATATTTTTTGGAGTATTTCTTCAAGTTTTACTTTAGATAAAATTGGACAACACTTCTAATGATTTTATGTTTATATGTTTTTACTTCAAAACAAGGTTCCTAAATGTTGTCTAAATACTCCCGATTGGTTTAAAATGTTTTTACTAAATTTTCGGAGTATTTCTTGAGTTTTATTTTCGACTAAAATTGGACAACATTTGCCTCTTGTCGACGGCCGCCCTATAGGGCAACCCGTACTGAAGATGATTTTTGAAACAGAAAATGAGACGGAAGAAAAAAAATCGCGACAGTCGACCGTCGCATCAGGCGTCGGCCGAGTCGACCGGGGGCGACTGCATTACGAACGTGCACTTTGAAACAGAACAATTTTTTCTTCTCCAACCTATGAGGGGGACCGGTTGAGATGGGGACAAGGTCGAACCCTACGTCGACCGATGCCGCCTTGTGTAAATTTTATCGTGCCGTTTCAAACTTCTATTTTTGTGCGATGGGTCGTCTATCTTTTTGACAAAAATGTGACCGTTTTGTGAGACAAATTTCCTTAAAATGTGGGATTGATTTCTAACAGCTATATTCTTGATTTTAATTGTATTTTTCTGTAGATTTTCAATCCCCAAGAGGAGCCTATTCCTTGATCAATCTTCTCCTATAAATAGAGGAAGTTTTGGAGCAACAAGAAAAACAACAATTGAGATACAACACAACAAGATACACTTCAAGCAAATATTTGTTCTTCATTGTTATTATTCTTGTTGTAAATTTTGCCTAGGCTTTTCTTGATTACACTTTGCACTCAAATTGTAATTTTCATTATTGAGTTGTAATCTTGTTTTTCGGTTATCATTCAACACAAGATATCCTTGTGAGTGTTCTTGTGGTAAGAACACACTTGGATGATCTAGGTGATAGGTGCTAGAAGATTGTGGAGATCTTCTTATTGAGGTGTTGAAGAATTTGGTATTCTTCAAGGTTTAAGATTGTGGTAATCTTCACAAGGTGCCGTTGAAGGAAGATTGTGGTGATCTTCAAAGGGAGATTGTGGTAATCTCCAAAGGTGTTATTGAAGAAGACTGTGGTGCTCTCCAAGGTGTTGTAAGTTGAGTTTGTATTAATTTTGGTAATTAATAAAATTCTTTTTCTTTTTGAAATCCATCCCGGATATACTGGGGTGGTAGAGTATTAGGCCCTAGGTGGGTTGAACCTCTTTAAATCGACGTGTGTTGTTTACATTCCGCACCTTTATTATTGTCTTTGAGCTCTCGGTTCGAAAAAGAGGGTAAAATCGAAAAGATAGATATAATCTATTCACCCCCCTCTAGATTATCGTAGCCGCTTGGACTTACACTTTGAACCAAACCGACAAGCATGTAGGTCCTCACCCCATTAAAAACTTGGGTGCCCCCAAGGGCCCAAACCCATAAGTTCAACTTGGGATAAATAAAGTGTGCAAATTTGCCTCTTTTTCCAATGTGGGATTGAGCATTTCTCCTTCCCCATATTTTCCATTTTTTATACCATTTACTTGTATTAAGTGGCTAACTTCTAGCATTAATTTCTCATTCACCCGGAATTGGGTTTGAGAAATTCCAAATGCTATTCTCATCTACTCTCTTAGTAGAATTTTTACAAATAATTTAATTCCATTTTTTACTAATGGAAACCACTTAATTATTTGGTCAAAATCGGGTCAACACCCATTTTACCAAAACAAAATTCCAACAATCCCCCACATGAATGAAATTAATGCATGTGTGTATGCATATTCACTTGAAAGTCTCGGCGAATCATTATTGCATCAGGATAGGTAGCTTGTGGCTTTGAACCTTCTTTAGTTAAATACTATCGGATTTAATAGCTTTTTAGTGACGCAATGTCTTGAACTACTCAGCCGTTTGTGTAAACCGAGACAACAATACTTACACAATAACAACTCTAACACTTGTTGTTCTCACGTTGTGTCCATTTTGGCCCTGGACCATATCTCAGATTCATAAGTATTTCTTTGAAGCGAACATTACTTCTCACTTATATAGGTGATATCTTATTGAAGAGTATCCTGCCATACTCCACCTTTCGGTATAAGAATCATTAAAAGTCTTAAACTTAACCTCACCACATTCAGTAGGTTTTCATTCACTTGGATGTTTCGAGCATGAGCTAACACATTTTCCAAGTGTTCAACTGAACATTCATAACTTAGTTGTCCCATTAAACCAAGGTCTTGGGATCTCCAATTCACAAGGTTGGGTTACAGCTATGAACATTCTTTAAGTTGTGAATTTTAAACCCATTACCCTTAAAAGTTTATACAGTTGATCTCGATTTATGCCTTTTGTTAGCGGATGTACACGGTTTTCCTTTGACTTCACGTAGTCAACCGAAATAACCCCATTCGAAATCAACTATGTAATGGTATTGTGTCTCCGACGTATATATCTAGACTTACCATTATACATACTACTTTGTGCCCTTCCAATTGCTGATTGACTATCACAGTGTATCATAACAGCAGACACAGGCTTATTCCAACAAGGAATATCCTCTAAGAAGTTTCTAAGCCATTCTCGCTTCTTCTCCGACTTTATCTAAAGCAATGAACTGGATTCCATAGTGGATCGAGCTATGCACGTCTGCTAGAAGACTTCCATGACACCGCTCATCCACCTATAGTGAAAACATATCCACTCGTGGACTTGGAGTCTTTTGTGTCTGATATCCAATTGCCATCACAATATCCTTCTAATATTGCCGGAAATCTCGTATAAAGTATTCCATAATTCAAGGTATACTTTAGATAGATAAGTACCCTTGTCACGACTTTCCAGTGATCCGTACTCGGGTTACTTGTGAACCTACTTAGTTTACTCACTGAATATGCAATGTCTGGACGTGTACAATTCATTAAGTACATCAGACTGCCAATTACCCTTGTATATTCCAGCTGAGAAGCTGGTTCGCCTCTATTCTTGGCCAAGTGTAGACATAGATTTACAGGTATCTTAGCCGGAGGACTATCAAAAGCATTGAGCTTTCTAAGTATGCTTCTGACATAATGGGATTGTGACAAGAAAATTCCATCTGAAGTTCTAGAGATTTTGATCCCTAATATAATATTAGATACTCCCATATCTTTCATGTCAAAGTTCTTCTTTAACATGTTCTTAGTATTCATGATTAAATCATGACTACTACCCATAATCAGCATATCATCTACATAAAGGTATACTATGACGTAATCACTTGTAGTACCTTTAATATAGACACACTTGTCACATTCATTGATCTTGAAACCGTTTGAATTCATAGTCTAGTCAAACTTTTCATGCCATTGCTTAGGTGCTTTTTTTAGTCCATAAAGTGACTTAACTAGTTTACACACCTTTCGCTCTTGACCGGGTGCAACGTACCCCTTGGGTTGTTCCATATAAATCTCCTCTTCAAGCTCACCATTCAAGAAGGCAGTCTTAACTTCCATTTGATGTATCTCAAGGTTATGCAAAGCTGTAATAGCAATGAGAACACAAATGGACGTGATCCTCGTGATAGGAGAATATGTATCGATGAAGTCATATCCTTCCTTTTGTCTAAACCCTATAGATCCATCTGCTTTATACTTCCTTTTAAGGATCCACTTGCATCCCTAAGGTTTGCAACCTGGTGGGAGATCAACTAACTCCCAAGTGTGATTTTACATGATGGAATCTATCTCATTAATGATAGCTTATTTCTAGAGAGGAGCTTCTAGACTAGACAATGCTTCTTGAATAGTTCTGGGTTCATTTTCTAACATATAAGTTAGAAAATCAGGACCAAAAAACTTAGCTACTTTTGTCCTTTTATTGCGTCTTGGTTCCTCTTCATAATCACTTTGAGGTAACCTTGCAGTTTCATATGTTCGTTTACTCGAACTTTCTCCTTTCCTTTTTTATTCGAAAAGATATTCTCGAAGAATACAACATTCCTTGATTCAATTATCATACCTTCATTTTATATCAAGAATTCTTTCGACTTTGCACTAAAAATCGATATGCACTACTATTGTTAGCATATCCAATGAAAGCACAATCGATCATCTTGGACCGATTCTAACTTGTTTTGGCTTTGGTACTTGACTTTAGCCAAATACCCCACACTTTGAGGTATTTATATGACGAGTTTATGTCCCTTCCATAACTCATATGGTGTTTTGTTTTTACATTTGTGTAGGATCTTATTAAGAATATAGTTTTAGAAAGTATGGCTTCCTCCCACAAGTTTTGGGGTAAGCCAGAACTTATCCGCATCGCATATGTTCAGCCTTCGCATCGATGCACGACCAGGCGCACGACCCGTGCGTGTACCTGTGCATGGATGTGAACCAAAATGACAAAGTTACGGCTTGATGCGACCCGGCCTTGGACGGGTGCGTCGGCCCCATGCTCAGTGCGACAAAGGTTTGACGGACGCGACAACCGGATGCGGGTCGTGCATCGCATCCCCTTTCAGTGCGAACACTTCCCAGTCGAAATCCTAATTAATTAATTACAAGAAATTAATTATTTATTTATTTTAAAGGTTTTTGGTCCAAAAAGAATAAGGACCTTGAAGCCCAAGCCTTGAACCACGACCCACAACCCATTTGGCTAGGCGGCGTGAGCAAGTGGCGCATGTGATTTGAACCAAACCCACAAGCATGTAGGTCCTCACCCCTTTAAAAACTTGGGTGCCCCCAAGGGCCTAAACCCATAAGTCCAACTTGGGATAAATAAAGTGTGCAAACGTTGCCTCATTTTCCTATGTGAAATGGAGCATTTCTCCTTCCCCACATTTTCCATTTTCCATACCATTTACTTGTATTAAGTGGCTAGCGTCTAGTATTAATTTCTCATTCACCCGGAATTCGTTTTGAGAAACTCCAAATACTATTCTCATCTACTCTCTTAGTAGAATTTTTACAAATAATTTAATTCCATTTTTCACTAATGGAAAGCACTTAATTATTTGGTCAAAATCGGGTCAACACCCATTTTACCAAAACAAAAATTCAAGCACCGCACGTCGTTTGATTCCGGTGAGTGCAAGGTACAAATACCGACACTGATTCCGGCAAGTGCGAGATACAGACACCAAAACTGATTCCAGCGAGTGTGAGGTGCAGGCACTGTCGAACGATTGTCCGATTTCTCAAATGAAAAGGTAAAAAAACAGAAAAATGAATTCGAATAAGACATTTGAGATTTGGACGTGAATGATTTAGGGCGCGATTGGATATACTTAAATTTTGAGAATTTTTATTTTGCTAGAGAATAGTGGTATAAATACTTTTAGAAGAAAAAAGATAAATGTTGAGAGTGTGATTGGATATGAGATGAAAAAGTAATGATGAAAGTTGATTTGATCTAAAAATAGTAAAATAATAATTGGATATGATTGGTAGTTAGAAATGTGTGAGTGAGTGAATAGTTGAATTTGTGGGAGAATGTGTAATAATGATTAGTTTTTGTGAAAAAATGTGTAAATGTGATTGGTGAGAGAAAAAAATAAGAAAAAGTGCGGGAGAATAATATATTTTCTGAAAATTTTCATAAACAATCGCATGTTTGGTCAAAAACAATTCTCAAATGAAGTAAATGGAAATTATTTCATATCCAATCGCCGCCTTGGCGTGATTGATTGTACTTTTGTTCCATCTATTTTCATTTTCCGAGAGAATAGTGGTGATTTTTTTTAAGTAAAAAGTCGGATGTGTAGAGAAAAAGTGATGATTATGTTGATGTGATAGATAATCTTTTAGAGATATTGATTGTTTGTGAAAATATTTGTGGAATTAATAGTGTAAAATATAATGTAAGAAAATTGAACAAAAATAAAAAATTGATCCGAAAATAGGCAATATGGATCTCATTTTATACCTTTTGTTAACAAGATTAAGAGAAAGATAATCAAAATAGTGATAAATAAAAGAATTTATGGAAATTCTTTATATAAATAGGGAGATGAGAGAGAAATAAATAGTATAATTGAGTATTGGGAAATGTGCAAGAGAAAGTATAAAATGAGTTAGTTTTGGAAAGAAATGAGATTTTATTTGAAAATTTTTCATTTTTTTCACAAACAATCATACATCCTAAATTTTTTTCTCTCCAAAATGAAAATTTTTGGAATTAATTCACAACCAAGCACACTTAGATTTTTTAGTAAGAAGGATGTATTTTGCGGGAGGGGAAAGAAACAGATTGGGATAAAAATTTTCCACGAAAAATTAACAATTTCGTTGTAGATTCTTTTGGTTTTTTGGGGGAAATCCTTTCAGAGACGAAATTATATTAAATATTCTTTGCCAACATTTTTCAAGTTTTAACTTTAAAAAAAACCAAAGATTGTGACAACGAATTGGGGTAATTCGTTGCAAAGTTTAGACAGAAATTTGATATTTTTCGTGTGAACTATAATTTGGGCGACAAATATAAATTTGTGCAAACTTTTCCTTACTATTTTTCATTTTTCTTGTAGTGGGATGGGGTTCGTTTTTTTTTTTCACTTTCATTTTGTAATTATAAGTTAGTTATTTTTGTTGGTAGTACACAACCCACAACCGAATATATCAAATGTTTTCATATAATTTTCTACTGAATCAAGTGTTTGTTGGAAAATTTAAGCACAAACATCAGGGATTATTAATCTACTAATTTAGGAACAAGCAACAATAAAATAATAACAAGCCAAAATTAAATAAGAGTCAAGTTTAGAATAGCCTGGGTCGAAACACGCCGTAGCGCTCTCTTTAGAAAGGAAACGCCCCCAGTTCACTGGTAAATTGTTGATAGCACGTCCTTCTCCCAAGATTAGACAACCCGTTGGTTCTCTCGTGTGCAGCGAAGAGGACCTCGAACCACTAGTTTAGTTGATGCTCAAATCAACGGAGTAAGAATAAATGATGTACTGTTGATATTATCTTTTTGTGGAAGAACGATATAAATATATATTTATATCGATGCACCGATGTATGAAAATGGGAGAAGAGCAATGTATATATTTTTGTCGGAAAAGAATATATATGCGATTTAATTTTATGTTGGAAAAGAAGAAGCAATGTTAAATTCTAGTTGTTTGATAGCACAAATCAAAAAGGAGGAATGGATTGAAAAAAATGGCCGTATATGTCAGTGTGTTAAGATTGAACCCGTCTTCCCTTATTTATAAAGAAGGCTAAACAGATAAAGTCAGGTTACCCATTAAACCCACTAGCCAGAAAAATAGGAAATTGGTGCACACTTAGCCGTTGAGGCCAGAAAAATAGGAAGAGGTTTTGAATCAATAAAATGTTATCCAACATTCCCTCACATGATTTAAAATCATGAAAATAAATTTTGAGAAAGAGATGAGCATGTAATACCGTATAATAGGTGTAGGTACCTTCCAGGTTTGAACCTCAATTAGTGTGAATGCACTACCATTTATAGGACAGTAGAGACATGAATGTCTTGATCTAAGTCCTTGTGGCTAGATGGAAACACATCACACACCACGGTATCAGTAAACATTGTGGTTCTATCTATGGTGCGCTTTCCGGTCATGCGCATGAATCTTGTATCATGAACGTCATTAGGGAGTAGCTTACACCCCCACAGTGGCGACCCCATCACCACGTTCATTTAGGTGAATCCTCCAAGGGGGACTTGTGACCAACTACCCCGCAAAATTATGCCTCTGGATTCATTAAGAGATAAACTCAACCTGAAACGTCACATAAAGAGCACTGAACACCATAGGAATAGGACTTGGAAAATTTCCACAAAAATAAATAATATATTAAAATATTGTGCTCTTCAAGCTACCCTTTTACGATTTCGTTTGTACTCGTTGAACTTCGTTCATGGGATCTCTATACCTCCAAAGACGGGTTTCCACTGCAGTGACTTAATTAATAGGCTCCAATCCCATTCCCTAGATGATTTTAAAACTTGACGACGCGCACGGTCCCTTTGTGGCGGATCCGCAATGTTGTTTTTAGACAAAATCCAAAGAAATAACACCATAAGAAATTAGATGTCTAATTGATTTATGTCTCTGATCAAGTGCCTTCTTTTCTCATTATAATTTTTGTTTTTAGCTCTATAATAGCAACTTGATTACAATATAAAGAAATATGAGGAATAGGCTTAGGTAATGAAGGTATACCATTTAAAAAACTTTTAAGCCATTGGACCTCACTTCACGCGGCATCTAAGGCAATTAACTCGGCCTCCATAGTTGACCGAGATATTACGTCTCTTTGAGACTTCCATGATATTTGTAGGTCCCAAGGGGTGTAAGTGTAAGGTTTAGAAGGGGGGTTGAATAAACCTTACCAAATTTTCGATTTAGTCCTTTTAAATCTCTGAGTTGATTCACAGTTGTGTCCTTGATGGGAATCGAATTAGTCACTTCATTAGAGTTAATCTCTCAACAACTTTGAGTTGATGAAAATTTCATTTGTTGGCTATAATTTGACTCAGTGTGGTTTTATTTTCAGCGGAAGACTTAACACCCTTAAGTTTGATTAAGCAAGATTTTAGAGCTTGATTTAGTACTTATAAATTATCAAATGGATAGCAAATTTATCGCCAGATATAAGTGATTAAAAGTCTTTGGAATTTAAATCTTTGAAATGTAAATTGGTAAAGTTTTTATAGAGGTTCGAAGATGGGGTAATTCTTCTACTCCTCTCTTCTCCAACTCCGGAGGAATCCACTAAGTAATGATCAGTTTACAAAGTGGTAGCAGTCCGATACAAGTCTTGATCACAACAGCCGACTTGATCCTTAGGGACTCGATCCGAGACGCCTTGATCACTCGGCTTCTCACGACTCGGCTTCTTCACAGGCGGTGCCTTTGTTACTACTGACTCACTTGCTCAAGCTCTTTGGATTTGATCACGGCCCTCCAAAAGCTTAAGACTTGGTTCAACCTTGAACCTTTCTACAATCCTTCCGGAATGTAGACCCCTTGTTTTCAAAAGTTTCCTCTTCAACTGATAGAAGTTCTCTTTCCTTCACAGGAGTGTTGGATTGATGTACTTCGTAATGTAAGCTTGAGGATTGAGAATGTTTGAGTTTTTTCGATGTACTTGTATATCTCGCGTGTGTGTCATTCTTTATCTCAAACAATCTCCTCGGCCTTTTATAGTGAACTTTCAAAAATTTGCCCGTTGAAGAGATAGGCTTATTTTTTAAAGTCACTTTGCGATCGTTGGCTTGCAGTTCTTGAATTGCCGTTTCCTCGTATGAATTGTTCTTTCACCTTTCGAGTTCGACACGGTGTAGTGCTTCCCATTGGTTCATTCCTTTTGCACGCTCCAAGGACTAAGCACTCCAAGAAAGGTGGTATGGAGATATTACTTGTTTAAGTAAATCTCTTGATTTACGTGCAACGGTTCTTTTCGATTATCTCGACTTTTGCATTTCCTTGCTTTCCCAGGGTGACTTAGAGTCGCTTCCAATCATGGATGACTCTTGTCACTTCAACTTGAGACTTGGCTTTTCTTGAGTTGACTTGATGATGCTCCACTCACCGCATCTCACCGCTTGCTTCTTGATAGAGTTCTCGTCGTCAACCGCCTTCTTTTTCTTCTCATATGCCTTCGCAGCGACTTCATCTTTTCTTAATCTTTCTGTCTCTCCGCCATAGTGAGTTTGTGTCTGTTTTCTTCTTCTAATCTCTTTGCATACTCAGCGTTAGATTTAGCCACTTTTAAATTTGCCACTTGGTCAAGCCACCAGTAGATCCCTCCTTTCTTCCCTGGATCTACGTATTCAATATTCTTGGGCGGAGGCTCAGGTCCAAGCTTCTTCCTCCACTATCGCTTCTTCCTCTACCTCGGGCGTATCTTTGTCTTTGGGGTCTTCTTCTTCTTGGTGAGTGACTAGCAGAGTGACAGCAGAGGATCACGGAGGTCTCGCCGCCCGCTTCTTCACATAACGCGAGACCCTTTTCCCAAAAGTACAAGTCCCAAGCTTGAGCCATAGACATATTTGCAAAATATCCTTGATTCGAGCGTTTTGAATTCGTCAAGCGATCGTGGCTCTGTCGACATACGAAATGGCATACGTGTCTCTGTCAACCGGAATGCCTCCATGTTCTTTCAAGATGTTCATCACCCTGGCATCCATTCTTCCTTCCACTTCCTTCATCCCCGCTTCAATTGCTTTTTCTTCTCGGCCATAGATACAAAGCAGAGTGTTGAAGTGGCGAATCACGGGGAGTTTTCGCTTATAATGTCATTTGTGAGGACCTTGTTGGGGGTTTGTGCAATCATCAATGTCACATCTCTGATCCTTCCCCCTCAACAAGCTTTCCTTTCTTCTTTTCAAGACTTCCTCGGTGATTTTCTCTTCTCATTTGTTCCCTTCTCAATTTGCTCCTTTCTTTCAAACCAGATTTTCTTTGCTTTAAGGTATTCCTCTTCCCCTTTTTGGCATCATCAAAGGATAGAGGAACCCCAGGGAACATCTTTGGCAAGCATGAAATCAAGCTTCGCGGATAGTCGAAGTTAGCTTCAAGTCTGTTTGTGTTGTAAGCGACACGAGTCGGATCGAGTAGCATTGGACTTTGAAATCGGCTTCATCTCGGCCATGAGAAGGCTGAATTTTCTAGTCATGTGTTCTTCCAAACGCTTGTATATCATTTGTATTTTGCTCAAAGCTTGATTTGCGGTGTGAGCTTCATGCATATGCTCAATGTGTTCTCTCGGCCGTTTTTGCATCGGCATTTTCGACTCTCCACACCCAGACTTGTTGAACAAAGTTAAGTATCTCTTTGTTCCACACGCATTGATTCTTCTTGTTGCCACCATTCCCTTATCTCGACTGTGATGCCTCTCAAGTCATTTGTAAGGTTGGCATCTCATTGTTGTCGTCGCAGTCCAAAAGGCTCGATGCCTCTCCATCCGTTCAACCTCGGCAAAGAGTGCTTTGAACACTTCTCGAACTTCAGTTGATTTAACATTGCGGTGATGGCCATACAACGTCAAAATCAAAATCGGCTGGAACAATGGTGCTTGAGTGAAAACAGGAGCTGGTCCGTGATAGCGTGCTTGTTCGTTTTTCGACTCTTCGTGGAGTTCCGGTATTTCCAGTGAAAAAGGAAAAGACTCTCGAAGGATTCATCACCACCAATCGGAATCTTTTGATGATGAGTGGTGCGCGGGCAGTTCTTTTGGGAATCGATCCTCACCGACTTGAGGAGCCTGTGATGGTCTCTTGTTGAGCTGGGTCTTGTTGTGAAGCGGACCCGGCTTGCGAGCCTCAAGCTGTCTTAACAACCGTTGGTCTCGGTGATTTTTCCATTTGATGGATCGGGTCCTCGGCACTTATCGAGCGTCATCGGACGATGATGAGATTTCGATGGTGGCTCATCATCAAAGTTAAAAGTTTGACGAGTAGTCTTGGGATCGAGACAGCCACTCTATTTATTACAATGCATTTTACAACAAGAATTGGGGTGCCAACTTTCTATTCTAAGTTTTACATGGTATTCATCAAAATCTAAACAATAAAATTCCTAACAATATTGCTCCATCGCTAGTGTGAATACATATCCACTAGTTGATTTTGTTTCCTCCGAATCAGTGATCCAATTTGCATCACTGTAACCTTCTAAAACATCAGGAAAACCTATGAAGTTAATAGCATAATCAATAATCCCTTTTAAATATTTAAACAATCTTTCCAATGCATCCCGGTGGAAAGTATTAGGACTATGTGTGTATCTTGCTAATCTACCAACATCATACGCAATGTCCGGTCTAGTATGATTCATCAAGTGTGACAAAAATCCAATGATTTGAGAATATTTATGTTGAGAAATACTAACACCTTTATTTATTCTCGTCATCTACATAGCACTCAACCTCGTGATGAAGAAGTTCTTTGAAGATGTTGTGCTCGCTGGTAAGTTGCATCGGCATTCTTTAGACCAAAAGGCATCACCTTGGTTGAGTATATACCAATAGGAGACCTCAGGGCAACGTGTTTTATATCCTCCGTGGCCATCTTGATAACTGGACCGAATGTCTCAGAATAGTAGTTACCCTCAGTCGGATCATAAGGGGTAGATACTGGATTCACACAAGAATAATTAAATTTATTCAACAATTTTTCAATATAGTGAGATTGTGACAAAGAGATTGAATCACCATTTCTAATTATCTTTATCCCTAAAATAACATCAACAGGGCCAAGGTCTTTCATATCAAAATGATTAGACAAGAATTTTTTGGTATCATTAATAACATTAATGTTGCTACCAAAAATTAAAATATCATCAACATATAAGCACAAAATTACACAAGTGTCATCGGCAACTTTTACATAAACACACTTATCACCTTTATTAATATAAAAATCATTAGAAATTATAACACTATCAAACTTTTCATGCCACTGCATTGGAGCCTGTTTTAATCCGTAAAGAGATTCAACAAGCTTACATACTTTCTTTTCCTCACCGGCCACAACAAAGCCTTTTGGCTGGTTCATATAGATTTCCTCCTCCAAATCACCATTTAAAAAGGCAGTTTATACATCCATTTGATAAATATCCAATTTATAAACAGAGGCAATTGCAATCAACATTCTAATGGTAGTGATTTTAGAAACAGGCGAGTAAGTGTCAAAAAAGTCAATGTCAGGTTTTTGCTCAAAACCCTTAACAACTAGCATGGCCTTGTATTTTTCTATGGAACCATCAATCCTCAACTTTTTCTTAAAAATCCATTTACACCCAATTGGTTTACAACCAGGTTGTAGGTCCGTTAAAACCCAAGTTTTATTAATCATAAGAGAGTTCATTTCATCATTAATGACTTCATTCCAAAAGGAGCATCTAAGGACAACATAGCATCATTATAGGTTTTATGGTCATCTTCAAGTAAAAATGTACAAAAATCATCATCAAATTTTTAGCTTTTCTACTCCTTTTACTCCTCCTAGGCTTAACGGGTTCCTCATTAAAAATAGTAGGAGAAGAATCATTAACATTAGAACTAGAACATGCACCAACAAACCTAGACAATTTATCTTTCATAGGAAAAATATTTTCAAAAATAAGCATCTCTATATTCAATGATAATATTATTGGAAATTTAGAACTTAATTAAACACCAAAAATCGATAAGTAGGACTATTTAAAGAATAGCTAACAAAAACACAATCAATAGTTTTGAGGCCTATTTTTCTTTTCTTAACAATAGGAATATTAGCCTTGGCTAGCACCCCCACACTTTTAAAAATTTAAGAGTAGGTTTTTATTCTTCCATAACTCATAAGGAGTTTTGTCGGAATTTTTATAAGGGACTCTTAAGAATCAAACAAGCGAGAATATAAAGGCTTCACCCCAACAATTTTTTGGCAAACTAGAGCTAAGTAACATTGCATTCACCATATCAAGTAAAGTCCTATTTTTTCTTTCTGCCACACCATTAGATTGGGGAGAATATGAAGGAGTCACTTCATGCACAATACCATGCAATTTACAAAAATCAGCCATTTCATCAGAAGCATATTCACCACCCCTATCGGAGTGAAGAATTTTTATTTTCTTTTCAAGCTGATTTTCAACTTCAGCTTTATATTTTTTAAACTTATAAAATAAATTACTCTTTGCATTAATCAAATAAACATAACAATATTTTGAAAAGTCGTCAATGAAGGTAATGAAATATTGATTACCACCACGAGTCAGGACATGATTGCTATCACAAATATCACTATGAATTAATTCAAGCAACATTCAACATTAGCAATAGATCTAAATACATCATTCTTTTTATTGTTCTAGAATTCACATGACCAAGTCTACCATGCCAAGTATCACAACATTCAACATTAGCAATAGATAAAGAAAAATTCAAATTTTCATTATAGAAGAAGGCATTACACTTAAACGAAATAAACCATCCAATATAAAACCTTTACCAACAAACTGACCATGTATCCTGGAAATTACAACTTTGTTGGATTCAAAAACAACTCTATAACCATTTCTAACTAACAAAGACGCACTAATCAAATTTTTTCTAATATCTGGAATATGACAAACACCATCTAAAGACAAGACTTTCCCGGACGACAAGGTTAACTGGACTTGGCCTTCTCCTAGGACTCGAGCCACACTCCCATTCCCATGCTTACGATTCTTGTGCACGATACGATATGATAAAAAATATTTTTTATCGGCGCACACATGAACATTAGCCCCCAGAGTCTATCCACAATCATTTTGAGTTAAAAATAGTATTTAACTCGGGTTACTAACAAAATACCTGTTAGCTGGGGAATCAGAGGCGGCCCCCACAGTCACCACATTAGCTTGTGGTTTATATATAAGTCAGTCGGGGTTTGGACTGATTGTTTTGGCCATGGCGGTGAAAACAGTTCTTGGCAATATGATTAGTCCTCCCAAAGACCCAACACTAAACTGGACTTCCATTTTTACCTTTTGGCATATTGTTATTAAATTTGTTGTTACCAAATCCGCCATTAGCCTTTTTTGGTACAGTTTTCTTGAAAAATTTAGGCTTTGGTTTGTGAGGATTTTCAACAATTAAAGTCTTGGCTTGAAAAATAGGTTTTTAGATCAGTTGGACACGATGTCTATCCTCAATTCTCAAAGCAACAAATAATTCTTCAAGAGAAAAATTTTCGTGCTTATGCTTAAGACCTCTAGCAAAATCGAGACCAAGATGGTGGCAATTTTTTAATCAGAGAAGACACATAGACAGAATCACTTTGTTCGACTCCTTTTGCTTTCATATCATAAATAAGGTTCTCAAACTCAATCAATTGATCATAAACACTTTTAGTATCAACCATTTTAAAATCTAACCAATCATCAATAGACACACGTTTGAGACCTTTTTCAGCAGTGCCATAATGATAATCAAGTGCATTCCACAATTCAAGTGCAGATTTGGTATGTGAAAAAATACGATAAATATTATCAAACAATGCACTCAAAATTCTACCATGACAAAGAATATCCTTATCGGCAAGGTCATCAATTTTATCACTAGACTCTTTAGTTGTGTCTTTGCTAGTAGGTGTCTCAGTAGACTTAGTAGCAGAACTTTCACCATTTTCTTTAAGACCATTTAGAATCACAGAAAATAATCCTAATTCAGTTAACCAAAATTTCATTTGTTGTTGCCAACACAAAAAGTTTTTTCCATCAAATTTTTCAGGCTTGCTAGACAATGACTTAAGAAAATCCATATTCGGCAAGTCGCAAATAATCCTAAATTAATAGAAATAATTTCCTCTCTGAACTTGTTGGAAAATTTAAGCACAAACAACATGGATTATTAATCTACTAATTTAGGAACAAGTAACAATAAAATAATAACAAGCCAAAATTACATAAGAGTCAAGTTTAGGATAGCTTGGGTCGAAGCAACCGTAGCGCTCTCTTTAGAGAGGAAACGCCCCACCGCACTCGTAAATTGTTGATAGCACATCCCTCTCCCAAGATTCAACAACCGTTGGTTCTCTGTGTGCGTGCAAGAAGACCTGAACCACTAGTTTAATCGATGCTCAATTCAACGGAGTAAGAATAAATGATGTCTTGTTGATATTATATTTTTGGAAGAACGATATAAATATATCTTTATATCGATGCACAAGATATATGAAAATGGGAGAAGAGCAATGTATATATTCTTGTTTGAAAAGAATATATGTGCAGTACGAATTTTATGTTGGAAAATAAGAGCAATGGTAAATTCTAGTTGTTTGATAGCACAAATCAAAAAGGAGGAATGGATTGAAAAAAATGGCCGTATATGTCAGTGTGTTAAGATTGAACCCATCTTCCCTTATTTATAAAGAAGGCTAAACAGATAAAGTCAGGTTACCCATTAAACCCACTAGCCAGAAAAATAGGAAATGGGTGCACACTTAGCCGTTGAGGCGAGAAAAATAAGAAGAGGTTTGAATCGGTAAAATGTTATCCAACAAAGTGTTTGAATTAATGATTTGGGCTATTGATAATTTTCGGGTGAACATTAGTCCATCGTATATCAAGTTATTTCACAATCCTACTAGTCATTTTTCTCATGTGCTCTTTTGTGAAGCTAAGAAACTATGGGTGTGCTTGGTTGTGAAATATTTTCCAAAATTTTCATTTTGGAGTGAAATTTTTTTAGGATGTGTGATTATTTGAGGAAAATTTTAGGATGTGTGATTATTTGAGGAAATGTATAAAATGATATTCATATGGCCGATTTTTGGATCATTTTTTTTTATTATTGTTCAATTTTCTTACATTATATTTTACACTATTATTTCCACAAATTTTTTCACAAACAATCAACATCTCTAAAAGATTCTCTATCACATCAACATAATCATCCAACTTTCACTTTTAAAAAAATATTCACCACTATTCTCTCATAAAATGAAAATGGATGAAATGAAAGTACAACCAATCACAACCTAGGTTGCTTCTTTGGAAGCTGCAAAATGAGGCATTTCAAAAATCCCAATTAAGGCCCTGTTTGACAACCTGGATTTGTTCGGAAAACTATTGGGTTAAGGATACTATTATCTTACATTCCTGAGAAAATAACAGTTTTTTATGCTACATGACATTTTTTTAGACTTTTTACGTTTCCTCACGATTTTGGATATTTTACGCTCTCGCCAAATTTATCGGATTGTTTTACGTTGTTGTTTCAAGATTGTTTCAAACATGTTTTATCTAATAAAATTTCAGTGGAAAAATAATTTATACCGCATTAAATATTCAATTTTATACTCGAAATCTTATAAAAAAATCAAGAAATATAAACATAAAACAACACATTAAAACCAAACAAATTGAAAATAATATAGAAACAACACGAATAAGAAAACACAGTTCAATTTTTGATCCAATGCATTGAAAACATGGAAACAACTAAGAAACAACATAATACCATTGAAAACTATGTAGAAACAACCCATAAATAACATAAACAATATATAAAACACCATATGAACAAAAAGACCTTAAAAGTAGGTCAAAACTGCATTAAAACATCCAAAACTACATGAAAATAATAAAGAAAAATCAGAAACAATATATAAAACAACGCAGGAACATAAAAGAGCGTAAAAAATTAGTAAAAGTTTTATTGAAACATTAAAATAACATAGAAACAACCAAAAGAACAAATATAAAAAATATTGAAACAACATATATAACATATAGAACAATACAAGAACAAAAAAAATCGAAAAAACATAAAAATAACCAAATAAATATGCAGGAGCGTAAAAAGTTTTACTTTTTATTCATGTGGTGTTTTAAATACTTTGTACGTTGTTTCTGGGTTATTTCCATACCGTTTTTAATGTTTCTGATGTTTTTTTTGTTGTTTTCACGTAATTTTCGATGTTTAAATACAATTTTTACCTATTTTTTAACTCTTTTTGCTCATATGATGTTTTCTATGTTGTTCTCGGTTTGTTTATATATTATTTCTTGGTTGGTTCCATGTTTTTATGTTTTCATGCATTGGATCAAAAATTGAATTGTGTTTTTTTATTCATGCTGTTTCTATAATATTTTTAATTTGTTTGATTTTAATATGTGTTGTTTTATGGTATATTTATTGATCGTTTTATAAGATTTCGAGTATAAAATGGATTATTTAACGGGGTCAAAACTTATTTTTCACTGAAATTTAATTAGAAGAAACATGTTTGAAACATGTTCAAAACAATCTTGAAACAACAATTTGGCCGGGGCGTAAATTTGTGTTAAAAAAGGACGGGAGCATAAATTTGTCCAAAAAAGTACCGGGAAACGTAAAAAGCTGTCATTGTCTCCGAAAAATAGGGCAATTGTGTCAAAAGCCCCAAAAAACTGCCCCTGAGGTTTGGTAATTATAAAAAACCCAGAAAAGTCTCAAAAGTACAAAAAAGGTTAGATTATATCTTAAATATAAGGGGATAACTATAATTTTTTTTATAATGTAACGGGGATGTTTGAAATGTTTTAGTTTATGAAGGGCAAATGCATCAAATCCTCTGGATTTTTTTAGATCAAACCTTGGGGTAGTTTTTGTAATTATACCAAGCAATTATTAAAAAGAAGGCAAAAACTTGCGTGAGACGGTCTCACGGATTTAGATCCGTGAGACGGAGCCCTTACACAAAGTTTTAAAGGTTTTTTTTTCAGATTTTATTTTTTCTTAGGGTTTATATTTGTTTTTTAGGGTTTATTTTGTTTCTTGGGTTTATTTTTAATTGATTTGGGTTTTTAGGATTTTTAGTTTTTTTTAGGGCTTATTTTTTATTTTTTGGGTTTATTTGGTTTTTCGGGTTTATTCTTCATGGTTCATGTTTTTAGGGTTTATTTTTGTTCTTCATGGTTCATTATTTTTTTTAAATTTATTTTAATGGTTCATGTTCTCAAGACGGAGCCCTTAGGAGGTCCGTCTCACGGATTTAGATCCGTGAGACCGTCTCACAAGAGACTTGCTCTAAAAAGAAAACAAAAACTTGCAAGTAAATAAAATTTATACCCCTGTTTATTTCACTTGGTTTGTCCTAGCCAAGGTATGAAAATCTGGCAAAAGAGAACACACATCAAGTTTGTTGCATATCATGAGATCTTCGGACTTGGTTAATCAAACAAGTCTTAAGTTTTTTTTTCCCAGCAATATCATACTACTTCTGAACATCACAGAATCCATCTATTGATTACTAAAAATTCCATTCTATAGCATTCATTCTCCAAGATAGGAACAAAATGAAAATTAGACAAGCTGCTATTTAAAATGTGCCTATTAACATGTATAAACAAATCAATCATCACTTTCATAAGAGAAGGGGAAAAAGAAAGCACTCAAATCTGTCATACCATCTAACTGCAGCAAAATTGGGATTTCTTGGATTGCAGCTTTACATGCCACCTTGATTGATCAAAATTTTCACATTAGCGAACAAGAATTTGGATTTTCATCGCTGAATAATTGCGGTGCATAAACTAGTTCTGTAGGATAGATATGATAGAAGATTATTTCCTCTTTCCTCTTTTCATTATTTATTTGCTTCACAATCTCTGCACGTCGTCCACCTCTTTTGCTGATGAACTCCACAAGTTTATGTGGATCCATAGTTCCTTTAACCGTCACTAGATTCTTCTCCATGTTTGGATCCACAGTTTGCACACCTACATCAAACATTGCTTTTTCCAACTCAAAATCGTAACGTAAGAAGATTTATATTCTGGTTAATTCGTAGGGTCTAGAGGCAAGGAGAAATCAAAACACAAAACCCATGAACAAAAATTACTATATTGGATGAAAAACACGTGTAAAACTATGACACCCATCTTGTACACATGTCATTCATCCAATACAATATAATAGGAAGTGGAACAACAAATATCAATTCCAAAAATCCAACTTAAGAAAGTTGTATGGTCTGGTATAAAGTTTAACAAAATTTCAAAAACTCCAAAAACAATTTTCTCCCTTAATTAATATAGGCATTTCTTGCATCTCGCTACCACCAAAGTAATATGGGCAAAGATGAAATTAGTAAATCCATTCATCATCACCTATTGCAATAAAATCAGAACAATGACCTAGACTTTCTAAATATAAGAAAAGACGCATTCGTAATTGGTTAAATTTCTTTGCATACAAAGAGCAACACTAAAGTGAAAGAAAATGAATTCAAATTCAACAAATGATCATCGACGACGTTCAGACACAATAGGTATACATATCGATACCTTTCATATCGTGGATACAATGTTTAACCTCTTTTGCACAACCCTCACAATGCATATAAATCTTCAACACAACCTCAATCACCTTTGACTGCCCAAATGATCACAACATTCAAAATTTCCATAAACCAACCACTTAAATCAGTATATAATTTTACATGTATCAAAGTAGTCAGTACGTAAAATGATTTTAATTTTTAGACACCATATAGCAAATTAAAGCAATAAATATTAATTGTACCTCAGGTTTTTTCTCCTCCTTCACTTCTTCTTTTTTAGGCTTAGGAGAAATCAATTTCACATGCTTCCCAGTTTTCTTCCTTACTCTCTCTGCCACTTTGATGGGATCAGCTTTTTTTCCCTTAACTGTCACCTTATTATTATTTGCATCAATTTCAATCCCCTCAACACCTTAAAAAAGAAAAAACAAAACCCATAATTATATTATTACAAAAAGTAATGTAATCCATTAAGAATAAGTTTGTGATGAGCGATTTCTACAAACCTTCAAATCCACGAAGACATTTGAGCACATCATTTGAACAGCCTTCACAATGAATATAAACACCCAAAACGATAATCCCATTCCGATTATTTTTGTTTTCCTCATTTGGGTTTTCATCAATATTTTGATGTTCACATGCATTGTTCGCTTCCAATTGCTGCTGCTGCTTCTGTTCATCATTTATTTTGATAAAAGCCACAAAAATTATTATCGATGTTTCAAAAGAAAAATACATCAAGTAATAGCCTTAGAAACAGAACATCATAAAAATATAGGTTATACCTTAGGCATGGTGGTCCCTCTAGAGATTTTCACTCTGAAAAGGGCGAGCTATATATAGAGCTATAGCTATACCTATACCTTCATGCTCTGCAAAAGTGAAGAAACTGCCTTTTTGTCTCTATGTGTAGTCAATATTTGCGTGACATGCAAAAAATGCACTTTTGTGATTTCAAGTTTTCAACCCCGCCCCAAATTTGTCCAAGTTAAGATTGGGTTTTTTCTCTTTCTATTTTATTAGAGAAAAATAAAAATAAAAATGATCAGTATTAGACGGGAAGTGTCTTACCTCCCGTGTGGACACAAATAATTTTATTACAAAAAAGGAAAAAATTGTGTATTATGGCACCTGGTGCTTAAGATATGGAATGGTTCATGTATGGTTTTGGTTTTTAAAGATTTGGAAGTGAAAAGAAAATATTATTGTGTGATGGTAGAATTCAATCGACAAGATTTTGGGTATAAAGGGCCATATTATTACATGATAAGTACATATGAGAAGGGTTTGGTAGTTATGTATCGCATGAGCCATCTAATGCAGCAAGAAATGCAAAATTGGTTTGCAAATCAATTTGTTGAAACAAATAAAGATATATATTCTTTATGGAGTTTCCAAGGAAAAGGGATATGTGTATCTTGGGAGGTTGAAATGGAAATAGGTTCCATCAGCTCTTTAGTTTTTTTGCCAAACATGGAGGCAACTTAACAAAATTATAGATATAATGTAATGAATCAATGGAAAGTATTAGGTAAAATTCAATTGTAGTATTGATATTGTTTGATAGTGGCACTCACAAAAAGAAAGTTTACCTTTCTTATTTAGCAAAATGGATGATTCTAGACAGTAATTTATTCTATGTTCAGAAAATGAAAACGATTGTGTGGGGACATGGCCAAATTTAAGAATTCATTAGCCTAATTATTAATACTGGAGCTCAAAAATTCAATAAATATCATACTTTCTCACTCAAAAATGTATGTATGTGATTCATTTCATTTGAATTATTCTCTCTCTAGTTTTCTTTCTCATTATCTCTTTAGTTCTAATTTGAGCGTCAGAGAGTTTTTACCAGGATTGACGCTCATACCAACCTTTTTGTCGCAGGTAGTGCTTTCCTTACTGAAGTAATTAATCTTCTATTGGAAAATTTCGAGTCGTGTTACATCCATATCATATTAAAATAAAGCAAAAAACTTGTATCGCTCAGGATGAGGAAAATATTTCTAATATTTCTTTTAATATCTTTAACCAATTACAAATTCCAACTTGACAAAATGTTGCATTCATATAAACCCAATCAATAATGTACTAAAAATGGTTTCCATAGCTCAGTCTTCATGTGGCACGGGAACCTCAAAGAGGATCAAATTCGTTGAATGCCATTAAATAAAATTTTTGAATATTTTATTTCCATACTATTACGCAGAAATTATATCTTACAACTTTACTATATGAAAATGGACCTTATCAAGTCATGATTCATCCTAAATGGGATGGGACAGCGATGTCATAATTTCATTCTGCAAAAATATCATATATAAATTACGTTAACTCAAAACATATTCCCTATAGAGTATTTTATTAAGCCCAACTCAGAGTAGCGTGTAACAGCTATGTAATTTCTGTATTTTGGAATTATTTTCCTTTTTCCTAAATCATATGCAATAAGGACATTACATTTGTATTTTTCAATTCTTTTACCTTTCATGAAATGTTATGTACCTATAACAATGAACATTCATTGAAATTAGTGTACCACAGCAATTGTGGGATTCGGGGTTCAAATCCCGCTCCATATTCTCACCTTTAAAACAATGTGATGGCGATTAACAACTATTGAGATGGATTACCCATAAAATAAGATTGGGGGTCGTCGAAAAAGTTCTCTTTACAGGAGGAAAGACGCCGCCGGACCGTCAGGCCTATGGCTATGCGTGCACATCGGTTTTAACAAGGCCCATAATATTGTTGTCCTCGGGCATAGTCATTAAGCATTGGGCCGAGTTATCAAAAAAAAAAAAAAAAAAAAACAATGAACATTCATTGAAATTAGTGTAATTCAATTTCATATTCTCACCTTTAAAACAATGTGATGGCGATTAACAACTATTGAGATGGATTATAAAATAAATTAAGGGCAAAAAGAGGCCGGCCGACGACCCCTATGGCATCGGCCGATCTAACAAGGCCCATAATATAAATTAAGGTGGGAGGGCATGAGATTATCTTATAAGTATTGGGCCGACCCTCACGAGCCCATAAATAGGTGGGAGGCTTATCATATGGGGCCGACTGTTAAGGCCCGAGTCACGAGTGGTATGGATGTTGTTGACCCGTTATATTCTATAAAGACCTCTGGGGTACAGTTCATTTCTCGGCCAAAAGATGTATGAGGCAATCGAGGATGCTTGGAGATCTAAAGAGGCTTTGCATCAATACATTGGGGCGAGGTGTTGTGAAAAACAGTCGGAGCTATGGTCTTACGGGCGTATAATTAGGGTTTTTAAGAGATCCGATCCTAATCTAATGATGACTCTGACACCAAATCATAATGGAATCCCGGATTTTACGGAAACCCTAATCCTAGGTAAGGTATAAAAGGCCCAAACCCAGGTTCATTCTAACCTAATCTCATTTTTTTACTGTTACATTGCTCTTTCTCTCTCTAGCCTTTACTTCCTTTCCAAGACACTGACTTAAGCATCGGAGAGGGTACGCCGGAGCCCCCCTCCGGCCCCCCTTTGTGCAGGTTTCACGGAGGACTTCATCTTGGAAGGTGATCGGCGAGGAGAGGTCGTTTTTGGGAGCAACCAAGTGGCGCCGTCTGTGGGAAACATTGAGCAGAGACGTGAGATTCGAGTCTTGGCTATGGAGGATGTTAGGAGGAATTTGGAAGATGATCTGAACCATACGCCGTTGGGGGATACTCCGGGCGTAGTCACCCAAGAGGATGTTCGGCCTCCACCCCCACCACCCCCGGTGGTGGGCGCGGAGGGCAAAGAAAAGTGCAAGGATGGGAATGGACGGACAGACGCCTATGTCTGGTGGGAGTGTTGATTTGGGCCCAATGTTCTTTGAACAGTTGGGCGGTTTCATTACTAGGGTTGTGGAACAAATGGTGGAAAGATGCTTGAGGGAGATGCTTCCGCCACCGGCTCCGCCTGTGGTCCCCCCTCCGGTGCCTCCTCCTCCTGTGGTCCCCCCTCCGATTGTCCATTCTCCTGTGGTCCCCCCGGAGGTCGGAGAGAGAGGTCGGCGGCCGCGGTGGCGGAAGAAGTGCATTCGTCAAGGGCGGAGCATGCGTCAACTGAGGACCAGGATTGGTCAGAACGAATGGATGACCTCCATCGTGAGGTGCGAGATATTCGAAGGAGGGTTGCGGGAGTGCCAGGAGCGGCTCCGGTCCGGGTGAGGAGGGGAACTCCTTTCTCAGACGAGGTGATGGCAGATGAGCTCCCGACCACTTATCGAGCTCTGAGCTTTGAATATGATGGTACCACAGACCCGTGGGACCATCTCTACCGTTTTGAGAATGCTTCTTCACTACACAGGTTCACGGGTGGCGTGATGTGTAGAGTCTTTCCTACCACTTTGACGAAATCAGCTCAGCAATGGTTTAGCCAGCTTGCCCCGGGCTCCATTCAAAATTTTGATGACTTCAGCTCGGCTTTCCTCAATCAGTTCACGAGTTGCCGTAAGTACTAAAAGGCGCCCCTGACTCTGTTTAGCATCAAACAGAGAGAAGGGGAGGGACTTTGAGCTATATTCAGAGGTTTACCGCGGCAAAGTTGGAGGTGTCGTCAGCCAGTTCGGAAATTTTGGCTAATGCCCTAGCTCAGGGCCTGAAGGATGGGGAGTTCTTTGAATCCTTAGTGATAGAGCCAGCTAAGACATTCGATGAGCTGTTAGCTCCGGCGGAGAAATATATTAACCTCGAAGAGGCGAGAAAAATGAAGAGGGAAGAAGGAGAGAAGAGAAGAGACAGGAGGGAAGATCGGGAGGACAAGGGACCTCAGAAGAAGCCGAGGTCTGAGGCGATGGGAGGAAGGCCGAGATTCGAGAAATATACGCCATTGGTTGTCCCTCAGGGCGAGGTGCTTGTAGCTATTGAGAGGCACCCCGACCTGAGATGGCCAAAGGCACACGCAGAAGCACCAGTGAAGGCGAAATGCAAGGAATTTTGTAGATTTCACAATGAGTATGGGCACACAACAGATCGGTGCACACACCTGAGGGATGAGATTGAGCGGCTCATTCAAGCAGGTCATCTCAGGGAATTTGTCTACATCGACAAAAAAGAGAAAAAAGGGGAGTATAAGAGGGATAACCAGGGATATCACCAACCTTGGCGGGAGCCGGAGCGTAGGGGGGAGGAAAGGGAGGAGCTACCTCCACCTCCGCCCCCACCTCGGTGAGAGGTCATCCAGATGATTGTTGGTGGGCCGGTGGAAGGAGATTCGAGGCGAGCTTGGAAAAACTATGTGAGAGCAGTGGCACCAGATCGGGTGCAAGAGTAGTTGAAGGTGGAATAGGTCGGGCCGGGGCCGAGTATCCAGTTTGGACCAGAGGATTGCAAGGGTATCGTGACACCTCACAACGATGCTCTTGTGATCACGGCGACAATCTCTAATTATGATGTGCAGCGGGTATTTGTGGATACCGCGAGCTCAGCAGATTTCCTATTCTATGATTGCTATAGGAAGATGGACCTCGAGGTCGGCCTGGAGACGGTGGACACGGCGTTGGTCGGATTTGCTGGAGGGATGATCCAACCAATATGTATGATTACTTTGCCTGTCTCTTTGGGTAAGGAGCTTAATTGCAAAACTATAATGATTTGATTTTTGATAGTAGATGCACCTTCTTCCTATAATGCCATGTTGGGCAAACCATCACTGAATGCTTTTCAAGCTGTGGTATCGGTGTATCATTTGAAAATGAAGTTTCCTGTGGGGGAAGAAGTAGGTGAGGTCGGCGGAGATCAGTATATGGCTAGAAAATTATATGTAGAAAGTATCCAAAAGGCGGAAAGGATGAGTGTTTTTGATGATGATAGAAATAAAGACAAGTTGATTAGTTGGACGAGTCGGTGGAGCACGTCCAACCTAACAAGGAAATGATGATGGTCGAGCTGGTGCCAAGTGACCCTAATAAGGTCACCAAGATTGGGAAAGAGTTACCTGATGAATTGAGGGATGAGCTGGTGGAGTTTCTAAGGAGTAATGTGGATTTGTTTGCTTGGACAGCGGAAGACCTGGTGGGGATTGATCCGAGCATTGCTGAACACAGGCTTAATGTCAATCCGTCATATAAGCCGGTAAAACAAAAGAAAAGAATTTCGGTCCTAAGAAGGACGCTATAATTCGAGCGGAGGTGCAAAGGTTGTTGAAAGCAGGGCACATCAAAGAAATCCAGTTTCCAGAATGGCTATCTAATGCAGTATTGGTTCCGAAAACAGAGGATGACTGGCGCATGTGTGTGGATTTTAGGGATTTGAACCATGCTTGCCCTAAGGATTACTATCCATTGTCCCGAACCGATCAGCTGGTGGATTCGACGTCGGGGTGTGAACTGCTTAGTATGATGGATGCCTCGATATCACCAGATCAGGCTAGCAGAAGAGGACCAAAAAAGGGTGTGCTTCACCACCTCTTTTGGTACCTTCTGTTATGTAGTAATGCCATTTGGGTTGAAGAATGCGGGAGCCACATACCAGAGGTTGGTGGATAAGATGTTTGGGGAGCAGCTCGGCAGGAACATGGAAGTGTATGTGGATGATATGTTGGTCAAAAGTATGAAGGCTGTGGACCATGTGCGTGACCTAGCTGAAACATTTGACACTTTGAGAAAGTATAGGATGAAGCTGAACCCCAAGAAATGTGCTTTCGGGGTCAGATCGGGAAAGTTTCTGGGGTACATGGTGACGGAGAAAGGAATAGAGGCCAACCCGGAGAAGGTCAGAGCTATCAGAGAGATGGCACCACCTCGGGATGCCAAGGATGTGTAGTGTTTAACAGGTCGGCTAGCAGCTCTGAATCAGTTTATTTCGCTCCTCGCGGAGAGGAGCTTGCCCTTCTTCAAGGTCTTGAGGAAGGCCAAAAAGTTCGTATGGGATGAGGATTGTCAAAAGGCTTTCGAGGACTTGAAAAATTACTTGGCCGATCTGTCGCCATTAACTAACTAAGCCGTTGCAGGTGAGCCCTTATACATCTATCTTTCGGTGGGAGAGCAGGGGGTTAGCACGGTCCTGATCAGGGAGGAGAAATCGGTTCAGAGGCTGGTGTATTATGTTAGTAAAGTTTTGAGGAATGCCGAGCTGCGGTACGCGGAGATCGAGAAGGCAAGTCTGGCCTTGGTGGTGACGGCAAGAGACTTCGCCATATTTTCTTTCGCATAAGGTAATTGTTCGAACTAATCTTCCTTTAAGAAATGTTATGAGTAAGCCCGAGATAGCGGGGAGGCTAGTGAAGTGGGCTATTAAGCTGAGCGAGTATGATATTGAATTCGAGAACAGGTCGGCCATCAAAGCTCAAGCTTTGGCAGACTTTGTTCAAGAATCAATAAGGGATAATGGCGGAGAAGGAACTTGGGTGATTTATGTGGATGGTTCAGTAGGGAGCTCGGGATGTGGTGCTGGTATCGTCTTGATCAGCCCGCAAGGGATCGAAAATGATTTTGTTGTGAGGATGGAATTCAAACTTTCCAATAATGAGGCGGAGTATGAAGCATTCATCAGATGGATGCAAATGGCCATCGAGATGGGGGCTGTTAGAATGGTTGTTTACATGGATTCTCAGCTCGTCCATAAGCAAGTAACTGGAGAGTTCGAGGTTAGGGAAGAAAAGATGAGGAGGTATGTTGAAGCATATCGAGCTTTAGAAGAGAAAGTAAAAGAGATCAAGATCTGTCAGGTCCCGAGGGAAGAGAATGGTCGGGCGGATTTTCTAGCAAAGATGGCCAGTTCGGCCTTGGAGAATCAAGCTAAACAAATCACACTTTTGATGGCAAAAGAAACTGTGCTGGGATTGGAGGTCGGAGAGATTGAGGAGAAAGAGGATTGGAGGTCGGCTATCATAGCTTATCTAAAAGAAGGGGTCTTGCCAATAGGTAGGCGTGAAGCAGCTCGGCTGAAAATTCGAGCGACACATTTCTGCATCATTGGGAACAAGTTATACAAGAGAGGCTTCTCCATGCCTTTGCTGAGGTGTTTGGGTGGAGAAGAGGGTACGTATGTGCTGAGAGAGATGCATGAAGGGTGTTGCGGAAATCATATGGGAGCAAGGATTTTGATGAAGAAGGTCCTGAGAGCGAGGATATTTTTGGCCTTACCGAAGGAGGAAGCGAGAAAAAGTTGGTGAGAGCGTGTGAAAAGTGTCGATCCATGCACCTTTAGTACATCGGCGGAGAGGAGCTCATGACAACAATGAGTTCGGCATGTCCTTACGCAAAATGGGGGATTGACATTGTTGGTCCTTTTCCTCCCGCCAGTCGTCGAGGAAATTCTTGATTGTAGAAATCGACTATTTTAGCAAGTGGGTGGAAGCAGAGCCCTGGCTAAGATAAATGAGGATGCGATGATGAAATTTATTTGGCAGAACATAGTGTGTCGGTATGGAACAACTCGGATCTTGATATCAGATAATGGAACGCAGTTCGCGGGAGCAGAAATCCGAGCTTGGTGTGAGGAGTTGAAGATTAAGCAAAACTTCACATCGGTGGCCCATCCACGAGCCAATGGACATAGGTGGAAGTGACTAATGTAATTCTTGTCCAAGGATCGAAAGCTCGGCTTGAGAAGCGGGGGAGGAGTGTGGGTTCGAGAGCTCAGCTCGGTACTGTGGGCTTATCGAACTAATCCGAAAGAGGCAACTGGGGAGGCTCCGTTCAGTTTGGTGTATGGAATGGATGTCGTGATACCGGCAGAGATCGGGATGGAAACACATCGGGTTCAGAATTTTGATGAGAATGCTAATGAGATGCTGATTCGAGAGGTGTTGGATACTGTAAATGAGAAGAGGGAGATGGCATTTTTCCAGATGGAGCGAACACGAGGAAGGATCGAGGCAGCCTATGACAAGAAAGTGAAGAAAAGGGCCTTCCAGGTTGGTGACTTGGTTTTGAGAAGGTCAGATGCTAGCAAGAATAAGGGGAAACTAGATGTGAATTGGGAAGGACCACTTTGGGTAGTGAAGGTCTTTGGCGGGAGAGGTGCATACGAGTTGGAAGAGCTCGGGGGTCGAAAACTTCCGAGGGCTTGGAACAGTTGCAATTTGAAGAAATATCATTCCTAGAATAGAGGAATATCTAATGTAATTAACTTACTCGTTTTGAATGAAATGATCTGCTTCCCTAATGTGCGAGTTCGGAAAACGGAAATAATAAAAATTGGCAAGTATTTGGAGCTCAGCTCGAGCTAGACTCCAAATACTTGGGGCCATGAGGCCATGCAAGGAGCTCGGCCCGAGCCAGCTTCCTTCGAAGAGAAATCGACAACTATTTGGAGCTCAGCTCGAGCTAGTCTCCAAATACTTGGGGCCACGAGGCCATGCAAGGAGCTCGGCTCGAGCCAACTCCCTTTGAAAGAATTTGACAAGTATTTGGAGCTCAGATCGAGCTAGTCTCCAAATACTTGGGGCCACGAGGCCATGCAAGGAGCTCGGCTCGAGCCATCTTCCTTTGATGAAATCGACAAGTATTTGGA
This sequence comes from Rehmannia glutinosa, assembly GCA_016081115.2. Classification (NCBI taxonomy): domain Eukaryota; kingdom Viridiplantae; phylum Streptophyta; class Magnoliopsida; order Lamiales; family Orobanchaceae; genus Rehmannia; species Rehmannia glutinosa. The sequence continues at coordinate 64,137 of JABTTQ020000502.1, forward strand.
GCTTAGCTCGAGCTAGACTCCAAATACTTGGGGCCACGAGGCCATGCAAGGAGCTCGGCTCGAGCCAGCTCCCTTTGAAAGAATTTGACAAGTATTTGGAGCTCCTCTTGAGCTAATCTCCAAATACTTGGGGCCATGCGAGGAGCCACGAGAGCCATGCAAGGAGCTCGGCTCGAGCGACTTCCTTTGATGAAATCGACAAGTATTTGGAGCTCAACTCGAGATAGACTCCAAATACATGGGGCCACGAGGCCATGCAAGGAGCTCGGCTCGAGCCAGCTCCCTTTGAAAGAATTTGACAAGTATTTGGAGCTCAGCTTGAGCCAGTCTCCAAATACTTGGGGCCACGAGGCCATGCAAGGAGCTCGGCTCGAGCCAACTTCCTTTGATGAAATCGACAAGTATTTGGAGCTCAGCTCGAGCTAGACTCCAAATACTTGGGGCCACGAGGCCATGCAAGGAGCTCGGCTCGAGCCAACTCCCTTTGAAAGAATTTGACAAGTATTTGGAGCTCAGCTCGAGCTAGTCTCCAAATACTTGGGGCCACGAGGCCATTCAAGGAGCTCGGCTCGAACCAGCTTCCTTTGATGAAATCGACAAGTATTTGGAGCTCAGCTCGAGCTAGACTCCAAATACTTGGGGCCACGAGGCCATGCAAGGAGCTCGGCTCGAGCTAGCTCCCTTTGAAAGAATTTGACAAGTATTTGGAGCTCAGCTCGAGCTAGTCTCCAAATACTTGGGGCCACGAGGCCATGCAAGGAACTCGGCTCGAGCTAGCTTCCTTTGATGAAATCGACAAGTATTTGGAGCTCAGCTCGAGCTAGACTCCAAATACATGGGGCCACGAGGCCATGCAAGGAGCTCGGCTCGAGCTAGCTCCCTTTGAAAGAATTTGACAAGTATTTGGAGCTCAGCTTGAGCCAGTCTCCAAATACTTGGGGCCACGAGGCCATTCAAGGAGCTCGGCTCGAGCCAGCTTCCTTTGATGAAACCGACAAGTATTTGGAGCTCAGCTCGAGCTAGACTCCAAATACTTGGGGCCACGAGGCCATAAAAGGAGCTCGGCTCGAGCTAGATCCCTTTGAAAGAATTTGACAAGTATTTGGAGCTCAGCTCGAGCTAGTCTCCAAATACTTGGGGCCACGAGGCCATGCAAGGAGCTCGGCTCGAGCCAGCTTCCTTTGATGAAATCGACAAGTATTTGGAGCTCAGCTCAAGCTAGACTCCAAATACATGGGGCCACGAGGCCATGCAAGGAGCTCGGCTCGAGCCAGCTCCTTTTGAAATAATTTGACAAGTATTTGGAGCTCAGCTTGAGCCAGTCTCCAAATACTTGGGGCCACGAGGCCATGCAAGGAGCTCGGCTCGAGCCAGCTCCCTTTGAAAGAGTTTGACAAGTATTTGGAGCTCAACTCGAGCTAGTCTCCAAATACTTGGGGCCACGAGGAGCACAATAGGCCAATATTTTTGAAAAAAAAAAACAACATACGATCTATCCAATTGCAGCCTGAGTTGTACTTTACAAAATTGAACTATGAGGAAAGTAAATATAAGAACAAAGATCGAGAAAGTAGAATTGCAAAGAAACGTCATTGATCATTCAAAATAGTTACAAGTGCATAATGAGAAATTACAAAAGTAGCATTGAACTCCTAAGAAGTAGGGGGAACATTTTCGGTGATCAGGTTGTCCGTGAAAATGGTCACGTCATCTATCAGCACGAGGTCGGGATCATCATCCGGGATTTCCTGAACTGGAGGGCCTTCGGGAAGCTGAGGGGCTGGCTGACCTCCGGGGAGCTGAGAGGGACCTCCTGAGCTGGAGGCAGGGTGGAGGATAAAAGGAGCAGATAAGGATTCTATGAATACCTCCACGGGAGCAAGATTGAGACGCTCCGCCTCTTCAGAGAACACGAAGCCCTTGGGGTCAGGCAAGACCTTTCTGGGACCTCGGCGATCAAAGGGCTCGATAGTGATACCGCGTTCTCTGAGCTGAAGCTCAGCCTGGTCAAAAGCAAAGCCGTAGTACTCCATGGCAGATATAGAAAGAACTTTGATAAATTCCTTGGAGCTCAAAAAGGCCTGCTTCACCCTCTCCCGAATAGCCTGAACTATTGAAGAGCCTTGGGGGGAGGTAAGGAAACTTTGGCGACCAGCTTCGATGCCCTCAACATGGGCTTGATCGGCATTAACAGTGCAGTGGATTTGGAGATCACTCCTCGGTCCGAGGTCGGCATTATCGTCTCCATAGACTTTATCTTGGTCTCGAGAAGCCACAATGGCCTTATTGACCTCCTTCCTATCTTTGTATCGGCGGTTCTCCTCCATGAGCTTAGTCTCCGAGCTTTCACCGAATGCATTCCATCTTGGTATTGTTAAGCTCGGCAACAATGGAGGGGTCGGCAAAGCCAACTCGAGCCCAGGAGATCGCGACCAAGCGCCTCGACCTTTGAATGATTCAGGCAAAAGGCACTAACTAGCTCAGCGTCACAAGCTTCTCCAAGCGATCCGGTCGGGAGTTCGAGCGATTTCTTGGAGCGTATTGGGTAGCAAAAGTTCCATCTGTGTTCTTCAGGATAGAGTTACCCGTGAAGAAAGTCTGGTTGGGTGTATGAATAGGATTGCGCGCGAGAGAGAGAATAGCAGCTGGAGGAGTGGTGGTCTTCGCCTTCTTGGCTACCCCTGCACCAGTACCGACACCCGACCTCTTAGGATGAGGAGGAGGTCGGATAGAAGGATGAGCCTACGGGCTCGTGAGATCGGCTATCACCATAGCGGCCGTGTCGAGTCGCCGGAGTGTTGAAGGCCGACCTCCGGGGCCTGAAGCAGCATCACCAGTGGGAGGTGGGAGTGAACCAGGGGCAATTTGTTGCTCCTCCTCCTCCAGCTCGGCGACCATCTGGGACATAAACATATCTGCACATAGAGGAAAGATTAGCTAATGAGTAAGGATAAAATAAATTAACTACAAAAATGATAATTACCAATGTCACGTAAGCGGGGCCACGATGGAGCTCGGTTTAAAGTAATACTGAGGAGTGATGGAGTTATGAGGTGAGAAAGGTCATACTTGACCAAGGTAAGTTTATTTATTTGAGCTTGGAGTTTGGGAGACCGATCTCTAGGGTTGTGTTTGCGTTGAAGAGGAAGGGTCCAAGTCCAAGCAATAGGAAACCCCCAAGCTCGGGGGGAAGAAATGAAGAAGTATTTATCCTTCCAGAATTTATTGGAGGAGGGATACTTACTCAAAAATTGAGCATCACCTCGGGAGGTGATGTAGAAAAGACCCTTGGTGCTTGAGCTTTTTATTTGGAACAGGGCGAAAAATAATTCAAGAGTGGGCTCTATTTCTAAGTACTTGGTCAAAATTATGAAGCCGGCCAGAATACGGAAGGAATTTGGAGCCAGTTGGTTCAGGGGTATACGGTAGAGGTCGGACACCCCAACCATAAATGGATGGATGGGAAATCTGAGGCCACCCTCTATCTGACCTGCAAAAAAGGCTAAGGCATTGGGTGGAGGTCGGTTAGGTCGGTCTAAACTGCTAGGCAAAGAAAGTTTGAAGGAAGAGGGAATTTGGGCAGTTCTTTTTATGGTTTGGAGATTGGGAGCTGATAGGGTGGTCTCTCTGAAGTCGTGTGGATACACGGGCAGAGGACCCGAGCTCGGAGCTCGGATCTCTATTGTATCAGAATCCTGGCCCAAATCAGAGCTGGATTCGGTGGCATTAGGATCCGAAGGACGGACTCCGGTGAGAGAAAGTGGTTGTGGGGTGGAACTCATTGTTACGACCCATCGCTCTAAATTGGCGATGAGTGGGTCCGACGGCGTCGAATGAGAGGAAGAAGACGCCATAAAAAGGAAAAAATTGGAAAGGAAATGAATTACTTACTGGATAGAAGTAGGAGATTTAGGGAGAAATAGGATTGGAGGTCGGCTATCATAGCTTATCTAAAAGAAGGGTCTTGCCAATAGGTAGGCGTGAAGCGGCTCTATTTGAAAATTCGAGCGACACGTTTCGCATCATTGGGGACAAGTTATACAAGAGAGGCTTCTCCATGCCTTTGCTGAGGTGTTTGGGTGGAGAAGAGGGTACGTATGTGCTGAGAGAGATGCATGAAGGGTGTTGCGGAAATCATATGAGAGCAAGGATTTTGATGAAGAAGGTCCTGAGAGCAGGATATTTTTGGCCTTACCTGAAGGAGGAAGCAGAAAAGTTGGTGAGAGCGTGTGAAAAGTGTCAGATCCATGCACCTTTAGTACATCGGCCGGCGGAGGAGCTCATGACAATGAGTTCGGCATGTTCTTTTGCAAAATGGGGGATTGACATTGTTGGTCCTTTTCCTCCGGCTTCATGTCAGAGGAAATTCTTGATTGTAGCAATCGACTATTTTAGCAAGTGGGTAGAAGCAGAGCCCCTGGCTAAGATAAATGAGGATGCAAAGTGAAGAAATTTATTTGGCGAGAACATAATGGAACACCTCGGATCTTGATATCGATAATGGAACGCAGATTCAGCGGGAGCGAGTAAATCCGAGCTTGGTGTGAGGAGTTGAAGATTAAGCAAAACTTCACATCGGTGGCCCATCCACAAAGCCAATGGACAGGTGGAAGTGACTAACATAATTCTTGTCCAAGGACTGAAAGCTCGGCTTGAGAAGGCAGGAGGAGCGTGGGTTCGAGAGCTCAGCTCGGTACTGTGGGCTTATCGAACTAATCCGAAGGAGGCAACTGGGGAGGCTCCGTTCAGGTTGGTGTATGGAATGGATGTTGTGATACCGGCGAGAGATCGGAATGGAAACACATCGGGTTGAGAATTTTGATGAGAATGCTAATGAGATCTTGATTCGAGAGGCGTTGGATACTATAAATGAGAAGAGGGAGATGGCATTTTTGCAGATGGAGCGAACACGAGGAAGGATCAAGGCAGCCTATGACAAGAAAGTGAAGAAAAGGGCCTTCCAGGTTGGTGACTTGGTTTTGATAAGGTCGGATGCTAGCAAGAATAAGGGAAACTAGATGTGAATTGGGAAGGACCACTTCGGGTAGTGAAAGTCTTTGCAAGAGGTGCATACGAGATGGAAGAGCTCGGGGTCAAAAACTTCCGAGGGCTTGGAACGAGTTTTGCAATTTGAAGAAATATCATTCCTAGAATAGAAGAATATCCGATGTAATTAACTTACTCGTTTTGAATGAAATGATCCGTTTCCCTAAATGGGAGTTCGAAAAACGGAAATAATAAAAATTGACAAGTATTTGGAGCTCAGCTCGAGCTAGACTCCAAATACTTGGGGCCACGAGGCCATGCAAGGAGCTCGGCCCGAGCCAGCTTCCTTCGAAGAGAAATCGATAAGTATTTGGAGCTCAGCTCGAGCTAGTCTACAAATACTTGGGGCCACGAGGCGATGCAAGGAGCTCGGCTCGAGCCAGCTTCCTTTGATTAAATCGACAAGTATTTGGAGCTCAGCTCGAGCTAGACTCCAAATACTTGGGGCCACGAGGCCATGCAAAGAGCTCGGCTCGAGCCAACTCCCTTTGAAAGAATTTGACAAGTATTTGGAGCTCAGCTCGAGCTAGTCTCCAAATACTTGGGGCCACGAGGCCATGCGAGGAGCTCGGCTCGAGCCAACTTCCTTTGATGAAATCGACAAGTATTTGGAGCTCAGCTCGAGCTAGACTCCAAATACTTGAGCCAACTCCCTTTGAAAGAATTTGGCAAGTATTTGGAGCTCAGCTTGAGCCAGTCTTCTAATACTTGGGGCCACGAGGCCATGCAAGGAGCTCGGCTCGAGCCAGCTCCCTTTGAAAGAGTTTGACAAGTATTTGGAGCTCAGCTCGAGCTAGTCTCCAAATACTTGGGGCCACGAGGAGCACAATAGGCCAATCTTTTTTGAAAAAAAAAACAACATACGATCTATCCAATTGCAGCCTGAGCTGTACTTTACAAAACCGAACTATGAGGAAAGTAAATATAAGAACAAAGATCGAGAAAGTAGATTTGCAAAGAAACTTCATTGATCATTCAAAATAGTTACACGTGCATAATGAGAAATTACAAAAGTAGCACTGAACTCCTAAGAAGTAGGGGGAACATTTTCGGTGATCAGGTTGTCCGTGGAGATGGTCACGTCATCTATCAGCGCGAGGTCGGGATCATCATCCGGGATTTCCTGAACTGGAGGGCCTTCGGGAAGCTGAGGGGCTGGCTGACCTCCGGGGAGCTGAGAGGGACCTCCTGAGCTGGAGGCAGGGTGGAGGATAAAAGTAGCAGATAAGGATTCTATGAATACCTCCACGGGAGCAAGATTGAGACGCTCCGCCTCTTCAGAGAACACGAAGCCCTTGGGGTCAGGCAAGACCTTTCTGGGACCTCGACGATCAAAAGGCTCGGTAGTGATACCGCGTTCTCTGAGCTGAAGCTCAGCCTGGTCAAAAGCAAAGTCGTAGTACTCCATGGCACATATAGAAAGAACTTTGATAAATTCCCTGGAGCTCAAAAAGGCATGCTTCACCCTCTCCCGAATAGCCTGAACTATTGAAGAGCCTTGGGGGGAGGTAAAGAAACTTTGGCGACCAGCTTCGATGCCCTCAGCTCGGGCTTGATCGGCATTAACAGTGCAGCGGATTTGGAGATCACTCACCTCGGTCCTAAGGTCGGCATTGTCAGTCTCCAGAGCCTTTATCTTGGTCTCCAGAGAAGCCACGGTGGCCTTATTGACCTCCTCCCTATCTTTGTATCGGCGGTTCTCCTCCATGAGCTTAGTCTCCCGAGCTTTCAGCCGAATGCATTCCTTCTTGGTATTGTTAAGCTCGGCAACAATGGAGGGGTCGGCAAAGCCAACTCGAGCCCGGGAGATCAGAGCAGCCAGCTATGCCTCGGCCTTTGAATGATTCAGGCAAAAGGCACTAACTAGCTCAGCGTCACTGAGCTTCTCCAAGGCAGTCCGATCATGGATCGGCAGTTGCATTGGACGTATTGGGTAGCAAAAGTTCCATCTGTGTTCTTCAGGATAGAGTTACCCGTGAAGAAAGTCTGGTTGGGTGTATGAATAGGAGTGCGAGAGAGAGAGAGAATAGCAGCTGGAAGAGTGGTGGTCTTCGCCTTCTTAGCTGCCCCTGCACCAGTACCGGCACCCGACCTCTTAGGAGGAGGAGGAGGTCGGATAGAAGGATGAGCCTCTAGGCCTGTGAGATTGGCTATCACCATAGCGGCCGTGTCAGGTCGCCGGAGTGTTGAAGGCTAACCTCTGGGGCCTGAAGCAGCAGCACCAGTGGGAGGTGGGAGTGAACCAGGGGCAATTTGTTACTCCTCCTCCTCCAGCTCGGCGACCATCTGGGACATAAACATATCTGCACATAGAGGAAAGTTTAGCTAATGAGTAAGGATAAAATAAATTAACTATAAAAATGATAATTACCAATGTCACAGGGCAAGGGGGCCACGATGGAGCTCAGTTCAAAGTAATACAGGAGTGATGGAGTTATGAGGCGAGAAAGGTCATACTTGACCAAGGTAAGTTTATTTATTTGAGCTTGGAGTTCGGGAGACCGATCTCTAGGGTTGTGTTTGCGTTGAAAAGGAAGGGTCCAAGTCCAAGCAATAGGAAACCCCCAAGCTCGGGGGGAAGAAATGAAGAAGTATTTATCCTTCCAGAATTTATTGGAGGAGGGATACTTACTCAAAAATTGAGCATCACCTCGGGAGGTGATGTAGAAAAGACCCTTGGTGCTTGAGCTTTTTATTTGGAACAGGGCGAAAAATAATTCAAGAGTGGGCTCTATTTCTAAGTACTTGGTCAAAATTATGAAGCCGGCCAGAATACGGAAAGAATTTGGAGCCAGTTGGTTGGGGTATACAAGTAGAGGTCGGACACTGACCCATAAACGGATGGATGGGAAATCTGAGGCCACCCTCTATCTGACCTGCCAAAAAGGCCAAGGCATTGGGTGGAGGTCGGTTAGGTCGGTCTGAACTGCTAGGCAAAGAAAGTTTGAAGGAAGAGGGAATTTGGGCAGTTCTTTTTATGGTTTGGAGATTGGGAGGCGAAAGGTGGTCTCTCAAGTCGTGTGGATACAGGCGGAGGACCCGAGCTCGAGCTCGGATCTCTATTTATCGGAATCCTGGCCCAAATCAGAGCTGGATTCGTTGGCATCAGGATCCGAAGGATGGACTCCGGTGAGAGAAAGTGGTTGTGGGGTGGAACCTGTTGTTACGGCCCATCGCTCTAAATCGGTGACGAGTGGGTCCGACGGCGTCGAATGAGAGGAAGAAGACGCCATAAAAAGGAAAAAATTGGAAAGGAAAGGAATTACTTACTGGATAGAAGTAGGAGATTGAGGGAGAAATTGGACGGGAAGCCGGAGAAGTACGAAGCTTGCTGGGATTCAAGGACTTTCGCCAGAAAAGATGGATTTTCTCCTTTGAGGTGTTCTGTAATTCGTTAGTGCAGAAAGTGATAAATGGAAGAAAGAGGGGGTTTTTATAGGAAGAGAAAGGAGACAAAGGGTTGTCTCGGTATCCGAGAGGACAGAGCACGGTTTATGAAGCGTCAATAATGTGAAAAAACGTCTTGTCAATCATGTCCATGTGTCAGGTACTCGAGAGGCCAAAAGGCGGCAGGAATTTTGAAAGCCAAGAGCCGGCGGGAATTCGAAAAGCATAAACCCTAAAAATAGGTCAGCTCAGCCTGTCAGCAACTATGGTTGAGGCGAAGATCAATCCATAGTTGGGGGGAGGAATTGAATAGGGCAAAAGATGGTATGGGCCGACCTGACCAGGCCTATGGCACTGGGCCAATCTAGCAAGGCCCATAATATTGAGCTGATCTCTTAAGCATTAAGCATTGGGCCGATCTGAGGAGGCTTATAGCATGAGATTGACCTAAGGCTTATAAGTATTGGGCCGACCTACTGAGCCCATAAATAGGTGGGAGGCTTATCATATGTGTCCGACCTATTAAGGCCCGAGTACGAGTGGTATGGATGTTTATAAGGCTGACCTGTGTAAGGCCAACTGTGTTAGGCCGACCTGTCAAAGCCCCCGCAGTTAAGCCGATCGTTGTTGACCGTTATATTCTATAAAGACCTCGAAGTGCAGTTATTTCGGCCCAAAAGATGTATGAGGCACTGAGGATGCCTTGGAGATCTAAAGGGGCTTTGCATCAATACATTGGGCCGAGGTGTTGTGAAACAGGTCGGAGCTATGGTCTTACGGGCATAAAATTAGGGTTTTTAAGAGATCCGATCCTAATCTAATGATGACTCTAACACCAAATCGTAACGGAATCCCGGATTTTATGGAAACCCTAATCCTAGCTAAGGTATAAAAGGCCCAAACCCAGGTTCATTCTAACCTAATCTCATTTTTTTACTGTTACATTGCTCTTTCTCTCTCTAGCCTTTACTTCCTTTCCAAGACACTGACTTAAGCATCGGAGAGGGTACGCTGGAGCCCCCCTCCGGCCCCCCTTTGTGCAGGTTTCATGGAGGACTTCATCTTGGAAGGTGATCGGCGAGGAGAGGTCGTTTTTGGGAGCAACCATAAACTTATAATGAACTATGTGCTTAACAACTATTGGGATCGACATCTTAAACAAATTTAATGACTCAATTTTATGTGTACTTCATGGTTTCATTTTTTCATGTAATCAATCTTTTGTCCCATTGGATTCTTTGAATCTTATAATCAATATCACTACAAGAAAACATTGAAATTCCAACGGAAAAAATCCATTGGAATTTGACCAATTCTCGTTGGAATTATCGACTCCAACGGAAATTCCAACCGAAAATGAGTCATTGGTAAAATGGTCGTTGGAATGCCAAAATTCCAACGGAATTCCAATGGAAAAATATTCCAATGGTATTTATCCGTTGGAATATCAATTGTTGGAAAAATTCCAACGAATATTCCAACAAAAATAATTCCAATGGAGTTATACCGTTGGAATTTTGTCCAACAGTGATTCCAATGGTATTAATCTGTTGGAACATATCATCGTTGGAATGAACTCCAAGGATTATTTCAACGGTATGTCCAACGACATTATTTGGTTGGAATTAATTCCAATGATAATTCCAACAGTATATTTCCATTGGAAGTTAAGAAAAAATTTCAACGTTTGTTTTGTTGGAAAACATTCCAACAATAATTCCAACGAATTGTTTCCGTTGGAATTAAAAATATTCCAATTGTTGGAGTGTTTATATAAATACTTTTGACCCTCTAAAATAGTTAATCTGTTAGCGACAACGTGCAAATATAATATCATAAAAGGTTGATATCAAATATTTCCAAACGTACGATATAATTTATCCAATACAAAAGAAACAAATGAACAATCTTAAAAGTAATAATACCATCAACGACCCCCAAATCCTTTAACAAAAAATAAAGCCAACACAAACAAATTAATAGTCTCTATAATCATCATCATTCCCCATATCTTCACCAACTCCAAAATCTGCATTAGCATCATTAAGCATCATTTAAATATTTTCATCATGAACTGCAGGTTGCACCCTTTAAGAAGAGGCATAATGTGGCCAGAGGAAGGGCGTGATACGCCCGTGAGCTTCTTCAGAAAACTACAGATGGAGGCCAATTCACTCTCTAAACGCTCCTCAATAGATTGAGTGGCCTTAAACTGAAACAGTACATCAATATATATATATATATATATATATATATATATATATTAAACATGAGAACATATTAATCAATTCTAACATTTATCTTCATAATGAATTACTAAATGATGTAAAACATTAACAAAAACTTCAGACCAATTAGAGACGCAACTCTACTGATTAAAGACAGTAAATTTTTGTTATATGAAGAAAATTGTCCATTTCCAAACAAATACACCAAGGTTTTATTTTGGCGCACAAAGAAAACACAAGCACCAACCAAATGTCATGATATTTTGTAATAAAACAGAAAAACAGAGTCCATGTGAGCTTATTTTAGTGGGAGACATCTTTTGTTGCCACCACTGAAAACATCTCACTTGTTCCTTAACAGATTAACAGGAAATCTTTGAACCTTTTGATACAAAAATTGTGAAAAGCTGCAACAAATTAAAATTTGAACCACAAATGTGCAACATTTTTTTTACTTCAGTTTACTTTCCTCGCAAGAAAAAAAATGTAATCTTCAAACAATCTAAGCATAATCAAGGTATCTTCTGTTTTAGAAACTGCGAACGTAGAAATCGAGTGGATTAATAACTGATCATATAATCATATATCATTAAGTTGACTTCCTTTTCCTAATTAGTGAACCTAAGTCTTGAAAATAAACAAACTATATAAACTCACTAAACTGCAAAAGCAAAAAGGCTCACTCCATGTATATTCTATTTTTGTTGATATAGTAGATACAATCCATAATATTGACAGAGTAAAGCAAACAAAGGGACCATGGGTATTTGTTTCTGATTATATTACGTTCTAGTCATAGGTTTAGATTTAACATAGAAGATGGATATTTTGGATTGGTTGATTGTGTTACTGAAAGTTTGAAATTGTAGAAAGAAAGAAAAAAATACTTTTCATTTCTTTAAATAATTTTTCCATGAGTCTTGTATTCATATATTTCTAATAAAATACAATATCAAAGAAACCACCATGAAAATGCACTAAAATGCAATTTCAATTAGACCAATTATTTTTAGCAAGCAAAACAAAAAGAGCATGATGAGTTATGGGCTTACCGTGCTACAAATGTGGAAGGAGTCATCATACCCAACATATTTGGAACCTACAAATAATACATCAAGAAATTTGATTAAGAACCAAGGAAAAGTATATGCACCAAATCAAAGAATGAAGCTACAAGATAAAATGTACTACATGCATGCTATCAATAATGGACTGCCAAAAGTATTGGTGCTAGTGTTGCTGAGATTGTAGCAAATGGCTTGGACCAATTTTCTTCAAACACAACAGGAATTGTGAGTTTTCTTGGCAATGAAAGTGGCAACTCGAAGAAATAAAGGAATAACCTCAAGTAAAAACACAACGATTTTATCGATATTAAGCCATCCAATTCTTGATTCATGATCTTTTTCTGATATAGGCCTTTTTTCATAATCAACATAGCCCAATAATGGTACTCCTATTGTCCCAAATTCATCCACAACTAAAGGATTAATGACCATTTTGTCCTCCTTGTGACAGAACAAATGCATAACAGATACCAAAGCAATGTAAATCAAATACAGAGAAGCAAAACACAGGGCAAACCACAAGCTAACCTTCCCAAAAATGATGATCATGAGGAGACAACCTAGGACAAATAGAAAAAACAGAACATCCCTCACGAAGCTTCGTTTATCGACTGTTATCCCGCACAAAGATATCGAAATACTCACAATTCCAACCACAAAACAACATATGAATAGTGCACCTTCCAACACAATATGTAAACCAACATCGGCATCATTAAATGCGTAAATGAAATTATACTCGAAAATATTGTTCGCGAGTATAAAGTTACAAAATAAAATGTACTACATACATGCTATCAATAAAGCATTTATTTTCTAAAAATTTCAAGGGACACCAAATCGTCAATATATTTCCATTTCACTCTTAGTAACTTGAAAAACAATGAATTCTCAGCTTTAGGTGTATTACTGGCTATTATTGTTGATTCAATTTTTGAGGTCATGCATAGAATCTCTCAACATCGCCAAATAGAATGAAATTTAGTATAAAGTTCCATTCTATGTTTTATTACACATTTGCTCAATTGACAAAGTGATACTATAAAGAGGACATATAGATGTCGAATGGCTTTAAATATGCAACAAGGATCCTCGAGAAATGAAAAACCTTCATTTAAGTTGTATCTTAGCCCGATGGCCAATAAAAAAACTACTCATAGCAAAAACTCCCAACAACAACAGCATCATTATCTCATTAACAATTAACATCACTAAAATAAAAGGTAGGATTTCAAAACAAAATACCTAAAATAATAGTAGTAATAATACTCAAATTCTATCTCGAATTAATGATAGATTTAACACTATAAAAGTTCAACGAAATACCAATAATACCAGAATCATTGTTAGAGATTTTTCTAACCGCAAGTCTACGGTGTCAAGTTTTAATATAGTGAAAGTAAGGTTGTCGTATCCACAGGGAATGCGTGTATAAGTACCAAGTATAAATTACCTATGCTATATTTGATAGATCAATAATAGGTGGATGTCTCAATTTATAAATAAAAACAACTAGATGTAACTAATCAAAATATAAATAACTAAATCTATGGGAGAATGAATTCTAGAGGTGTGATGAATCTAGTTTTCCCTTATATTATCAATATGGTTTATACATCACAAATTACCAATTTATAAGTCAAGATTTCTACAATAATCATTTCCTCTCTCGAGTGCCAAATGATTGTAGATTTCGATTAGGAAATCAATATCTCTATTAAAATCACCAATTGAAATCTCAATAAAAACTATGAATCTTAATAAATGACTTCAAAGGATTGACAAATCTCTCAATTCTATGAAAATCTGCATTTATGCTATTTCAAGGTCATGTATTCAATTACCTCTCTCAAGTGTCAAATCAAATACACCAAACACTCTAAATTATTGATCAAGTAATTTAGAAGCAATAGATCCAAATAGCACAAATAAATTGAGAAATCTAGATTGACAAACCACAATATCAAGACATAAGTTCAAACATATATTACATCATCCTCTAGAATTATAAAGTTTAGCTCATGATGAAAATACAAATATTCATAATTAAATGAGAATGCATCTCAAATTATATACAAGAAACAACAAAGAAGGAATTAAAGAGATTAAAGAAGAATCTTATCTATTTCTAGATGATAAATGTCTTCAATCTTCTTCCCCAACTCTTTCTTTGTGTCTTGGTGGTGTTGGTTTTTATCCCCAAGTGTCCTACATGCCCTACATCAAGCCTTCCACGTATGTATTTATAGTACCCTCATTTTAAATCCAAAAATCGGACTTTTATTGTTTTGTCCGTTGCAGCGTCCAAACATAAAATGCACTGCACAATTTCTGTACATGCGGGCAGCTGCGGCCCAGAAATGTCCGAATTTGTTTTTGCTCCCTCCATCAAAGTTGTAGCACTATTTCTTAGCTTTCCATAGCCACTTGAATCAGCTCAATATCAGTTCAGAGAGAGTTATGGCCAAAATACTAAACCCTGTCAGTGATGAAAATTTCATACGCGTTTGGACATTTCTTCAAATTAATCTCTCGTTGTTTAATCATCCTTGCTTCTTTTGACACACGACTCATTACAATGACTCTAGACTCAATATAATTGGCTTTAAACATGGGTTGACCACTCAAATGACTCGAAATAATGGAAATTCAGGCCTAACCTATGAGATATAACAAAAACGACTCAAAATACTCAAAAACAATACAAAACTCTAGTCTCGGAAGCCCAAATCAATGGTATAAAACCAAGTGAACAAATACCCCCAAACTTAGAATATTGCTTGTCCTCAAGCAATTACAGACTCTTGAAGAATATGAAATATACAAGACACAAAAATATAGAAAACTTATTCGATCCCACTAACTGCAAAACTTCACAACTAAAATCATTTGTCTCAATACTTGTTTCACTACCAATCAAACATGCGTTTTAACATTGTGATAAAAATGTGGAATGTACATGCCAATAGATTCATGCAATCAAGTGTTGTCAAAATGATCCACTTTTTGAATATCCAGATGAAATGCTTACCGGACTCCATAAGCTTGTCATTCACACTAATCTCTACTAATATAAGGCTAATGTAACACAAGGATCAATAGGACTTTCAAAGCTTGTAATATGGGCTTAGGATATGATCGGAAAATATAGGATTAAATGGTTCAAATCACCTAAACACACAATTGTCAATTTCTTCAACTCGCCAAACAAAATAGCTACCTTCACTTTTTTTTTTTTTTTAATTCTCCATTGTTCTCCTTTTATGAGCCTATACTCACTGATTTTATTTTATTTTTCAAAACCCCAAAACTTATTCTTTTGTATATTTTTACACATGAGGTTTCACATTTTCTTTTTTCGGCAACTTCATGCAAGTGAACGCATACCCTACTTATCATACCCTCCTCAACCTTCAACATTTTGTGTGTGTATGAGTGATGGATAATTAGGATTTTCTCATATAGGCTCAAGGTATAAGATTGGTTGCCAAAAACGGGTTTTGAGGCTCAAATGGGACACTAGTGAAAATATATAATATAAAGGTAGGCATTTTTGCTCTAGCTTGTTCAAAGATGACCTAAATCATTTCCTTAATGTTACTTCACCTAGGATTTCGCCTCAACTAGTGATCAGACAAGTTCTAGAATCCGGTGGGATCATACAAGAAACACTCAACTTCATAAATCATTTTCAAATAAATCAACCGAATTATGCATGTAGATGGAATTAACGGAACGAAGCATAGATCACCGCTCAAACACATGCTCTTTTGACCATTTAACTCATATTCGACAAATTCACTTAGTCATGCAGTTCTACAGTTCAACAAATGACTCGACTCGACTCAACTCAAGGCAAATATATAGAGACTCAGCATTTTTTAACAACTCGAAAATAAAAAAAAAAACACGAAGAAAGTAGGATCACAAACTGAAAAAGGTATTACCACTCCCCCCAAACTTAATATAACCATTGTCCTCAATGGAAGAGGTGAAACTCCTCGTCGGAATCGTGGGGTGAAAGAGAAGCAACAGGGCCAATTGGTAGCACTCCATAGGGCCGATGGTTTTTTTTTGCTTGCCTTTCTATGATTTAGGAGGCACGATACCAACCTGTCAAACAAAACCAAACACGTGGAAGCGAGCAATGGGGTAAAGTACCAAAATATCATGTGAAGACCATGGGAGATACATCAATGTTATATAATTGTGATCGACATGTGAACTCCTCCAAGCAATAAACCAAGAAGGGTATGCAAAATTGTTAAATTTCTCATTGAGGCATTTTATCAAACACATGGTGGGCATAAATCGAGGGAAATGATGTATATGCAATTATATATCAATTTATGCCAAAATTTCATTGCATCTAAATACTATCACAAGTAATTTATGCATGAAATTTTATCGAATCGGGTAATGAGCATGCAAACGAGGGGTTGGGGTGAGATGCAACATAAATACTCCTAATAAAACACAAAGATGCAAACTTAATCAAACTATGAAAGCAAGTAAAATGAGCTTGGGTTGCCTCCCAAGAAGCGCTAAATTTAAAGTCTTTAGCGGACTTTTGTTATACTCAACCAGGGATCAAAAACAAGTGTCGATCATGCCACGCCTTTGTATTTTCCAATAGTATATGCGATCCTTCGGTGTATGTAAGACGTGGATGATTAAGGATCACAATGTTGATGGTATTTTGGAAATCAAAAAAATGTGTTCGTAATGATGAAAAATGGTTTATCAATCATAGTAAAGATATTTCTATCTTTACTCACATTAAATATCATGAAATCAGAGAACATGTGAATTGATCACCATTTTCAAACATTGTTCCTTCAAGTGTATGCTTCTCAAAATTTGATACATTTGAATTGAAGCTTACATCTAGAGTGCACATATTTTTGTCAATATGAGGATTTTCAATTGAGTGAGAGATAGAGATACTCCCGAGTTAATTTGATGTAGCTCATCTTGTAAGATCGGATTGCACTCTTCAAAGTCTCCTCCAAATTTTGAAGGATGTCCACCTTTTTCATAATGGGTAATTCATGTTCATGATTTTCTATTTCACCAAGTCCCAAGAATGATGACGACTCTTCATTATTAAGTTGGTCAATCATTTGTTGGAGTGACTTTGACATATTTTGACATGTGATCTCAATTTGTTGAACACTTGCCTCGGTTTGTAACATTCTATCATCAATTTCGATTTTTTATCGTACACTCTTCGATAAACTCGGCAAGAGTTTCTTCCAACTTGGACCAAGCGTTTTATCTCATCTTGTCGTCTTCTTGCCTCACAATCGTCTAGAAATTGGTACAATATTTCTTCCAAGCTAGACAATTGTTCTTGTGGCTGATGAAATGATTCATGATTTGTAATATTTCGGGCCCATACATCTTCATGAGGTGGATAATAAGGAACAAAATTGTTCACACTTTGACTTCCAAAAATCCTAGTAGCATCCTCGGTTGGCCATGTATATGAATACATTATAATTCCATCCAACGATGTGCTTAAAAAAATCACATAAAATTAAAACAATAAAAGAAACAAACAAACAAAAAAATTGTCAAATTACAAGCAAGGCAATCAACCTTGATATTACACAAAACACATTCCCCGGCAACGGCCAAAAACTTGTTAGAGATTTTTCTAACCGCAAGTCTACGGTGTCAAGTTTTAATATAGTGAAAGTAAGGTTGTCGTATCCACAGGGAATACGTGTATAAGTACCAAGTATAAATTACTTATGCTATAGTTGACAGATCAATAATAGGTGGATGTCTCAATTTATAAATAAAACAACTAGATGTAACTAATCAAAATATAAATAACTAAATCTATGGGAGAATGAATTCTAGAGGTGTGATGAATCTATTTTCCCTTATATTATCAATATGGTTTATCAATCACAAATTACCAATTTATAAGTCAAGATTTCTACAATAATCATTTCCTCTCTCGAGTGCCAAATGATTGTAGATTTCGATTAGGAAATCAATATCTCTATTAAAATCACCAATTGAAATCTCAATAAAAACTATGAATCTTAATAAATGACTTCAAAGGATTCACAAATCTCTCAATTCTATGAAATCCTAGGTTATGCTATTTCAAGGTCATGTATTCAATTACCTCTCTCAAGTGTCAAATCAAATACACCAAACACTCTAAATTATTGATCAAGTAATTTAGAAGCAATAAATCCAAATAGCACAAATAAATTGAGAAATCTAGATTGACAAACCACAATATCAAGACATAAGTTCAAACATAGATTACATCATCCCTCTAGAATTATAAAGTTTAGCTCATGATGAAAATACAAATATTCATAATCAAATGAGAATGCATCTCAAATGATATACAAGAAACAACAAAGAAGGAATTAAAGAGATTAAAGAAGAATCTTATCTATTTCTAGATGATAAATGTCTTCAATCTTCTTCCCCAACTCTTTCTTCGTGTCTTTGTGGTGTTGGTTTTCATCCCCAAGTGTCCTCCATGCCCTAGATCAAGCCTCCCACGTATCTATCTATAGTACCCTCCTTTTAGATCCAAAAATCGGACTTTTATTGTTTTGTTCCCACGGGCGCTGCGTTTTCCGACGCGCCAAACGTAAAATGCACCGCACAATTTGCATGCTGGGCGGCTGCAGCGCCCCTGTGAGAAAAGTCCGAATTTGTCTTTGCGCCCTCCATCAAAGTTGTAGCTCTATCTCTTAGCTTTCCATAGCCACTTGAATCAGCTCAATATAAATTTTGTAGAGATGGTTATGGCCAAAATACGAAATCCTGCCAGTGATGAAAATTTCATACGCGTTTGGACATTTCTTCAAATCAACCCCTCGTTGTTTGATCATCCTTGCTTCTTTTGACACACAACTCATTACAATGACTCTAGATTCAATATAATTGGCTTTAAACATGGCTTGACCACTCAAATGACTCGAAATAATGTAAATTAATGCCTAACCTATGATATATAACAAAAACGACTCAAAATACTCAAAAACAATACAAAACTCTAGTCTCGGAAGCCCAAATCAAAGGTATAAAACCAAGTGAACAATCATCCACCTTGTAGAACTGGAGCACGAGGAGTTTTACTTTCCAGAATGTCGAGCTGGTGCGGCGGAGTCATGAGAGACTAGGGCAAAGTCACGAGCGGCGGAAGAGATTTAGGGTTGAACGAAATGAGAAACGTTTTTTTGGGAGAGAGTCTCTGTTTTTACTTTATGGAAATTATATTTTATGCTAAATAAAAATTGACTTTCAGAAGTTGTTTGCAAAATAAAGTCGAGATGGATAAAAGCAAAAATTGTTTGCAAAGAAAACAACACGAGAACAAAAAATAGCATATAATTTCCAACAAAATTTGTATTAAATGATCAAAAAAAGAGAGCGGGAACATAACATGTCCAAAAAAAATGGGCAACGTAAATCAATGTCACTGTTTCAGGAAAGATGGTATTTCCGAGAATATGTTTTTTTTTTTGAGCCCCTTGGTGATTTTGGGATTGATATTCTAGAAAAGTCCAATTGCTCAAGCCCAGATCCTTAAAGAAGTAATCCTCTAATTTCGTGTTTTCAAATGTCCAACAAGGCCCAATAAGATATATTGCTGTAATCACATCATGGACCATTATTTTGAGTTCTAAAACCAAAGCTTTTGAAATAGAGGCCCAACATATTTTCACTGGAGAGACAGCCCATATTCTTATCCAACGTAAAATGTACTGAATGAAGCCACGTATCACCAGTTACACGTGGCCCGATGTAGTAGCTCCACTTGCAACGTAACTCAAAGAACGATAAAACTTTTGTTTCGGTGACTGATATGCTGTTTCGCTGTTTCTCAGGATCGATCTCCTTCCAACAATATACATATACGGGTATCATTCTTCCATTACTCTATCTATACAATACTGCTCTCTCTCTCTCTCTCTCTCTCTCTCTCTCTCTCTCTCTCTCTATCTAATCTACTTCCATTGAATCTTCTTCCTTGTATGCTACTAACTGTGGTGACATAATTGATGGATAATTGTTTTCTCTAATTGATAAATATTCATTTGTTTCTTTAACAGATAAAAACACCACCTTTTTTTGCATCAAAAATGTCTGGCGTGTCACTCGCCGTCGATCGAACATCGGGGTCGAAACCTGTTCAGCGGCAGCAGCAGACGACGTCGTTAGTCGGCGTAATGGGTTCCCTTCGGGTAATCGAATTACAGCTAGTGGCTTTTATAATGGTATTCTCAGCTAGTGGGCTGGTCCCACTTGTCGACCTCGTTTTTCCGGCCATGGCGTCGGCTTACTTCCTGGCTTTGTCGAGGTTTGCTTTTCCATCACACGGAAAAATCAGCGAATCGCCTCAACTGTTTCACGGGAGCAGGCTATTTAGGTTGTACGTGATTATAGGCACCACTGTGGGGTTGTTCTTGCCTTTGGCTTACGTTTTGGGTGGATTTGCGAGAGGGGACGACCAAGCCGTCCGATCTGCGACGCCGCATCTGTTCTTGCTCTCGTTTCAGATACTAACTGAGAATATAATAACAGGGCTGTCGTTGTTTTCGCCTCCCGTCAGAGCACTCGTGCCTTTGGTGTACACGGGCCGGAGGATTTTCGTCATATTTGATTGGATGAAGGATGTGTGGATCAACAAAACCCTCCCTGCTAATGCTGAATTACATGTAATTACTGCGCTATTTCCTTGCTTTCCTTTTTTTTTTTTTTTTATCTCTCCGCGTGTTGCTAATTCGACATCCTAGTGATATCCGTGCTGCACAAGGTGTATATACAATATGAGATCGCGTGTCCTAATGTAATATATGAGCAATCGGCATATACATCACTCTCCAAGTGGTTTTATTGAGAGTTCACAACTCTAATTCGATTGTTCTAATTTTCACATGTGTGTTTTGATTTTGTTTCAGGTTGTTGCGTGGTATTGGTTTGGAAGGGTTTTGTCGATTGCGAATTTCGTCTACTTTGCCATAAACTTGTTCTGTTTTCTGATTCCTCGATTCCTTCCGAGGGCGTTTGAGAGGTATTTCAAGGAAAGGGATGAAATGTATGCGAAGATGGCTGAGGATAAAAGCTCAGCAGCCTTCAACACCCCTCATAACGAAGATAAAAAGGTTGATTGATGATTAACATGTTAATTTTTCTGGAGATTGCCTTTATGTAACTTTGTTGTGAGTTTTTCTTTTTTGGGTATTTGGCAACTAAACTGGTTGTATTTTTGCTCTCGTTGCTTCATCATTAGCAATTTATTGTAGCTGTTTGTTTGTTACATCGAATTAACTTGCCCTTTTAATGGTAATCTGGACCAATTGGGAGTTATTTTTCATTAGCATTCAAGTCGAACATGATGCTGCAAGTTTGCAATGATTGATTAAAATTTAATGAAATTTGTCTTTAATGCGTTACGTCAAATCACAATCCCTTCAAATACACAAAATATAATTAAATGCATTCTATTGAAATGAAACAAAATAGGGAAATTCAAATATGGCGTTGGATAGATGTAATTGCTTCAATGCATTTCATTTCATCTGTGTGGATGAGTATTTCAGATAAATCCTAATCATTTACATGTGAATTGTGAGTTGTGACCCTCGTCTCTGTTATCTTTTGCCGAGGCAAAACAGATAGTTCTTTGTTCAAGAAAAACTAATAGTACGACAAAGAAGATAAAACCAACTTCGATCTGTTTGATTATCAAACCGATATGGATTGAGAAAAATAGTGAATAAGAAATGGACTAATGGAGAAGTATTTTCCACATTTTTCTGGTTTTTTTTTTCTTTTTAGGAAAATGAATTCTTATTTATTTATTGGGATAATTACAAAAAAGTACCCTTGAGGTTTCATCTAATTATAAAAAGAATCAGTTAACTTTTAAAATTACAAAAATTATCCTTGCGATTTTATTGTGTTTTAACATTTCCCCTTCATAAGTAAAAAATATTTGAAAATATCCCTTCACATTTATAAAATATTACAGTTAGTCCTTTAATTTTAACACTAAATAAAACCTCAGAGATATTTTTTGTAATTGTAAAAATTAGCGGGTGTTTTTTTGTAATTAGGACAAACCTCAAGGGTATTTTTTTTAACTATCCCTTATTTATATGATATTTCCAACCTTTTCTTTGTGCCATTATAATATAGCGTCTTTTGACTCTTTTCTTAGAGGTGTTAGGGTTTGAGCTTATAGAGGATGCTTAGGGATAAAATTTCGATCATATGATTCATGATTGTAAGAGCATAATACTCTTCTAGATTTTTTTTTTTCCTAAAAGATATGTACTACTACAAGAGATATATCTCAATCTAGACTAGTAATTTTTGAGAAATTAGCTTTTTATTTATAGAATAATGATGTATTACAGAAATAGTTTTTTTTGTTTCCCAAAGCCCAGTCACGGCAGGTTCTCTTTAACTAGTTTTCTTAAGAAATTTGGGCAATTGACATAAATGTTCCACTTTTTGAGACAACGATATCGATCTTTTACGCTTTTCGGTACTATTTTATCCAAATTTACGCTCCCGCCAAAATTTTCGGATTTTTTTACGCTTTGTTTCAAGATTATTTCTAACATGTTTCAAACATGTTTTTTTAATAAATTTTCAGTGAAAAATAAAATTTTGTCCTCGTTAAATAATCCATTTTATACTCGAAGTCTTATAAAAAATCAAGAAATATGCACATAAAACAACACATATTAAAACCAAACAAATTAAAAATATTATAGAAATAACATGAATAAAAAAACACAATTCAATTTTTGATCCAATGCATGAAAACATAAAAACATGGAAACAACCAGGAAGCAATATAGAAACAATATAGAAAACACCATATGAGCAAAAAGAGTTAAAAATAGGTAAAAATTATATTTAAACATCTAAGACTACATGGAAACAACAAAAAAACACAGGAACAACATTAAAAATGGTATGGAAACAACCCGGAAACAACGTAAAAAATATTAAAAACACCACATGAAAAAGAGTTTAAAATAGGTAAAAATTATATTTACACACCTTGAACACTAAATGGAAACAACAAAAAAATATTATAGGACAAAATCGAAATAATAATTTACAAAATAATACATGAACAAAAAACATCATAAAGAATAGGTAAAAATTATTTTCAAACATCGAAACAACAAAAGAAAAAACATAGAAACAACAAATAAACAAATTTAAACAACATCGAAACAACATATATAACATATAAAGCAATACAATAACAAAAAATAAAAAAAATATGAAGAGTGTAAAAAAAAAGAAAAAAGTAGGTACAAAAGAAAAAAAAATAGGTACAAAAGTGATTGGAGCATATTTTGTGGTATATTTACCAAAAAGGGTATATTATGTAATTTCCCAAGAAATTTTGAGTTTTCCTTGATGCTGTGGGGGTGACGTGGGGATATCACAGTGCTATTTTACAATTTTTTTTAAAACTTATGTCAGATGATCTAATGGATCAAAATTCATTAGACGAATTTAAAATTGACATGGTGGTATTTTTGTAATATTAGGCAGAGTCATCGTATCACCACGGCTGAAAAAAATATTAGTCTTTTCACTGAAAAGTATTAGGTCCATCGAAAAAGTAGTAGTAGTTTGTGGAGAGTATTTTAGTAGACATTCTGAAAAATATTAACTTTTTTTTCCGAAAAGTATTAGTAGTCCATCGGAAAAGTATTAGTTGTCCCTCGAACATTATTTTGTTAGTCCTCCTAAAAGTAGTGGTCCCCCTAAAACGTATTAGTAGTCCTCTTCATAAAAGTGTTAGGTTTTCCCGCTAAAGGTATTTTGTAATTCACTGAAAAGGTATTATTGGTTCACCGAAAAGTAATAGTTTTTCATTGAAAAGTATCGATAGTCCATATAAAATGTATTAGCGGAGTTCTCTTGAAAAATATTAGTTTTTCTTCTAAAAGGTATTTAATAGTTTCCTTAAAACTATTAAATTTTCCATCAAAAGTATTAGTATTCGCATCAAACAAATGCTTAATTAACTAATCAATTTCCCCCCCCCCCCAATTTTCCAAGAATCGATTTAGCATTTTCAAGGAAAAGAACCCACAAGACCTCAACAATAATAGTGGTACATTCAACATAGCCTCTCTAACTTTGTTCAAGATTAGCTACTTGGATGCTATTTTTCTCTCTACCTAAGCCCTTCTCCCACCTCCAACGACTCACGCAAATTTGCCACAACCACATAGCTCGGAAGTCAATATAATTTCATCCTTTCTTGCGCTCTTGTCTATCAAATTTGACATGCAATTTCACCATTTTCTTTATCAAATTTTCATCACGAATTCCATGACCATTATTTTAATTTCCGATTCATGACACAATCTACCATCTTTTCGCAAACCCTGGGGAAGAGTGGATTGCACAAATCCCATTCAAGCTCTACGAAATCTCTCGATTTCACAAGAATGGTGTAAATTTATGGTGAATCCATTGAAAGCCTCTTATGTAGAACAATTTGCATGTCTTAAAGCTTGATGATGTTTGAAGAATTGCACATACCGTCGAGTTTCCATCAAGTTTGACACAATTTCATGGTCAATCAAGGCCTAAAGCTCATCTCGATGACGAGTCGAGAAACTTGTGGGATCGAGACTCAATGGCCTGAGCGATGAGGTCGGGTCTTGATGGGTTGAGTTATGAAGCTCCCCCGAACTATATCACCCAATTGAGAGAGAGTGTTGTTAGAGGGAAAGTGGAAATTGGTTCATGGTGATAACAGTTCAAATCGATTGTTGAAGCTAAAGTCTAATGGATTAGATCCATTTGACCATGTGACAAGAGACCAACTCATAAAAAATCAAAATAATTGCGTTATATGGTTTTCATAAAAATTAATTTCAAATCGTGGTTTTATTAAGTAAAATCAAATGTATGGTTTAGACGGTTTTGCAAACGAAAATATTTTAATTGATGTAGTATCACTTTATTTATCAAGTTTTGGAGCTCAAGTCGATTGTTGAGATGGACAATTTTTAACAAAGACAACAAGTTGTTAGGGTGTCGGGGTTTTCTCTGTTGATAAAACTACGACGCTCAAGTCGATTAAAGAGCCCGAGAATTACGAGAATTCACAAGGTTAGATCTTGCGAGAATAAATTTCATACCTTGGAGAGGTTTGATGGGGTATTTATAGGATTTACAAATTGAGTTATTGTCAGTGTTGCATGGTGCACGGACCATCATACAAGTGATACGTGTAAAATATATGTGCATTTAATGGCTTATTTTGATATATATTTGATACATTTGCATGGATATATAATGTATTTTAGTTGGTTTCCTTTGTTTCGCGTGATCTGCGTATTCTAATTATTTTTACAGGAAATAGAGCTAAAATAGAAAGATATCGATGGGGCGTCCTGGACAAGAATGCGAATACGAATAGACAATCAAATACATGAAGAAAACAGCGAAATAAAAGCAAGTACAGTTGTGTGATTTCATATGACCATGTGAATGGTTTCCGTGTGATTATACACGCCCGTGTGACTTGTTCGAGGGAATAATTTCGAGAGGCGGATTACGATCGAGGCCGTGTAAGAATACACGGTGGTGTATCTTGTTGATGCAAAAACATAGAAGAAAACAAAAGTACGGTTGGACCATGTGATATCACATGGCCGTGTGATTTTTGTTTGTCGGTTGATTTTGTTTCTAATTTCGTTAGGACTCTACCGGTGATCTCTCAAGCATCTAAAAAGGAAGACCAATCCCTGGATGAAAACATACATCTTCATACACAAAAATACACTAGAGTTACACAAATCTACATACTTACGAGAGGAAAACACTAATCAACAAAGAACAACTACGAGACCTTTCGCATCTCACTTAGGAAGCACAAGAGTTCAAGACTTCGAAGAAGGATCCATCGACAAGAAGGGTTCTATCCTCTTAGTTTAGATCTCTTGTTTGTACTTAATCAATGTTGAACTATTTGATTTCAAGTTTGTCTTTGAATTTGTTGTTAATTATGTTAATTTAATTTTTTTGATCTAGAGCATAGTCAAAGCTGTGGATTCATGTTAATTCTAATTTGATTGTTTTCCTAATTGGTTCTTGTGTTCTATTTATGAATTCTAGTGCTTGTTCCTTGTGAATTATTTGTGATAATTTGCATGTAATATTTGTTAATTCTAATTCGGGAGATGAGTCCTAACTTACAAAAAACGAGTTCATAACATAAATGGGTATAAAGTCGAGAGGCTTATAACTATTTGCGGGGAGTACTTTAATTCAAAGATCTTTTAGGAGTTGATAGGATTGTTGAAAGATTCTACGCAGATATAGTTAATCCGTTTGTAGTTTTGTGGAAAAGATAATTTAGGGATCAGGTTAATCTGGTTTTGATGAAACATTAATGTGGAATTAATATTGAAAGAATCTATGTTGAGATTATAGTAATAAGTAGTTCAATCTTAATTGAAAATCAATTTTTTTTAATTTTTTATTTTGTTTATTCTTTAGATTTAGTTTTTTTATTTGTTTTGGTTCCGTTGTTTTTGTTGAATGTACGGTCTTGGTAGTGCTTTACTGATCACACTTTCCGCTTTGTATTTAACCGGTACCCGATTGACCTGAGATCGAAAAGACAAGTAAAATAGTTAAAGAAAAGATTCGATTTTTTTTTTATTTGTTTTGGCGTTGATTGAACGATAGTGGATGGTGTGAACAACATAAATACCCCGTTGAGGACACAGAGATCGAAAAGACTGACAAAATAGTTAAGAATGGGCAAAACCAGTTGAGAGAGGCGTCGGAAGGCGATTATATATTACTTCCAGCCGTAGTAAATCAAAGGTATGGGTGTGGCCGTCTGATCAGCGCCAAACAATTTGGAACTAAAACTGCGTTGATCCGAGATATTGTCACAAAAACCGTTTGGGGAGAGCGTTGAGGATCAAGCGGCGCGATCTCTGGTGTAATTTTTAGAAATGCGTCTGCAAAGATGAACGGTGTTTACGAGGATACATTCGATGTCACCTTTTCGCATTCTCTCTCTACGCCGATAAGGCTAAGGGATGGTTATCTTCTTTGACAATGACATGATAGATTGGGGTTGAACTAAGTCAAAGGTTTACGGCTAAGTATTTCCCCAGGGTAAGACATTGCAACTAAAAATGAAATCCCTCGGTTTTGGTAGCTAGATACAGGAGCCGTTATATGAAGCATGGGACAAGTTTAGAGAAGCTGTTGATGAAGTGCCTCAACACGGATATCCGACTACGAGCATGTATAATATTTTTATAATGGTTTGAGTGGCAACACGAGAACTATTATAGACGCTACGCATCATCTGGGGTGCATTACTAGGGAAATATCCGGATGAGGCACTAGAGTTCTTTGGAAGAGATGTCAAATAACGATTATCAATGGCCATCCGAGAGAACTAATGTCAGGCGTGTGGCGGAAGTCCAGGATTAAGATAAGGATGCCATGGTCGCAGAGCAAGCGTCCATGCTTAATATGAATCGGGCGTGATGCATCGGCGACTCAGAGATCTGCGATTGTTAAGGAAGAGGCGAACTTTGTGGGGCAAAGGAACTTCAACAAGTATCGAAATAACGGACACCCATACATTACCATCATTTGTGAAATTATGAGAACTTTTCTTATCTAATAACGAAATGTTTTGCGGCCACAGGGTTTTAATGTGTAACTCAAGCAGCGGAGTTAGGTGAAAAGAAACCATCGTAGAAGAGACGTTATCTTCATTTACTCAGTTGAACACGAACGTGAACGCAAGGCTGAAATCTTTGGAGACACAAGTGGCCCAAATCGCTACAGCAGTGGGAGGCCAACATAGAAATGGCAAATTCCCAAGCGATACTAAACTTAATCCACGAGAACAATGCAATGCCATTCGTCTGATGAGTGGTATAGAATACGAGGGCCCAAAGACAACAAATAATACAGTTCAGCGACAGTAGTAATAAAATCTGACGCCTGGCTGAAGACGTAAAACTTAACGCTTTCTGGGAGGCAACCCAAAATTTTAAATCGCCTTTGTTCAATTTGATTTTTATTTTTACTAACTTAATTTTTAGTTTCGTTTGTTTTTGTGAGTTGTTGTGTAGGAGGTGTCACGACAAACTACCCCCGTTGCACTATTGTTTGCTTAGTTTACTCGAGGACGAGCAATGGTTTAAGTTTGGGGAATTGATACGTATAATGTACGTGCATTTAGGGCTTATTTTTGATATATATGATTTGATACATTTGTATATATATATATATATAATGTATTTTAGTTGGTTTCCTTTGTTGGGCGTGATCTGCGTATTCTTGTGATTTTTATAGGAAACAAAGCTAAAATGGAAAGATATCGATAGGATGGCCCAAACAAGAATGAGAATGCGAAGAGATGATCAAACACGCAAAGAAAATGACAAAAAAGACAAAGCACGCGGTCACCCGTGTGATTTCACCTGCGACCGTGTGAGCGGTTTTCATGTGATTTTACACGCTCGTATGACTTGTTAGGGGGAAGAATTTTAGAGATGGATTACATGACCAAACCGTAAAAGAATACACGGTTCGTGTATCTTGTTTAGTGCAAAAAAAAAAAAGAAAAAGTAGTACGGTTGGGCCATGTGATGGCGTGATTTGTTTGGCGGATAATTTTGTTTCTTAATTCACGGGACCACCAATAATCTCTCAAAGCATCTATAAAGTAAGACCAAGCCCTTGATGAAAACATGCATCTTCATACACAAAAATACACTAGAGTTACACAAATCTACATACTTTTGAAAGGAAACACTATTCAACAAACAACACCACAAGACCTTTCGCATCTCTGAAGCATAGGAGTTCAAGACTTGAAGGAGGATTATCGTGACAAGAAGAGTTATATCCTTTTAGTTTATATCTCTTGTTTCTAATAATCGATGTCGAACTATTTGATTTCATGTTTGTCTATGAATTTGTCATCAATTATGTTAAGCTAATTTATCGATCTGAGGCGATCAATTTGTGGATTCATGTTAATTCTAATTGGATTGTTTTTCTTAATTGGTTCTGTGTTCTATTTATGAATTAGAGTGCTTTTATTCTTGTAGATTATTTGACGATAATTTGCATGTCATATTTGTTAGTTCATAATTTGGGATATGAGTTCTAACTTACAAAAAATGAGTTCATAACATAAAAGACTATGATGCCCTTACTATGGTAAATGACATGATAAGCGATGACATGGTGGCTCGAATGGTAGATGGAATGATGACTCAAATGGGAAGACATGTTGGTGCGACCATTGTGTCATCTAGAACTTTAAAATAATATTGTGCGATATAAAAACAACCCTCCCGCAAAGAAAATAACAATTACTCCAACACAAAAATTACACAAATAATCTTGGCTTGTAGATCCTCATTCATAGGCCAAATGACTATGAAAATCTAGAGAGGGGTGAATAAATTTTCCCGATTTTCTGATTTATGCCCTCTTTTTCGAATATGAAGATGGTGAAGAGATAGAGATGCATAAAATAAATCAACACACAATGATTTATAGAGATCCAAACCACCTAGAGCCTAATCCTCTACCACCCGGTATGTCCGGAATGGATTTCGGAAAGGAAAAAATTTATTAATAGATACCAAACTATTACAACCATTACCTTGAAGAGTACCACACTCTTCTTACAATACCACCTATGAAGATTATCACAATCTTCTTACAACAATGAAGAGCACCACACTCTTCAACACCTAGAATCCACCAAGTGTGTTCTTACCACAAGAACACTAACAAGGATTTCTTGTTTTGGATGATTTGAGAATTACAATCAAGATTACACTTTGTTTGAAAATATTACAACTTAATAGTGGAAGTATAATCAAGAAGGAATCCTAATACTCAAGATATGCAAGTGTAAAACTTAAATTTAAAAATACAACAAAGAATATGAAAGTAAGAATAAGAAGTTTGTTGATTTTTTCTTGTTGTTTTGAATGCTTGTGTTGTGTTTGATCCTTCAAATCCTTCATCTATTTTTTGTGAGAGTCTTCAAGATCGGATCTCCAATATAGGCTCCTCCATTTTCACTCTTGTTTACAAAAGAAGGATCAAAAGATCTACAAAAATACTTAAGAATTGTAAAGTAGATCTTATTAGATAACGGCTCAACAACGAATAGAATCTGTCACAAAATCCTTGGTCGATTGTTTTGCCTGTTGAAAATTCGAACGTTTAAAAAGTTAATTTAAGATTAGACATAGTCAATCGATAAAGGGGTTGGACCCGACAAGCCTCCGACCGTCACCCCTACAGGACCGTCTCCTCCCCAAGAAATTGTGAGATGAAGCAATTTTGCGAAGTTTGCAAACACCAGAACCGTCGACCTTGAGATCGACCGACCTCCCCATTTTCTCTTTTGTTTAGTTTTTTTGATTTTTTCTTTTTCCATGCAGGTTACCCTCAGGGCGTAGGTTGGCCTAAAAAAGCAGACATGTTGTCCGATTTTTATCAAAAATAAAGTTCAAAAAATACTTCAAAAATTAGTAAAAAATCATTTAAATCGTTTTGAAGTATTTGGACAACATTTAAGGTCATTGTTTCGGTATAAAACTCAATTATATGAAATTATCAAAATACGATAACAACATTTATCTAACAAACTCCCCTTTTTGATGATTACAAACCAAAACAATTTTAGGAGATCGATTTTAAAACGAAACACGTTCCGGTCAAAAACAACTATCCATTTGAAGCGAAACTTTTCATGATTAAAAATCGCAAAGGTATGAACAAAGATTTTTGAACACATTTTTAAAAGCTCTATCAACATGCTAAACAAAAATAGGTATATAACAATTAATTAAAAGTTAAAAGCTTAGCTTTTACTAATATAGCTGAAAGTTCAAGAGCTTAAAAGCTACCCCTATCAAAAATAATTTATTAGTCACAAATAAAAGTCCATTATGCATTCATTGGACCAAATTCCATCCACAGACTTATGGCTTTTTTTATCCATGATTTATAGCTTTTTTTTACGAGCTTTTTCTAACTCTATTGATCTAAACATAAGCTTATGAGCTTATTCCATTTTTCTCCCCCTCCGGAATCATCAAAAGACTATTAGCACGGTAAAAATATCATAAATATATATATCAAAGTAAGCATCCAATCAAATTATCATGTTTTTGAATAGAAAGCTTAGAATTCCAAATTGTAAGGGAATTGTTTTAGAGGAAAGTCTATAGAAGCTCATTTGATGGATAAAACATGATCTCTATAAACATATAAGACAATTATAATCAAGAGATTCATGCAAAAGATGAAAATTTCATAGAGACATTTTATCGAACATTTGGCATGCATAGGATAAAATAGAAGTTGTATATAACATTTGTAAATGTAATCATGCCCAAAAAATCAATATCAATCCTAATTCTATCAACAAATATAATTCCCATCACAATTATACAAGAATTACAATAATTCATCAAGTATCAACAAGGTTCTCAAGGATTCAACCCAATTAAGATTAAAGAGGGAATTAAACTTACCAATTGATTGGAGAAGATGAATAATACGAAAGATATACATTATACAAGCCTAATATAGTAGAATTTGCAAGAGAAAATCATTTTGAGTGATTTTGTGTGTGAAATGGGCGAAGGAGTGTGAAATTTGAAAATAAGACGAACGAATCGGGGCCACGGGCAATTTAATCCTGAGGAAATTGCTTTGGTCGGCTACCGATCGGAGGGGGAGACCGGTCCTATCTTGGTGTGGTACACTGGTTTCCAATCCGGTTTACTGCCTGGATTTTGAGTTAAAAATGCGATTTTTCACCCCTAAGTTTTAAAAATGCACAAAATGCAATCATAGACCTTACTCGATATGCATTATGCCTAAACAAGCTCGAATGAAGTAAAAGACTCGGCGGCCAAAGGATTTGTGAAAATATCCGCTAGTTGGTCTTGAGACGGAACAAAGCACATCTCAATTTTTCGTTTAGAGATGCAAATCCTTAGAAAATGGTGTCGAACCTCAATATGTTTTGTTTGGTTATGATGAACCGGATTTTGTGCAATGTTTATAGAGGACGTATTGCCAAAAAAGATAGGAATATTTTCAAAAGAATATTTATAATCCGCTAAGGTTTGTTTCTTCCAAACAAGTTGAGTACAACAAAAGGCCACGGAATATATTCGCCATTGGTAGTAGATAAAGATACACAATTTTGCTTCTTTGAAAACCAAGATACTAAGCAATCGCTAAAAATTGACATGATCCGGGAAGTACTTTTGCGATCATCAATATTTCCCACATAGTCCGAAATATCCTTTTAGAGAAAAAAATTCATTCTTTGGATAAAAGAAGCCGTATGAAATAGTGCCTTTCAAATATCGAGAAATTCTTTTAACGCACTCAATGAGATTCTTTTGGATTGCTTTGAAATCGAGCACATAGGCATACGACATGAAAAATATTGGGTCTACTTGCGGTTAAGTAAAGTAAACTACCAATCATACCCGATATTTTGATTCATCAACCGACTTGCCTTTTTCATCTTTGTCAAGCTTGATATTAGTTGCCATCGAGTAGTAGCAGTCCTTCCTTCTTAGATTCCTAACTTCTTTAAAAGCTCTTTTATGTACTTTGATTAGAATATATAAATGCCTTCTGGCATTGTTTTATTTGAAGCCGAGGAAGAAGTTGAGTTCTCCCATCATGCTCATTTGAATTCATCTTGCACGACCTTAGAAAATTTCTTACAAAGAGACTCATTAGTAGCACCAAAGATAATATCATCAACATAAATTTGAACTAATAAGAAATCTTGCCCTTTTTAAAAAACAAAGAGAGTAGTGTCACTTTTTACCTCTTGAAAAATCATTTTGCCAAAGAAAAGAACTAAGTCTATCATACCGTACTAGGGTGCTTGTTTTAAACCATACAATGCCTTTTTTAAGTTTATAAACATCATTTTGCCTCGAAAAGTTTTCAAACCCGGTGGTGTTTTTACATAGACTTGAAATAAACCATTTAAAAGGTGGACTTAACATCCGTTTGGTAAATTTTGAAAATTTTAAAACAAGAATATGCAAGTAAAATTGAATTGCTTCTAAATGTGCTACGGTGCAAAAGTTTCATCATAGTCGATACCTTCTTCTTGACAATACCCTTGAGCTACTAACCTTGCTTTGTTTGACGATGTTGCCTTGATCATGAGTTTGTTTCAGAACCCATTTTGTGCCAATAATCGTTTGTGATGGAGGACAAGGTACCGATTCCCAAACATCATCCCTTTCAAATTGGTTCAACTGTTCTTGCATTTCTAGGAATCAATCTTCTTCTTCAATGGCTTTTTTACATTTTTAGGCTCTTTTTTTGGGATATAAGAACTTTCTCGCCAAATTTCTTCTAGTCATAACTTTATCTAGAGGATCAATTCATGAGATCTTTTGGATGATCTCCTTTGAATTTTAATGCTACGGGAAGATCCGAGAGTTGTCACCTTTATCCTCTTGTGGAACATTGGATGTTGCGGGTTGATCATTTGATGGGGAAGGTTGATCACTTTGAACATCATTTGGAACAATTCGTCCGACCTCATCTTCATTACTTTCATCATTGGGTATTCTTTCAACACCGAGGCTTCATTGAACTTGCGTGAATAGACTCCTCGACCACCATGCTCTTTTTATTTATAAACCCGATATACCTTACTCTAGTCAGTACCCCATAAAAATTCCTTCATCGACCTTAGAATCAAGTTTGTCTAATTGATCCTTAGTATTCAAAATAAAACACTTGCAACCAAATATTTTTGAAATAACTAATATTTGGATTTCTTCCTTTCAAAGCTCATTATGTATTTTATTTTTGGGACAAAGATATAGTTTGATTTTTTTCTTTAATATTTGTTGTGGAGTTCTCGGAGCAACAATTATGTGCATGCCCCTTGGTTTCACACAATATTCTAAAATCACCATCAAATTTACCTCATCGGTCACTCCTTATAGATTTAATCGTATCTTCTTTTTCATTCTCTATAAATTTCAACAACTTAACAAACTCATTCTTTTGGCATCACTTTTATTTGCAAGAAAAATAGCCAAGTATATCTAGAGAAATCATCAACTATAACAAAGGTGTAATATTTTCTACTTAAACTTTCGGTGCCAATATCCCCATACATATCAAGATGAAGTAGTTGTAGAGGCTTGATTGTGGAATATTCATTTTTAGTTAAAACTACTTTAACTAATTTGTTCTTTTGACAAGTGTCACATAAGCAACATTTTCAAAAATTTAATTTGGGTAGTCCTTTGACATGTTGGTTTTGTAATTCTTTTGCAAATTTTTGTATCCAACATGTCCAAGTCGCCTATGCCATAAACTCGTTAAATCATTATTGGCGACAAGATAAGAAATTTTGACTAACAAATCACTTGTGCAAATTTTGTAAATATTGCCTTTTCTACTAGCTTCACAAATAATTTTATCATTTTTGAGAATAATATATTTTCTTTATTAGAAACAACATCGTAATTATAATCACAAAAGTTGTTTGATAAATGGTTTTTATCATGATTTTGATGATTTTGTTTTTATACCAAAACAATGGTTCTAAAGGTTGTCCAAATACTCCTAAATTATTTAAAATGGTTTTAATATTTTCGGAGTATTTCCTCAAGATTATTTTCGATAATATTGGACAAACACTTTTAGTGATTTTATGTCAATGGTTTCTTTCATTGAAAACTATGTTTCTAAAATGTTGTCCTAATACTCCGATTGGTCTAAAAATGTTTTACGAATTTTTGAGTATTTATTGGAATTTATATCGGACAACACTTTTTGTATTAATGTGTTATTTCATCAAAACTATATTTCTAATGTTGTCCTAAATATCTCCCGATCGGTTTAAAATATTTTTATGAATTTTTTGGAGTATTTCTTGAGGTTTATTTTCAACAAAAATCGGACAACACTTCATTTAGGAGGTCGACCGGTCGACCAAAGAGGCGACCGGTACCTGGGAACACATTTCAGAAACAAAACTCGCGAAACCTCAAAAACAGGTCAGGGTGACCGGTCCACGTAGGGGGCGACCGGTCGCACCCTTGGGCGACCGGTCGACCACCCCCTGGACCGGTCACCCCGTGTAAATTTTGCTGCGTTCTTTTCAAATCTTATTTCTGCGCGACCGGTCGCCCTGAAGTTTGACAGCAAAATTCTAACCGTTGTGCAGCAGACAACTTTTCCTTAAATTGTGGAATTGATTTCTAACAGCTATAATCTTGATTTTAATTGCAATTTTTTGTAGAAATCAGATTCAAGAGAACCCTATCAGTATCAATCATCTTCTATAAATAGAAGAAGATTTGAAGCACAACAATAAGAGAGAAAACTACAACACAGATTCCAAGAGGAGGAGCCTACAAGATCAACACTCAAGAATTTGAAGCACAAATAAGAGAAAACTTGTTCTTACATTGTCTTATTTCTTGTTGTAATTTGCCTAGCTATTCACTTCTCACATTCTTGAGGTCTAGGCTTTTCTTGATTACACTTTGCACTCTATTGTATTATCAATTATCGCGTTGTAATCTTGTATTTGGGTAATCATTCAACACAAGATATCCTTGTGAGTGTTCTGTGGTAAGAACACATTTGGGTGATCTAGGTGTTAGGTGTAAGAAGATTGTGGTAATCTTCTTGGAAGTGTTGAAGAATTTGGCCTTCCAAGTTGAAATTGTAGTAATCTTCACAAGGTGCTTGGAGATTGTGGTAATCTTCAAGTGAGATTGTAGTAATCTCAAAGGTGGTGTTGAAGAAGAGTGTGGTGCTCTTCCAAGGTGTTTTGCCAGTTGGTGTTGTATTAATTTGTGGTAAATTAATAAAATCTTTTTCTTTGAAATCCATCCCGGATATCTTGGGGTGGTAGAGGATTAGGCCCTAGGTGGGTTGAACCCTATAAATCGACGTGTGTTGTTTACATTCAAGCACCTTTGTTATTGTGTTTGAGCATTTGGTTTGACAAAAGAAATCGAAAAGATGGATATAATCTATTCACTTCACTAGATTATCGTAGCCGCTGGACTTACAAGTGGTATCGCAGCCAAACTCTTTGGCAAGCTCGTTTTCACGTCGCGGTGAAGAGAAACGATCGTCTGGGACGCACGAAGCTCATCTTTAAGGACCTCCACCACTAAGCCGCCTCGGTTTTTGATTCCAAAATTTTATATTTTGGAAAGAAGAATGGAATCTTTATTTACAAGGTTGCGGGTTTGATATTTGGAACACGAGTCATAAATGGAGAACCCATTCCGATGATAGATACACCACACACCTCCAAAGCCTCAAAGAGCTAAATGATAAAGAGAAGAAAATCATCTCTTTAAACGGTAGAAATAAATATCTTGTATTGTTCATTTACTAATTTGGTATATGAACATATTGTAGGAGTTCGATCGGCACATAAAGTATGGCAAAAATTAGAAGCCATCTATGGAGTATTTGCAAATGAAAGGAGTCAAACA
Organism: Rehmannia glutinosa; assembly: GCA_016081115.2. NCBI lineage: Eukaryota > Viridiplantae > Streptophyta > Magnoliopsida > Lamiales > Orobanchaceae > Rehmannia > Rehmannia glutinosa. The sequence continues at coordinate 100,437 of JABTTQ020000502.1, forward strand.
AAGCATCTACTTCTCAAAGGGATACAATGTCGAATCACAGGAACAAGCCTCTTACAACTTCCAACTATGAAGAAGTTGAACATTGTCTTATGGGCGTAGAAGAAAAAGAATTATGTCTTAAACCCTCTACTTCCTATGATATTGTTATTCAAGGCCGTTATAGTGATTTGAAAAATGATTATGATGAATTTCAAATAGGAATTCCAAAGCTTACTTGTTAAATACAAAAATTTGAAAAAGGAATTCAATGTTTTGAAAATGAAAAGTATAGCTTATTTGCTTCCCTATGAATCACTATCATGTGCTCCACCACACTTGATAAGGTTAGAAACCTTGGAAAGAAAATAGTACTCTTGTTGAGGATATTAATTGTGAAAAATGATTTATCAAATCAAAACGTTTGAAATACCAATAAAATGTCCAATATTGTTGATATTCACCAGATAAAGAACTTGATCATGCAATGTTGTCAAAAGAATCAAGTCTCTAAGATGTTGGTCATTATGCTCTAAACTTATTACATGCTTCTATTGCGGTAAAAGGTCATACGGTAAAAAACTTATCGAGCTAGAAATAGCTCTAATTATTGTTGAGACCTAAAAGTCTCAAAGCTAATCCTAAAGGACCCAAACACTTGAGGGTACCACAAAATAATGTTTTAGTAGGTACCCATAAAAATAATCCAGCAAATTCATGCTACCAATGAAACATCAAATGAACATCTCATTTGAACAAAGAAGGAGAAAACATTTTCAACAAAGTCAATTTCCAAGAAGAAGGTACAATCAAAAAATGGGAATAACACAATCCTGGGAAATGGCAAAGACATCATCAACAAGATGATTTTCAAAGAAGAGACTTTCAACAATGGGAAAGCAACAAACCTTGGAATGAGAAGCAAACAAAGAAGTCATCATTGATTTCTCAAGGGGAAGATATCATCAACAATGGGAAAGACAAAACCCCCATTTAAAAATATGCATTGTATTTTATTTCTATGCATATTTTTATTTGTAGGTTCCTATATTTGCAATATTGATTTGGTATTAATTTTAAATCATTAAGGTCTTTAATATATATGTGTGTTTTTAAAATTCTTTGAAAAGAAGACCTTATATGATGTTTTTAAAACTCAGGCATTTTTTGTGACTAAAGTGTGTTATCATCTCTTATGGATTTTTGCATGTACGAGCTTACTTGTGATATCTTCTTGCCTACACTTTTATCATTATGATTTGTCTAGATTTGTTTTAAGAATTGTGTAGGATTTACATATTTTCACAAATGGCCATTTATGTCATTATTTGTCAAGAAAGGCATTAATTATCGAGTACGTTTACTTGTGTTATTCTTACTCTTATAGAGCTCGATATATGTATTGCCATGTGCCTATGTGCTTGTTTTTCATAATATTTCTTACAAGTGCCATTAAGAGGATTTTAAAATTTTTTTAAAAAAAGGCACTATTCGACATTTGATTGCACATATTTGCTTTGTCAAATACTTCTTTTAAATGAGGTCTCAACTATATGCTATCGGATTTTCAAATTTCAAAAAGACCTTTTGTAGCTTTCTTAAGCTTATTTGAACTTGCACGATTTATTAGACTCTTGATGATCTTCTAAATGCATGGTATGTGTTTCTTGCTTCATGGTCTATATATATATAGTGTCTATTCTACTATGCTCTTTTGCAAGATATTTTGTGATTGATGATTGAGGCATGTTTTTACACTTGAGCTATTTTTTCTTGATTATATAAGCGATGCCGTTAATGAGTTTGTTAAGTTGTGTAGATGAGAAATGAAGTACTCCAAATATTAGTTACCTCAAAATATTTGGATGTAAATATTCTACTATGAACACCTTAGATCAATTGGATGCCACTATGATGATAGTGATTGGAACAAACTCGATGACCAAGGCAACATTGGTCGAACTAAAGCAAGGTTAGTAGCTCGAAGGTATTTTCTAAAAGAATGTAATTGATTTTGATGTAACATTTGCACTCATAGCACATTTAGTAGCTATTTGCATTTTACTTGCCCATTCTTGTTTTAAGAAAATTTCAAGCTTTACAAAATGGATGTTTAATCCAATTTTCTCAATGGTTTTATTCAAGAAAAGTCTATATAAAACAACCTCCGGGGGTTTAAAAATTTTCTAGGCCAAATGATTTTTATAAAAGGCCTTGTATGGTTCAAAACAAGTACCCCATGTATGGTATGATAGACTTAGTTATTTTTGCTAAATGATTTTACAAGAGGTAAAATTGATACTACTCTCTTTGTTTTTGAAAAAGGGCAAGATTGTTTGCTTGTGCATATTTATGAGAATATTTTTGGTACTACTAATGAACATTTGTGCAAGATGTGGTTTTCTAAGTTGATACTAGGTGAACTTGAGATGATCATGATGAGGAGCTCAAATTTGATCACTTTGGAATTCAAGTTAATCAATGTCAAGAAGGTGGTTATAAATTCACAATCAAAATATACAATAATATCTTTGAAGATATTAGGCATTGAAGAAGCGCAAGAATCAACTCGGCCTCTATGGCTACCAATGTAGAGATTAACAAAGGTTGAAAAGGCATTTCGGTTGACAAACAAATTCGAGTATGTTTTCTTGTATTATTTCTATAGACTAGACATTCCATATGCCTTATACATATGCTCGACTTCAAAAATTATCCCGACAAATCTCATTAAAGTCTTAGTTAAAGAAATTTTCAAATATTTATAAGCGATTCTTCTTATGACTTGTTCATCCAAAGCTTTTAAAGCGTTCTTATTCTTTTGGGATAACAAGTCCGGTGAAAATTATTCAAAATATAGTTCGTCATCATCGAACTAAATATATTGAGTCGATGTTTTTTTTTAAAAGGGATATAGTTTTTAACAAAAACTTGAGATGTGTTTAATTAGTCTCAAAGTTAACTCGCGGACATTTGTTCATTTACGCTGAGTATTTTACCTCATTTCGAGTTTGATTATGACATAATGTATATTGAATAAGGTCTCGTTTGCTTTTGCACGTCTTTAAAACTTAGGGGCGAAAAATCGGATTTTGGATCAAACTTCGTATTTGCAAAACGAAAAAAGCGTGGGCTGCCAGGGCAAGGTCGACCGGTGCATCCACCTGCTCGACCGAGTCGCCCTAGCCCTTGACGGGTCGCCAATGTGATTTCTTGGCTTAAATCGTCTCTGTTTTTTACTTAGCCATTTTGGCCCTTTCAACTCTATTTTTCGTCCCCTTTGCAAATTTCACACACAATTCACTTCAAATGAGTTTTGATGCATGAATTATATATTTTGGGGACTACCTAGCTCGGATATCATCATTGATGCTCATATTTACCGATTAAATGGTAAGAATTCTCTTCCTTAATCTCAATTGGGTTGAACCCTTGAGAACTTGGCCTATATGTACTATCTTGATGAGAAATTAGTATATGTTTGTGATGAGCTTATTGATTGTTGATGAATGATATTCATTAAATTGCATTTAGTGATGAAAAACTTGGCTTGATTTCATTTACAAGGCTATATATATTCTTTTCAATTTTTGGCCCCGCTTGAGTGTTCGATAAAACGTTTCAATGAAAAATTCATCACTACATGATTTCTCGATTTCAAAAGTCTTATATATTTATAGAGAACATGTTTTGCTTATCAAATGAGTTTTCATAAGCAAGTCATATGATTCGACTTTTCCCTCTATTTGGTTTATAAGCTTCAATGTTCAAATAGCTCGGTACATCGTTTAGTTGCGCACTTTGATATGAATATATGATGTATTTATCGTGCTAACATTCTTTTTGATGATTCAAGGGGGAGAAGCGGGTTATGAGCTCTTTAGCTCTTTAGCTCAAATAAGCTAAGATAAGCTCAAGCGAAAAAGAAGTTATAAGCTATGGCTTCCTAAAGCCGTAAGTTGTGTATGACTCTTGGTCCATTGGTTGTAGTATGGGCGTATTTATGTTTCTAATGATTTCTCTTTTGGGGAGCTTTTAAGTTATTGACATAAGCTCAATCTTTGAAAAGCTAAGATTTTAGCTTATGTTTAAGTTGCTTTTATATAACTCTTGTTGTGCATATTGATAGGGAGCATTTGTAATATATGTTTGAATCTCTACTCCCATCCTTGTGTTTATTACGGAATATTTGTCGCTCTAGCGGATAGTTCTTTTTAAGGTAAAATTATTTTGTTTTCAAAATCGACCTCGTTAAAATTGTTTTGGTTTGTAATCATCAAAAAGGGGAAGATTGTTTGATAAATAGTTTTATCATGAATTTGATGATTTTGTTTTTATACCAAAACAATGGTTTAAGGTTGTCAAATACTCTAAATGATTTAAAATAGTTTTAATATTTTTGGAGTATTTCCTCAAGATTATTTTCGATAATATTGGACAAACACTTTTAGTGATTTTATGTCAATGGTTTCTTTCATTGAAACTATGTTTCTAAAATGTTGTCCTAATACTCTCGATTGGTCAAAATGTTTTTACGAATTTTTTGGAGTATTTATTGGAATTTATATCGGACAACACTTTTTGTATTAATGTGTTATTTCATCAAAACTATATTTCTAATGTTGTCTAAATACTCCCGATCGGTTTAAAATGTTTCTGAATTTTTTGGAGTATTTCTTGAGGTTTATTTTCAACAAAAATCGGGACAACACTTCATTTAGGAGTCGGCCAGTCAGTCGACCTTCAAAGGCAAAGAGTACACAGGAACACATTTGAGAAGCGGAATTTCGCGAAACCTCAAAAGCAAGTCGGGATGACCGGTCCACGTAAAGGCGGCGGCCAGCACCGCACTTAAGGCGACCGTCGACCACCCCCTGGCGGTCACCCCGTGTCACCGTGTAAATTTTTTGCGTTCTTTTCAAATCTTATTTGCGCGATCGGTAAAATACTTCGAAGTTTAATGACAAAATTCTACTTAGTTGTGCGATAGACAACTTTTCCTTAAATTGTGGAATTGATTTCTAACAGCTATAAACTTGATTTTAATTGCAATTTTTGTAGAAATCAGATTCAAGAAGCTTTATCAAGTATCAATCATCTCCTATAAATAGAAGAAGATTTGAAGCACAACAATAAAGAGAAAACTACAACACAACAAAGATACATTCAAGAATACATTCTTGTTCTTATTTCTTGTTGTAATTTCTTATTTCTTGTTGTTATTAATTATCGAGTTGTAATCTTGTATTTGGGTAATCATTCAACCACAAGATATCCATGGTAAGAGAACACACTTGGGTGATCTAGGTGTTAGGTGTAAGAAAATTGTGGTAATCTTCTTGTTGAAGAATTTGGTATTCTTGAGGTTGAAGATTGTGGTAATCTTCACAAGGTGCCGTTGGAGATTGTGGTAATATTCAAGTGAGATTGTGGTAATCTCAAAGGTGGTGTTGAAGAAGAGTGTGGTGCTCTTCAAGGTGTTGTTGTAAGTTGGTGTTGTATTAATTTGTGGTAAATTAATAAAATCTTTTCTTTTTGAAATTCATCCGGATATCTTTGGGGTGGTAGAGGATTAGGCCCTAGGTGGGTTGAACCTCTATAAATTGGCGTGTGTTGTTTACATTCCACCTTTATTATTGTGTTTGAGCATTTGGATTGAAAAAAGAGAGAGAAATCGAAAAAAGATGGAGATAATCTATTCACCCTACAGATTATCGTAGCTTGGACTTACAAAAGTTATCTTACATATCAAATTGAACTTAAGCCCTTCTACTAATAATAAAATATTACTAAGAAGGAAATAAGAGTTACCAATGTCTCCATTGCCAAATTTTTTCTTTGCCATTCCCGAACATGACCATTCATTCTTCTTGGAGCTTGATGTTGGTATATAGTTCTCTCTTTCCGATCATATGACCACGAACACCCGCTATCCACGAGCCATTTTGAATCTTCCAAAATCCTTATAGCCCCATAACACCTACAAATAAATCATTTTAGGTACCCAAAAGATTTTGGGGTCCATGGGGGGTTAGCCTTGAGTCCTTTGGGTCTCCAAAAATGACTTGTTATTTCTAAGCTTACAATCTTTAGCAAAATGTCCATTTTCTTTGCAATAAAATCAAGTAATAATATTAGGACTACTAGCGCGTATGAAAGTCGGAGCTTGGTCATTTTTCTTAAAAATGGTTTGAAAAGGTTTGTAACCAAGTCTAGTATAAATTGCTCACTTCTTTGTGCACGAGGATTTTTGTAACCTTATCCGTACTCAAATTAAAAGCGTTGCACATCCTTTTTCAAATTTTCAATTTCTTTTATAAGCAATTGTTTTGAATCGAGACTGTGAACTTTTCAGAGTAATTGAATGAGCATGATTAAGTGATTCATAAAGTAAATAATCTATCTTTTCTAATTTAAGCTCTTTATACTCCTTTTCAAAGCTTGTATATTTACAAATCATATCTCTAAAACTCATTTTGTAAATCATCATAATCAAATTGGAGTTCATCAATTAAAGAAGAAGATGAAGAGTTAGGCGTCCCGTTATTTTCATCGTCTATGGCCATCGGACCATGTTCGATTTTTCTTCTTAAGTCGGATGTGGCAAGAAATTTGTTCCACGTTTTAGCTTCGCATTTAGAGCCTTCTTTTTAGGAAAAAACTTTTCTTCTTTTGCTCCTCACTCCCCTAATTTTTGGCAATCGGCTATATAGTGCGGGGTTTCCGCATTTAAAGAAAAAAATTGTCTCTAGCTTTTCTTGCCTTGTTTTTATTGACAAATTTGGCAAATTTTTGAACAAGCGGCGGTTTCCTCATCCTCCTCATCACTAGCATCATAAATTATTTGAATTTGAAGCAGAAGACCTTTAGGTGTAGGTTGCATACCGATTGAGAGGTGGATGGTTTTTGGTATTCGTTCTTTCTTTGAGATAGACTTCATATATAGAAAATGTCAATAAGCTCATCAAACTTGAGGGTCTCAAGATTTTGAGCCTCCGTTATAACCGTTACTTTTTCAAACCATGGTAGGAAGAGCATTCAACCCTTAGTAAATCATTTTCCGAGCGATAAAGGATTTACTATGTTTTCAATCCTTTCCACCATTTTAGAAATCCCTTCACCCTCAAACATTATGAAGTTTTACAAAATCTTTAACAAGCATGGTTTTCGAACTTGTTTAACTTTCTTAGTACGCTTCATAAATAGTTTCTAATTTTTCCCAAACTTCATGAGCCGACCTTATCCTCGAATTCTATTATACTGCATTAGTAAGAGAGCAATGTAAAATGTTTAAGGCGTCGAGAGAGAATGACTTCTTATCATTGTCATCAAATTCCTTGAGACTTTTGAGAAGCAGTGGTTCCATCGCTCCATTTTCTTTGTTGGTTGGTTGAGCAATTTTAAGTCGATGACCGCATTTCAAACATCAAATCCATGAAACTTGTAGAAAACATTCCATCCGATCATTCCAAAAGGCGTAGTTGTTGGCATCGAAGAGTAGTGGCTTGTTGGTGGGCGTCGGTTGTAGAGATAACTTTCGTTTTAGCTATGGATCTCTTTAGTCGTGAATATTAAGTGAATGGAGCTTGCCAAATAATTTGGCTCGATACCAATTGTTAGTCAGTGGCTCGAAAATCTAGAGGGGTGAATAGATTTTCCCGATTTTTCGATTTATGTCCTATTTTTGGTATGAAGATGGTGAAGAGAAAGGTATGCGAAAATAAATCAACACACAATGATTTATAGAGGTTCCACCCCTTTAAGGCCTAATCTCTAGCACGGTATGTCGAATGGATTTGAAAAGGAAAAGCGTTTATTAATAGATGCCAAACTATTACAACATTTACCTTGAAAGTACCACACTCTTCTTCAACACCACCTATGAAGATTACCCATGATCTTTGCTTACTGTGATGAAGAGCACCACGCTCTTGACTTTAGAATCCGTCAAGGGTGTTCTTACCGCAAGAACAACTAACAAGGATTTCTTTTTTGGATGATTTGAGAATTACCATCGAGGATTACACTTTGTTTGAGAATATTACAACTCAAAGTGCAAGTGGTGTAATCAAAGAGGAAGCTTTAATACGAGATGTACAAGTGTAAAACTTAAATTTAAAAAATCTGACAAGAATATAGACAAGTAAGAATAAGTTTGTTGATTTTTCTTGTTGTTTTGAATGCTTGTGTTTTGTTTGATCCTTCAAATCCTTCATCTATTTATAGAAGAGTCTTCAAGATTGGATCTCAACATAGGCTCATCCATTTTCAATTTTGTCTACAAAAGAAGGATCAAAAGATCTACAAAAATGGTTAAGAATTGTAAGGAGATCTTTGAGATAATGGCTCAACAACGGATAGAATCTTGCTATCAAAAATTATAGAGTCGACCCGATTTTGTTGAAAATTTGAAAGTTTAAAAAAGTTAATATGCGATTGGACATAGTTAATTAGAAGAGTGGAACCGTTACATGGGTGATTGGACCGATCGACCAAGCCACGACGGTCTCCGCCTCTGGACGGTCCCCCTGAAGAAATTATGAGGCAGAACAAATTTTGCGAAGTTTGCAAAGACCGGACATCATTCATTGCCAAGTCGGCCTTCCCCATTTTCTCTTCTATTTTGTTTTGTTTGATTTTCTTCTTCTAGGCGTAAGTTGCCTCAGAGGCGTGAGTTGGCCTCAAAAGCGAAGTGTTGTCGATTTTTATCAAAAATAAAGTTCAAAAATACTTCAAAAAATTAGTAAAAATCGTTTAAATCGTTTTGAAGTATTTGGACAACATTTAGGGTCATTGTTTTTAGTATAAAACTCAATTATATGAAATCATCAAAATTACGATAAAAATATTTATCTAACAATTAAATGAGATAGATTAATGGGAGTTCTCTGATTCGAGGAAAATCGAATGGTGTATGTTGTGGGGAAAAGAATTAAGTTTAACGAGGGAGGATAAATTGGAGAATATTGGGGAGAGGTGTACTGATTAATAGCCTACTTTTACAATATCAAGTGTGGGTGTATTTAAAGTGTGTGTACTTAGAGGAGTTAGATATGTGAATACACACACTTCATTTTCTTAATATTCTAAAGGAGATATATTAACGAGAGTGTATTTGTTCTCATGGAGTAAAGGTTTTGCTTGACCGAATCCAAAGGTCGTAGTCAAATCTAATTATTGGAACATTAGATAGGCTTCTATAGCGTCAAAACCATCAAATTAGTATTTTTCAAAAGAAGGTGCAAATCAAATACTAAGAAAGTCGCGTAAAAGGCTGAGTTAGTCAGCTAACTGCTTGCAAGTGGACAGAGAACTTTTCACTTTATTTGCTTTTGTTTTAAAATTTTGAAAATCTTCTTTGTTTTCTGAGCTTTTCTTGGTTTATTGGTTGCATTGATTTCCTTTGGTTGGTGTTTTTCCTTATAATTTAATAGTGGTTGCCCCACTTTAATTTCTACGGTTTTCTATTGTCTCTTATCCACTTCTTTTTTTGTCTTTATTGTTAGTGCTTCTTTTTTGTGAGTACGTTTGCAATTTGACCTTCTTTATGTTTGTTTTACAAAGTTAGTTTGAATTGATTCACGTGTGGAAGTGATTGTTTACGGAAGTCAAGATGGTGCTTGACATTGCGGAAATTACGAAACTCATTCTTCCAAGCCCGGAGAAAAAGGGAATACCTCATTAGTTGATGCATATAATGTTTTAAGTCGGGTTGAATGTTCGAGAGACTTTTGGTAAGATTTGTGGGTAGGTCGAAGGTAAATTACTGCGGACTCAAGTATACGCTACATTCTATTTGGCTTGCTCGAGATTCGTTCGCGGTAAAAAGTTAGGTGTCAACTATTTTTCAATTTGTTTTGGATGGTGGAGGATAAAAATAAAGTATTTCAAGGTAATATGTGGTCATTGATAATCAACACCTCATCTTGAGAGAGTGAGAGAAAGATATTGTGGGTGGATGGGATGCAATGATATCACGGTGAATCTGTTGATTCAAATATGGAATCTACCTCTTCATTGGTTGTTGGTGGAAAGCTTGGGGGCGAAGATTGGTAAAATATTTTCTAGGGCTTTGGATGTGGTTCTCCCGGAGATGGGCATCTCGAAATAGGAGTGAGTTAGGATACGGCTTCACTCAATCTTGATGAACCTTTATTTCTAGGGACATATATCTCTTTGGGAGGTTTGTCTAAATGGGTGGATTTCAAATAAAAACATCCTCTTAACTTTTATTTTTACTACGGCATGGTGGGTCATGCGGAGAAGGATGTGATGTGAGAAACAAGAGTTTGCAAAAGGCTTTTTTTTAAAGATAGTCGACTTAGGATTCGGTTGAGGACTTGGACTTTGTGAAGGGATTTGTGAAATAAAATTTGCTTAAGTGAGAGCTAATTCTTTAGTTAAAGGGAATAAGGATAAGGTAGACTACATGTAGAAGATCGGTTCTGAGAAGGAGAAGGGTGATTTAGGGGTTGGGTGCGGGAAGGCTAGAGTTGGTGTATGTGGTGGGAGATGTGAAGATTATCGTGGGAAAGTTATTTTAGGTCGGAAGAATGAAGTGGAAGGGAGGAGTAAAATTAGTTTTAGGGAGGGAAAAGGTGATGAGTGCGAATATGTTAGAATGAAAAGGAATAAGGAAGATGTAACTCTTGACATTCTCCAGAGAGTCCCAAATTGAGAAGTTGGTGTGAGTGATGAAAATAAAAAAGATTGTGGGATTATTGATGGATTGGATATGGTTAGTGTTGCTACCCACGATGGATATGGAAAGAGTTCCTCTACAAGTGTTATCTTCGTATCTTGATAATGATGAATTGGGAAAAGGGGGTAATAGGGCGAATTGGCAAAACCACGAAAAAGAAAGGAGTAAAAGAGAGAAATGAAAAATAACTAACTAGGAGTAGTAAGTAATATGCTAGTAGAAATAAGATAAGCTGAGCATTGGAGACATTGATCAAGTGGTTAGAATGGTGGAGAATAAGAAGCCCAAAATGGAAGTGTTTGTTGAAGGGGTATTGTGAGGTTGAGATGGTGGAGGGTCTTTAGCCACAATTGGGCCAGTGAATTATGAAGCTATGTATGTGGATTATAGAAATTTGGGAGGACCTACATAATTTTCTAGTTGAAGAAGATTTTAGACAATATCTCCTTGATTTTCTCTTTCATTGTAAACTGAGAAACAAAATAAATATCTCAACGATGTATAAAAACCTTTAGATGTGTGATAGATGGTCTTGTATGGATCTAGTGAGAAGAAGTGGAGGGTTGTTTGTGTATTAGTGTCGATAAGGTTTGTATCCGTAATTTGGTATGGTCTCAATTTTGTCAGAAATTGAATTTGTATGGAGGAAGTGATGTTAGAATGTGGTGTATTTTTGTATGCTAGTATTGATTACCCGGTTGAGACAAAAACATTGGAATTTTTTATCTACGCAAAATGGAAATAGGGGATCTTTGGTGGATTGGTGGGGATTTTATGATATTACTTGTCATGAAGAGAGAAGTGTGGAAATAGAAGAGTTGAGTTAGAGTATCGGAAGTTCATTGGAGAGATGGGGATGGGTGAATTTCCTTTTTAAGGATATCAACTTTTACTTGATATAATAACATGGAAGATAAGGGTTTTGTTGAGGAGAAGATGGATAGAGTTTTTGTTTTCCCAGTCGATGATCAAGATTTGCTAATTCAAGTGTAATTCATATTCTAAAATCATCCGATCATAATATGCTATCCTTTGATACTAATCATATCACGGATGGAAAGCGAAATTTTTTTTTTTATATTGATAAAGTGTGGGAGATACATTGAACATGACATGTAATGAAAAATGGAGGCACTCTATTTTGGTCGAGAACATAACTAAGAATTGTAGGATTGCTCTTTTGAAATGGAACGAGAACCAAAGTCCGATTCTGCTAAAGCTATTGACCAATGCAAAAAAAAAAAAAATGATTGATCTTATGGAAGAAGGTGGGAGCAGAAAATGGGTGAAATTGGTACACTCTAGGAAATTCTCTCTTTAAAGGAGGCATATAAATTTGAATAAAACTTTTGGAAGCAAAGTCACAGGTTTCGATGGTTGAAGGAGGGTGATAAAAACACTCAAGTTCTTCCATTCTTGTGAAAAGAAGAAAGATGAATGCGATTGAAAAGGCGCTTCCAAAAGTAAATCACTCTTACGAAGAGACGGTGGAGGAAGTTACAAATTCTTATACAACATTGTTTTAAACTTCTAATCCGATGAAAAATGAATCCATCTTGGATGAGATTCCACTCTTGAGTAATACACAATGAATTAGTTTTGTTACGAGTTGTGGATGACGGAAGTGCATGAGCACTTATGGATTGATCAATAAAGGCGCCCATGTTTGGATGGTTTGACTCCACTATCCTTTCAATCTTTTGGCCTATTTTGGAAAAGATATATGTCAGGTACTATTAGGGACTTTTTTAGTTTGAGAACCTTAAACTCTTAATCATACTTTGATTTCTCTAATTACTAAGATAAGCAAATCCTTCCATGATTTCTCTTTAGACGATTAGTTTTATGTAATGTGGTTTATAAAACTATTTATAAAATAATTTGACAAATTGAAAAGGGTTCTCCACATTGTGTAATATTGATGTCGGATATGTTTTATCCGGGGAGGTAAATTCAAATAATGTTGTTATATGATATGATTTTTTACATTTTTCTAAAAAATTATAGGAAGGGATATAAAAAATTTATGGCATTAAAGCTTGATATAGCTAAGGCTTTAGATAGGGTGGAGTAAGTCCGTGTTTTAGTTTTGTTGAAGGGGCAGGCTTTGAGAGGTCGTTTGTAAATTGGATCATGACATATTAGTCATGTCCTTTTTCTTTTTTAATATGAATGGCAAACATGGTTTTGTGTCATCCTCTGGGGAATCAGGACAAGGAGTTCATATCTCTCCATCTCTTATCATCTTGTAAGGTCTTCACTAATCTTATTAAATGGGCAGTAAATTCTCTCAAATCATATGGTATTAAAATGCAAAAGAGCTAATATCTCTCATTTTATTATTTGCTCATGATGTGAAGCAAATATTTCTCGAAAACTAGAATTTTGAAAGAGATCATCCATAGATATTGTTATACTCTTTACGGTTGATTAATCAACTTTGAGAAGTCCTCATGTTTTGTTAAGAATATTTAATTGTATAGTGGAGATTTGTGATTAAGGAGGGGATCAGCCGGGGAGCAAAAAAGGGCGAAGATTTAGGGTTTCTATGGTCATTGGTAGATCTAAGAAAGGGTACTCAATTATGTTATTGAGGTAAGTACAGGAAAAAATTTGAAAGCTGGAAAAATAATTTTGTGTGTGTGCATGAAGGAAAAAGAAATTTTGCTAAAATTTATAGATGCTCTTCATTACATACATCCTTACTTATGTTTTTTCTTATTTCTATGGGTATTTGTAAAGGTACATGTCGGCTTTCCTCTAATTTTTGGTTGGGTCGGTTTGGGAATAAAGGAATAATATCCGTTGGTAAAAATTTTGGATAAATTGTCTTTTGTCAAAAGAAGGGTGGTTTGGGTTTAAAAACTTCCAAGCTTTTAATTAGACTCTTGTTGCCAAACAATTAGAAAGAGTGATTACACGCTAATTTGTTGATGAGAAAAATTATCAAAACAAAAATAATTCCATTGATGGTTTGGCCTGCTAGGGATTATGATTAGCAGCTCTGGAAGTGTTGGGCTAAAAATTTAGAGATAAAAAAATGGCTTATTTTGGGAATCAGATATTAAATTGGAATGCTTAAATACGGTAGGATTTGGGAGTCTCGATTAGATTCCCAAATATCCACTTTTAAACCAATGCTGGTAGAAGTATTAATGGAAATGTGTTTGGAGTTAAAGAATTGATGAACATTGTAAGAACTTGTTGGAATGCTAATTTGGTTTCTAATTTATTTTTTGAAGCGGGATGCTGAGTTGGGGTTGAAAAATTCCAATCCCTCAATGTGGCCAAGAGATAGATTGATTTATTTACTTCTTTTGCTAATGGAAAGTTTTATTGCTACGAAGCCAAACAACCTTATTTTGCAAAAAGAATTCTTTGCTCGAAGACATCCTTGTATCAAGTGCCGGTGATGCACTTGCCTTTATTTAGAATTATGTTTTAAAACTCGATGTTAAAGAAAACTAAATTAAAGTTCTTTTTGTGTGGAAGTGTATGCATAATCTTTTTGCCTCTTGCTTAATCTTGTGTCTAAAAAGCTTTATTATTAATACTTGTTCTCATGTGAGGAAGCATTTGAATCTATTGGCATCTGATATTTCTTTGTTCTATAGCGGTCTTGGTTTGGAAGTTAAGTCAATGGGTTGAGAGGGTGATATCCAGGTTCAAGATTCATCATTTTGAAGTTGGTGGTAGCGGTATCTTGAAAGTGGGAGTAGGTTAGTTAAGGATAAAGTCGGTGTTTATTTTTGTGGTGATTATGGAAAACCAGAAACTTGTGAGTTTTTCAAAAAATTAGAAAATTTGAAAGGATGTGATTGATGGGACTATGTTGGAATGACTGGAATACAAGGAAGTTGGGAATCGGGTGGAATGGAAGAAGAGATGCTCGGTAGTTTTTGATGGGAATCTCTTTATTATTAAGTCATTGTTGGCTTATCTGTGGGGAACTCATTGAGTTGGCGGAATTTGGAACAATAAAGGTGATGTCTTTGAGGATTTGAAGGTTTCTAGGATAGTTTCCAGATCCGGTGGATGTTAAGCTTTTGGCAGTGAGACTTTGCACTTGTTCAGGCTTCTCATTATGGATAGAAAAAGTTTTGTTAAACTTGTTTAGGTTCTACTTTGGCAATAGCGAGACATCTTTTTGTACTTGATATTTTTTTAATATTTGGCATGTTTTCTCTCACTTGTACTTCTAGTTATCAATATTTCTTGTGTTAGACTAGTTGTATTTAGCTTTGTTAAGTTTATTATGCATGTGAATGAGTTAGCGATTTCCCTCGTTGGATCTAATTTTGATTCCTAAGGTGGTTTTGTTGAATGGGCTTTGTATTTCACCC